>CAOLHI010001653.1:0-349218 GCA_948474755.1 Ctenosaura bakeri
ATGCACATAATAAACAGTGAGCAGTAGCTTGCTGTTAGCTTTCTGTTTGCAGAAGACGAAAAAGTAGTAGTCACAATTTTTTGAAAAAAACAAAAATCTTATGGTGACTATTGGGGGCCATCTCCAGTCTCTGCCATTTCATGGAACCCAGGCTGATTTTGCAAACCATTGATGCTTTGCCTAACAAAATGAAAAAAATAATAATCTTGCTGTTCCCAAGACCCTATATGAATCCAGCTGTCTTAACCTGACAAAACTGTATTGGAAGCATTTGCTACTCTACTCAAGAGATCTCATTTCCAGCATGAGAATGAGATGCTACTTTTTTCAGTATGGTTTTGTAAACTGCAGGGAATATAAGTCACAAAAGTAGTTATAAAACCTCTGTTTGTGTGCATAACTTACTGTCCTTTCTGTTTAAGAAATTACACACAAAGAGGCAAGCACGCACAACAGGACAAAGTGATTGATCACAAAGCCTCAAACAAGTTATCACATTCTCGAACACTTTTAAGAAAGTGTTAACAACCACTTGCAAAAACATGACATTTTTTCCCAACTCTAAGGAGGAGGAGGAGGAGGAGGAGGAAGAGGAAATCTTGCTGTCTTGCAGATATTTGTTCTCTTTCTTGAGGAAAAATGTTCTAAGGTTTTCTGCTTAGTGAGCAAGGATGAATCAAGTCAGGATTTCCATCTCCAGCCAGATCTAAAATTAAATTTTAAAAGCCCCTCCGTTTCTGTCTGTCACTGTTGATCAAGGAAACAACTTCTCTCTCCCCCATGCCTAGACAGTGGTCAGGAAGAAGAAAAGGGACATCTTGGGTCTGTTGACAGCTGTGTTACAATAGCTGATGCAGGAGCACAACTTTGTCCTCCGAGACATCCAGAGGATCCTCAGGAGGTCCTGAAGAAACTGGGGATTCTTGCGTACCTGCCATCTGAACATAACCGTTGATGATCTTCACTCAGGGAACTGGGGGAAGGCAAGTGGGAATTGACTACAGCTGTAGCCTCAGTGATTTCCACTTGACTTCCCCTCTGCCCTTTACAGGGCTGTTGCATGTCTTTGATCATAGAGAGGGCAGGAAAGAAGTTAAACTGTACCTATTAATGATCCTTACTCAGTCCCCCCCTCCCCACGCATACACCTGCTGATCAAACTCTGTTGGAGGTAAAATGAACAAGGATAATCAATGGCTACAATCTTCAGCAACCTTGCTTGGCTTCCTCACAAACACACCCCTTCAAGTCAGGTTGTGCCACAGAGAGGCAGGTGGGAAGCTGAGTGAAACTCACTGATGGCCATAGCTTGCAAGGATCCTCACATCCAGTTCTCCTGCTCGATTCACCTGCCTGTTAGTACATGGTCATGTCATGGGAGATACAAGGAAAAAAGTAAGTAGGAAAAAGACTTTCTTCCCACTGTGTTAGCATCTTCAAGAGCTCCATCGTTTTTGAAGATGTTTCCACAGTGGAGAGAAAACTGATTTAATTATTTGTTGGGCCCTGTAGGAGCAAATATTTTAAAGAAGCACATCCCTAATGGCTACTAACTTTTGAAAAAGCATACGGAGGTGATTATGACCATAAACAAAGTTGGATTCACATCCTCATCATAGATTGGCTTCTTCTGTGGTCTGCCTAGTACATTAAATTGTCTAATAATCAAGAATTATAGTAGACCCTACTAGCTAAGGAGGTACTCCCAGTTAGATTTACTACTTCATCTTCAACTACAGTATCCTGAAAAACAGCCTAAACCTTAGCACTGGTTCTGTCTCCTACTAGAAAGTGACAAATGATGATTAGATGCTGCATAACATAAAATATCACCAGGTCTTGAATTGTAACTGTGACACAGTTTGGGGAATTACAAAGAACATGTCAAGTATTTCCAATGTGCTATGAATGTGAAGCACTTTCATTTCCAATTTTGTCATAGGTTTTTTCCCCCCTTCCTTTTTCTGTTTCAAAGGGCATATTTTGCAGAAAATGAAGACAATCATAGTCACTAGAAGAAGAAGGAGAACAATATGAAGACCTGAACAGCAGCAGAGTGATGGCCTCCAGGGAATCACCATATAATGAGCAGTATAACTGTGGATAGTGAAGAAAGCTGATAGGAAAAAAAATCAGCTCATTTGAAATGTGGTGTTGGAGAACAGTTCTATGGATAACCCTGGACAGCTAAAAAGGCAAATGAATGGTTCCTAAGGGAAATCAGGCCTCAACATTCACTGGAAACCAAGATTACTAAACTGACACTGTCATACTTTGGACATATAATGAGAAGACACAACTCACTAGAAAAGACAATAATGCTTGTTAAGGTAAATGGCAGTAAGAAAAGAGGAAGACCTCATTACAGATGGGTAGACTCGATCAAGGAAGTTTTAATTTACCAAAGTTAAAAATGGTTCAAACTATACATCAACCATTAGAAACTTTATCAAGAAAATCCAATACAAAAAGATGCCCTTTGTGGGCACAAAGATAAAGCAAATCTAGAGGTGCTCAACTCTCCTTCATACATCTGCAAGAACAATTGATTTGTTTCCTTGAGGTAAAGGAGAGAAGTGTTTCTGCTTTCTGATGGATATCATTTTAGGACTAATAATTCAAAAACACAAATATCTACAAAAATAAGCCAACTGAATTCATCCAGACTTACTCTCAGATAAGCAGGCAGCATGGTGTAGTGGTCTGAGTATTAGAAGAGGGCTCTGAGAGCCCATAGTTCATATCCCCAAACACAGTCAAGGAAGCATACTGGGTGTCCTTGAGCAAGTCACTGTCTCTCAGCCTCAGAGAAGGCAATGGCAAAGCTCCTCTGAATGAATACTATTGAGAAAACCCATAATAGACTTGTATTAGGGTCACTACGAGTCATAAGCATCTTGCAGGCACACAACAAAAACAATAAACAGGTATAGCAGGAGTGTGTAACACTCTACGCCTTCACCTGATTTTGTGGCTTCTGGGGCCCCCAAGGAACCCCCTTCTGCCCCATGAAGCATGATCTTCCTTTAAAATAGAATGCATACTCTCCTCCACACCTCGCTTTTGTCCGCAAATGAAATGTTAATATGAAACTGGACCAGGTTTAGGAAATGATGCAGCCAGCAGCAAATGCCAGAACCTGATCCCCAGAGTCCCACACTTGACCACTGAAGAAAGTGCAACTCATGGACCTTATGCGATGCCTAAGGCCATTTCTGAGCCATCTCCTTGAGCCCATCAGGACTCTTCCCCACTCCTCAAGATGAAAGCAATCTTTAAAAATGACCTACACCTTGCCTCGTTTTGGGCTCCTGCACATTGTTTAAGGTCCAGTAGAGCCCATTGTCAAACCAGGAAATAAATTAAACTCAGTTTGCCCCAGGAGGTTAAAAACATGGCACAATTGCCCTCATGCTATCTAAAAGGCATAGGGGAGTATTATCAGTCCCACAAGATGAAAAAATGGTTTGGGTACGGCAGCCCTCCAAAGTCACTTTAGGGGCAGTATGTCTTCCAACCCCCAGCAATTCCCACTCCCAGTCTACTTGCTTGCAATCTATCTATGCAACCCTCTATGTGTCTGTTACCCTGTGTATCACTGTACTGCATGGGTTTTACTACCAGGAATGTGTTTATGGAATTTCAGCCTGCCCAGGACTAAGCCCCAGTAATCTCAGAGAAGCATGCTTCTCAGTAGGCACAAATAGATTTCATTTCACTCCATAAAAAGAAAACGTTCTTGAAGTCTCTTTGGAGGTTCTCCAGACTAACAGCTAGTGCAACAAAGTTGTTGGTGATAACAGTAACATGGGGTGAGACGGTACTGTTCACCTCCATGTGCCCATGCCCCTATGTGCAACTGCACAGGAGGAAGAATACGTATCACTTAGAGTTTTTTTATTGTCTTTGTCATTTTTGCCCTAAATATTCTCAAGAAAGGAACATAGCATAAAGTTCATAATAAAATCATAATGATTTTTTCTTTCTTTCTTGCAGAAAACCAAAAATGTTCTTGTTCTGACTGTTCTCAGCATCAAGGATCAGACAGAGCAGGGAAAAAAGTTTGCTGTCTGATTCTTAGACTCCTTAACCAGTCCATGGGGTTTTGTTGCAACTCTCAACCTGAATGCACAATTTCTTGAGTTTTATCTTTGAACATTTTTGGCCTTGGCAGTTACCCAATTAACGTCTGCTTGGTTTGCCTAGAGGCACTGTTCACATTAATAAAAGCCCACTCTCACAAATAAATATGACTGGTTTTAATCCTACTAGACACAGGGTGTGTGTGGTCCTTCAGATGATGCTGCAACTCCTATCAGCCCTCATCATTTGCTGTGTTACCTAGCTTTGAAGGGACTTGGCTGTCCAACAGCCTTTGGAGGACAATAACCTAGCTAATCTAACACTAGAAATTTTGTAATTTAAGCTCCTAAATTGCTACGCCTGTGCCTATTTCTATCCATTATTGATCCAAGAACAAAACACACACATAACTGATTCAGAAGAAAAAATCTGAAGGGTTTCTTGATCCTTCTCTCCATAGCATAAGGAGAAGTGGTTTGACAAGTAGGAAGCAATACATGGCATCAAGCAAACTGGCATCTGCCATGCCATTTGGAACAGCAAAAATCAGTGCCAGTTTTAATCTTTCTTATACACGACTGTATCAGGAGGTCTGAAAGTCTTCCACATAAATTATTCAGCCTTCCATCTCTATATGTCTATTGTCCTAGTTACAATAATAACAGTTATATAGATGCCATCTATCCTGTCTACATTTTCCTGATTTCATTACAAAACTTCTCATTTTCATGTAGGACTCACTTATTATACTTCATTTTCAGAAACCTCAGAGGGGAACATGCTGAGTTATGTTTTGTGAATTCTGTAAATGAGTGCTTCTTAAATCATCCGGTGTCGGGGACTGGCACTTTTCTCTCATGTGCAAGGGATCAATGCCACCCTTGTGCCCACTAGCTACACTGTTGTTTTCTCTCCAGGAAATTCTCCAGGGATCACCAGTAGATGACTTATGGACCAGCACCAGTCCATGGACTACCACTTTGAATAGCACTACTTTAGATGTCATGCACAATGTTTTTTTTAAATGATAATTGTCTATTTTATTTTATCCATAATGTTATCAGAGCTTGGAAAAAGTTACTTTTTTTAACTGAATACCCTACATTTTTTATTGCAAACCTTCATGATACTGATGAGCAAAGAAAGGAAATTAGAGTAATTAGTACAAAGAGGCCTGAAGCATTATGGGAGACCAAGCTGCCATCTGCATGGCACAGAAATGATTCACACCAACCTGTGTCTAATCATTATACAATATTTAAAAAAACAATGCGACTCCAAGCTCTAAGCATTGTTTTTAAAATACTGTATAAAGAAAAGTTAATTTTGATGACTACAAAAATATCTGGCTGGGGGAGTCTGCGAGCTGGGAGCTGTAACACAAACAGTAACTTTTCCAAGTTCTGGATTTCACTATTACCAAGGTTTAGCATCACAAGAACAAGACACAGCCTATATCAAGCCTGTAGCCCTCTTCTTCCTCACTATTTCTCCACAAGATGGAGTTTTAGATTAACTGCACTTTGCCATGCTGTCTGAACATTAACAAACTGTGGTTAGTCAGTTAAGAGTAACTACAGGTGAGAATCCATCAATATGCTAAACTGTGGTTAACTTAAAATGGTGGAAGCTTCCGATCATCTCACAGCAGCCATGCCTGAAGGGGTGCAGGGACAAGAAGAGAATACAAGCCCAAAACTTTTATTTTAAAATATGCTTTAGGGTTGATACAGCCACTGCTGCCCTATTAGTTTGCATATCTATACTCTATCATGAAGTTCACTGATTGGTGCACTGGCTCTAGGGACCAGTGAGACTTCTAATCACATGATCACAAACTTATTACCTCCAGATCTGGATCAAAGAGAAAGGCAATTGCTCTTTGTTTAACCAAGCATAAGATTATCAAAGCCTTGTGATGCCTGCCCCTTCCACTTCTCTCTCTAAATCCTTTCCTCTCTTGAAGCCATTCTAGATACCTTCACTGCTGGTCAGGCCCACAGCAAGTAAAGTCCCAGTGCGGCTTAATTTTCCCGAGCAGAATGGTGAAGCAAGAGACAGGTTTTCGGTCTTTACATTATGATGCTTTAGGTAAGGCAGGAGTAGGAAATAATCATTACTCATTAACAGAAATCAATAGCTTGCCTACAATATCACTTTTAAATTGAAACATTTACAAAATATTAAATGATACATTCAACGTTTTATAAATTACTCATTCTGATTCCTTATTACAGCTCAGGTAAATCCTTTTAGTGGATGGATAAAAGCAAACATTCTATAATTTCACAAAAGTGAATAAAGTAATCCATTTTCTAAAGCAAAGGAAAGGCAAAGATCTATCTTCTTTGACTATGTCTCACCTTATTAACTGCATTGTACCATTTCACACTGTTGAATGAAATGTTAAGGACAATTAGTTTTTAAAATATTAGCAGAGTTGCCTCACCATCTGTTTGGGCATGTTAGCCAAACAGTTGTTATATTTGGCATTCTAACATAATATATACACCTTGGGCATAATCCAGAGGATCTTTAAAATAATTCTGGATGGATGGATGGACGGACAGACAGACAGACAGACAGGGCAGGATTGGGCAAGTTCCCATAGTATTCTGTCAAGGAAGACCTGCCTATCGTTATCTTAAAAAAAAAAGAATAAGGAAAGAGAAAATTGTTAACTATTAAATGAGCACAAATATTTAACTGTAGCGTTAATTAAAATGTAACACCTTCTAATCTTTACTGCTATTCATGTGAAAAGATTAACAGAAAATCCTATTGGGAAGTCAAAACTACAAAGCTTATAACATAACCCTCAAAGCCTCGTAATTCATTAACATGTCTCAGTAAAAAGTAACAGAACTCTAAAAGAGTATGCCAATCAATAACTAGAGCTACCCATGCATTGTTCCTGGTGTTCTATTACACACTATCAAAAGAGATACAAGACTTTGCACTAGAGAAATCCATACACTTTTTTAAAAATGTAAAAAGTGTAGTTCTTCATTCTATATATTGGTTTTTCCTCCTCTATTCGAAATCCTCATGGAGTATCTTCTGAATTAAATTGGTTTATCATGTACCGCAAGGAAATGGCAAGTTATATTTTACCTTTATGAATCTTGATTAGCAAAGCCTCAAAGCAATGAACCTTTTCCACTTTAAAAAAAAATTCAATAGAATTAACACTGACAGCTATAGATTAAAAGCTATCAGCTATCAGGCATTAAAGTGTTTAAGTCTATGTTCTCTTTTTTTCCCCCTTACTTGCTTAAAAACATTTTCTTTGCAAAATACCAAACCATTATAATATCACTGAGATATCAGTTTAACTCTTTTAATGGAACTGTAAGTCATCACCATTTCAGGATTACGCCATTTACAAGGCCAATTATCTACTCATAGTCAACAGAGGATCTTTTCAAATGACATACTGTCCTCATAAACAATACAGAAAACACTTCTAAATTTATAAGTATAAGGCATTTAGAGGTCATGAGATGCCCCACTACCACTTATCTCATGCTGAAATAATACAGTGATTTTCCTCTTCATTTCCAACGCTATGTGGTATGTGCTATCTGCTACTTTGAGCTGATGTATGCTTCCAAAAGACTCCCTCCTCCAACTCCAATGAGTTCTTAAGAAGCATGTGGGGGCACATTCATGTGGCAGTGACATTTGTGTGAATTAGCATTAATACCATCCTCATGTGCAGGTGATAGTTCACACAAGAACTTTCAAGTGAGTACAGCCTGGCTAAGTGACCTGGCAGCCCAATATGCTGTGTTATGTGTGTGGAAGCTGTCAGGAAATACAACCAGCCACAAGGTAGGCATGTTGTGTTATTTCCCTCCTCACTTTATAGTCCAGTTGTGTTTCCAATTACAAAATGGGTAGCCCTCCAACATCAACAGGACTGATGCATATTTAACTGTGTAGCACTGCTGCCCTACTGCAAAGTGAATTCATAATGGATTTCTTCCTTATTCCCTATTACAATTTCATGGCTCTTAGATACAAAGCAGGTGTATGCCAAGGGTAAGCACCTGATGGAATATCAATTTGAAGAGTGTGACTGTACATTCCTTCTCCTTTGGTCAATGATTAAAGAAACAACTGTGGACTCTGCCTCAAACCCCGGCCTAAAGTCATACAGAGAAGGACACAGGATACTGCCAACTGAGGGATGAAATGGAATATTTTTGCAGTTGTCTGATTAGTTGCATTTGATGCTTTGGGTGAGTCAGAGTGCCTCACTGCTGAGAACCAGTTGTTGACACCGTATCCTTCATTCCCTTCATTTATTTAGCAAGAGCTTTTCCTCCACTGTGTAATGAGTTCCCCTGCCCAGTACAAAAATATGCTCTACCAGCATTACATGCAGAGTGCAAACCCATACATACGCCTCCTGATAACACTTCCAAAGTATTGGGAGAAGGGAGATATAATGCAAGGATGAAATGGTATGATATTGCTTGAGTTTGCAGCAATTTTTTTTAAAAAAGCATTTCCTGTTAGGGGTGTAATTAACAGCAAATATGTGGCAGATCCTTTTAGAGGCACATTTCATGTCTAAATCTGATATTTTAAGCACTATATAGCTGCTTTTTAAAAGGTTTTTGCTTCATCTCATCTCTCCTTTTTCAAAGCGGGCTGGTTTCAAATTATCATTTACTTGGTCTCTCATTTAACCAAGTGCTGAAGGCATGGAGGAAAAATTGTATAATTTTATTCTCTAGACAAAACACAATGTAACAAAATGATGTGCAGACACATATATAAACACTGCTATTTTGCCTTCATTTTGTCAGTGGAAAGCCATATTTTTTTACATCATACAGTGATGCATAAGAATAGGAATGATTTACTAGCCATGGTTTTAAAAGTGGGCAAGAGTAAACCTGAGAAAATGTTTCAAGTCTGCAATCGTTCATTATTAAATATATGTACCTATATTCATCATCCTGTCATCCTCACTTCTGACTCTAACATCAGATGTCTGTGTGCGTGTGCACGTGTCTAGACAGAAACTAAGAGAGGCAGCCTGCTTCACAATTTTTAATTAATATAGTTCCAAAATTAATCTGTAATGGGATTTTGACCTGGGCCAATTCCAGTATCACTGCACGCGTGTACGCGTGCATGTGCACACAGACACTCACACACACACATAAAGCAACTGTAGCTGGCCATTTGCCAGAAGAGAAATTTACGAGCTTCCCAATAAACTCTGCTTTTGGTTGCTCACTCCCATCTTTGTTTCCATGGAAACAGATGATGGATTGCTAAAAAATGTGACCTGAAGTTTTAAAATAATCAGTGTTTTAAACCAGTGATTATTATTAAGAGCATTTCACATTCTGTATCTAATGTAGGAGTATTCCTAAAGGAGGTTAAGGACAAGGATTAATGGTGGTTGGCAGCCAGCAGCTAAGTTTTTAGAACTTTGGCAAATGCCATTTAGTACTAAACAAGAAAAACTGCCAGATTCCCTAAAATCAAATGCAGACTTTAGTAGCAAGCAAGGTTCTTACATTCTCATTTATGGAACTGGAAGTGCGAGAAGTAAGAATACACTAAGGACAATGGTAAGATGTTTCTGGTATGTACTTTTTCCATGTACATCTTTGATTGGGCTGTTCCTTCACTCTAGCTTGAAAATAGTTCACAACAGAAATAAACTTTCCTCTTCATATCAACCAATTATTCATAATCAAAAATCTTGTACTGAGTGAACAATGTGTATGGCTGTAAGATGTGGGGAGTGATGTTGCAAACTGTCATGGAGTTTGTTACATGTAAATTGAGAGCCGGTAGACCATGCTGAGGGTTTCATCTTTTGTAAGGGAAATTATGGCTAAATGGACCAAGAAGCCTAAGTGTTGGAAAGAGTCTAATCCTTATTCCCCATTCCATCACATTGCAGAACAGATAGTTGGGATGCTACCTGGAAGCTGTGAGGGGAAAGCAGTAGATAGTAGTGCTGGGTCAGTGACTGAAAAAAGGTCAGAAATATAAACCAAAATAATAATCCTAAAATGTCTACTCAGAAATTACTACTAGCACAAAATCCAATTATAAATTCCAACTATAATAGACCTACAGAATCAAACCTAAGTAACTTATTCCCCGGTAATCTTGTTTAAGATTACAGCTTGATAGAAACAGCTTCTGTAAGCTGACAGCTTTTGGGAGGGTCATCTGTCTCCCCTTAGAGATCTAGTGTGAGAACAGTGGTTTTGGCTGTATGCTGGAATATCTTTTTTCTCTTTATTTATGCCCAATCAGTACAGCTGATTAACAAAAATCCATAAATATTATGAAGAACCATAAGCTTCTGACTTCCTTCGAAAGGAAACCAAATGTATATAAGCATGGTATCACCAAAACTCTGGAAAGAAACATGATTCAGAGAACAAGGTGAATGTTACCATGTGATTTGTGCCTGCCCCCCCCGCAAAAAAATCCAGGAAACTAAATGTATCTTGCTTTACATGCATCAATTAATGGTTGGTAACTTAGTGCCAAGCTCTACAAGATGATCTCTATTATTAGTGTGCACAAATAACTGGATTTGGAGAGGATTGCTTTTCTCACCCTATTTGAGAAAGTGTTAGAATTGGGAACCCAGTGAAGAGCCAAATCATACCTTGACAATAATGGGCCATTTTCTAGCTGGACTGTGTTTATGTATAATAGTGTAGCATTCTTGTCTGCTATTGGCAATTTATTACTTTATTTCCTCTTTTGCAGGTAATTTGATATGGCTTATTTGTTTGATACAGTTTATTTATTATTATTATTAATATTTATTTTTGTGTGTCTTAATAGGAAGTGCTGAAGAAATTGCTAAATATGGGCATAACATCAATATTATTGGTTGTTGTTGTTATTGTGTGCCTTTCAGTTGTTTCCAACTTATGGCAACCCTAAGCTGAACCTGCCATGAAGTTTTCTGGAGAGTGTATGTGACATGCACAAGTCACCCAGTGGGCTTCCATGGCCAAGTGGGGAATTGAACCCTGGTCTCCAGGTTCGTAGTCCAACATTTATACGACAAGACCACACTGGCTCTCATATTATTGGTATTGTTAGTCAATATGATTTACCGGTATATTGTTAACTTTTGATACATTTTAAATGGTTTTCAGTTCCTGAATTGAAGTACATGTTTGTCAGTCATAGCTCTTGTATTTAAATTGCCTATTCTGTGAATCGCTTTGAGTACACTGTATTTGTGGAAAACATGGTATGTAAATACACTATAACTATGTACAAACCCTAGGTACCAGCAGCCTCAAGCTGTACCCATGATCAGTGACTTCATAGCAAGAAATTTCAGAGAAGCGCCTGTGTTAAATTATTGCTTTAAAAAAATTCCTCTGTTTTTGTGGCTTTGGCATTTTTAAAAACACTAATGGAAGTGTCATGGGGTATGCTTTTGTGGGCCAGAGTGCACTGCATCAGTTGCATAATGCAATTGGCTGAACGGAGAAGAAAGGATATTTCATTAAGTGAAGGCATAAGGTCAAGCACTACAAGAAATGCAGAGCACAGTTACACAGAAAGAATACAGGTAAATAAATACGAGAATCAAACTTCATGGTTGTGACTCGCTTGCAATGGGCTGACATTACTAAGCAAAGTACAAATCTGGTCTCGTTGCAACTCTCATTTTTCCTCCACTGAGTTCTTTCCAACGTTGGTCCACACTGGATTATGAATCTCCCCTCACCCCACTTGTAAATTCATATGTATTTTCTCCCACATTTTTGTTTGCACATCTTATTTGCATACACATTTAGGCATTTTTGGCCATATTTTTTCACTGACTAACACCCAGAATCATTTTTCATTCAGAGTGTGAACATTTATCTGTTAGTCAAGAAAACCCCATGATAGGTTCACCTTAGGGTCATCATAAATCAGAAACTTGAGGGTGTGCAACAACAACAATAAAAGTTTAAGCCAAGATGACTAAACAGAAACTGTTGTACTGTGGACATATCATGAGAGAGAGAAAAAGAAAAAAATACATTACAGATGGATAGACTCTTTCAAGAAGCCACAGTCCTGGCATAAGCAGGGCTGCTTATAATAAGGAAATCTGGAAGTTTCTCATTCATAAGGTCTCTGCAAGTTGGAGCTGGTGGCAGTTAAGAACAACAACAAATTTTAAAATCTGTATTGTTTTGTACATCATACTGCCAGCAAAATATGTGAGGATTTCTGACCACAGATTGAATGGAACTACCTTCCATTCTGCGCGACACAAAATAAGTAGTGTTGCGTTCAAATACGAAGGCAACATATTTCTCATCTGTTCCTAAGCAAAGCAAAGTCAGTGACTGTAATAACTTACCATTTCTGTCCCGAAGCCCTTTACAAAGACCAATAGTACCATATAAAAGACAACATAAAGATCAGAATAACCAACAAGAATGGTACAAATAAACCATTAAAGCAGAACAATGGCCTTTGTTTCAGTTTCCAGGATTCACTGAGGCCAGGTTCCACAGTGTTAAATTTCCTAATGAAATCTAATTAAATAATCTTAGGAAAGACTTAAAAAAAACTGGAACAGCTATGATACAGAATATCCTGGAAGATTAAAATGCTTCTTGGGCTGATTTCTGAGTATTACTGTCCTTCAAGCCTGCTTTCTATTTATTGTTTTCCTTAGAAGCTGACCTGGCTGGCCTGTATAAATGTTTTAAACTCTACAACAGACTCTGTATTTTAAGGGACAATATATGTCATGCAAATTGAGCTAGGAAGCTACAAGTTCACAGAAACAAATGACGTTGTTAACATTCTCCAGAAACTACTCTCTGTGCTGATATTTTTGGACGAGGACTTTTTAAAAAAACAAAACACTATCCATTTTTAATTGCACACCTGCCACTAGAAGTTCTACTGCAGAAAGGAGCCATGCTTCTAACACACTTCAAAGAGGCCCATGAAATTTCAGGTGGGCCATTTCAATTTATTTAAATAAATTTGCAATCTGTTAGGTGAGGGCTAGATACAAAATTGCTAGATATTCCATTCACAGTGAAGGATCATAGAAAAGCCATGGGCAAGCAGCCAGTTCCTTTCTCTCCAGCATTAATTAACACAAAGTCAGCTTCACATTCTTGCCATGTATCAAATTCCTCAAATGTAAGCTGAATTTTGCTCAACACAGTCGCCCTGATGCTAATGGCCTGCAAAAGCCAAATCACATCCCAAACATGCAGAGGTTTCCTGTCATTTTGTTTACTGAGTCATGAATAAAGCTTTCAGACATGAAAAAGAAAGCTTTTAAAAGAGGTTTCTGGAAACATTTTTTTAAAAAAAGAAAAGAAAGAAATCCATAGCAGTATGTTACACAATAGGTCAACAACCTCAGTGCTTTGTGTTCATCTCTAACTGGACAATATTTGAAAACCGCATATAAGCATTGTCAAAGTGTAAAAACAACAACAACCCTTATTGTTCTCAACAGTATTGATATGTGGGAGAAATTTAAAAATCTGAAAAGCTTTGTTATGTGCTTTCAAGTCATTTCTGACCCGCAGTGACCCTAAGGCAAACCTACCACAGGGTTTTCTTGGCAAGATTTGTTCAGATAAGGCTTACTATTTCCCTTCTTTGAGGCAAAGAGACTGTGACTTGTTCAAGGTAACCCAGTGGGTTTCCATGTTCAAGTAGAGAGTCAAAATGCTAGTCTCCCAAAATTCTGCTCCACCACTCAAACAACTACACCACACTCTAGCTGATCCATTTAATAGATGGAAATAATGTCTAGCTGCCTCATCATACAAGATGCCATACAACTTTAGCCTCACAGAACATATTTATTTGACATACAGGAGATGGCTGTGATTAGTTTTGCAAAGTTTGATGCCAGGGATGTCTGTTTTAACAATCACTTATATTTCAGAACTCGTCTCTAACTATAATGTCTTCCTTTGCTGCCCTTCCTAAATGGTACTTTCTCACCAGAGCCTTAAACAGATGAAGCCATGCAAATTAACCTGGAAAAATATTGACATAATTTCCCACATAAATCTGCCTCACAGTTGCTATTAGTTATATGTGCTACTCAGACATTTCCTAGATGCAGCCTGATTGTACATGGGATTTCAGCATGCATTCACTTAGGTTTGCTTCTATATAAAAGTTATGGTATGTGAACCCCCAATTCTGGCAAAAGAAAGCACTATTTACTTTATCTCTAGATTGCAAAAGTAAACAGTAGAGAATCAGTGGTTCGCCAGATGTGAATACCCTCCAACGGTGCCAATTTGACAGGGACGGTCTGATTAATCTTCTGATTCCCACTTTTTCACCGGAAAGTCCCCATTTCCCCGTCTTCCTCTCACTTCCCCTATTTGTACTGGCTTACTTCAATTGCTACAAGCAGAGTTCTAAATGCAAAAGTAGTTTGCACTGAACTAACTCTGTGGTGAGAGGAGAGGAGGGAGCTGAATCTTGCCCTTTTCTGTAGAGATGGGCAAAAGCAAGCTGCCACAGCCTCTCCTAGCTTGTATGTTCTTCTTCATCAATAACTTTCACCATCTGGATCACACTTTGATTTTGACGGGCCACACACGTCCCAGTTTTCATCTCTGAAATATTGGAGACTATAGATTTCCAATACATACTTGGATGGGTCATAACAAACTGCAAGATAGTTAGGGGAGACTGCATGTATTGGCCTTAACCAAATCAAGTCCTACCCATGAGAAAGATATTTAATTGTCTAGGATTATAAATCTATCCATATAACTCAAGAGAACAATCTATACAGATCCATAAGCTCTAGTTTTTGTATAGATAAATACTGACATTCTAAAACTAAAGCTTGTAGATTTAGAAGGTTTTCATCTGCTTTTTTTACAAGCAAAAGCAGCATTATTCAATAAATGCACCACTGACTTGGCAATCTCTGAATTTATTGTTCATTAAAAATACATGCTAATTATCACAATTTTAATTAAAGTATTATCTGGTGTATGTGAAATGCAATTATGCACAACTAGCATAAGCTGTAAGGCAAGCTAATATTTGCAGAGAAGTGAAGCACTGGTATTGGTTCAGTACATTTACAATAAAGTAGTGTTTGTTTTCAAGTGAAAAATAAGTATGTAGAACATTAAGCTGAGAATTGCTATCAAAGCAAAAACTGCAAACCCAGTTCTTAGTCAAACAGGTAATCTTTAGAATTTTAATTTATTAAGCTTTTTTGCCTCTTTTGGTGTCCATATAGAGGTAATTGTCTATAACTATGCTGTTATTAGTAATGTCATTATAATCTTTACAATTTTATCTTAACAAGAAAAGGACAATACTCTAAGCAACATTAAATGCATGAAAAGACATTTCTGAAGAGTTTAATAGAATAATTACACAGACATATGAGCTTATGAATTTTCTTATTAAGGCTTCCCACCAATGGATGAATATTAGTTCCATTACACCTAGCATCACAAATGCTCCTCACATATACAGTATTTATTCTTTTCCATTATCATATAAAACCAAGACACACTGAAAATCGATCCCTCACAATAAAACTCTTTAAACGTTTTAAGAGTTGTATGAGTAGATTTCAGTGAAATGACAAAATAGGAGAAGATGAATTATAACAGTGCTACTCAAAGTGGTAGTCTGTGGACTGGTGCCAGTCCCTGACAAGTTTTCATGAAATAAAGAAACAAATGTGCCCAATGGACACAAATAGTGTCAGGTCTTGGCATCTTGCGAAAAAATAATTGCCAGTCCCACAGATCAGATAAGCCTGAGAAGCACTGAATTAGAATATTCAGAATTTATATTATCAGAATGTATATAGCACTCTGAAGTTCAGTGCACTTCATACTAGATCAAAAATCCATGAAGCTTTGTAAGACAGAACAGTAGGATCACTTCCATATTTTATGGCTTTCTGCAGAAGCATGATTTTGAGCTATTACAGAACCTCACTGATGATTAATTTACGTTTAAAACCAGGGTTTACTTTATGGGATCCACTGATACTCATAAAAGGTGGCTGGATAGCAACCAGTGCTCATATTTACTTTTATTTTTTCAGAATGATTACCTGAACCTCTCTCTTTTGTTTTCTTTTTTTAATATGTTGGTGGCCATTCTGTTATATAAAGCAGAGTTTTACTGGGGCTGTGGGTTTATCTGCACTCCACAAACACAGCTATTATAGTGCTGCAGTTCAGGGGAGTGCACTCTAGAGATAATTCTCCTCCTTACTTCCTTTCCACACTACAAATCCCATGATTCCGTAAAATGGAGCCATGGCAATGAAGGCAGTATAAAGCTGGTGTGTGAACACTCTGGGAGCAATAAATAGAAGAAAAATCATACCTAACAAAGACGGGGGAAAGGAAATGTTATTCAAAGAGATTCTGTTTTGGCACCAGAATGTTTTCTTTTTTCCAAGGGATACTATTTAAAAATCTTACATGTAATAATAACCACACTATATCTAGACTGCATCACCTGTTGCAAGCTAACCACCTGTGAGTAACAGCTCCTAATATCTGATAAGCAAAAATAATAATGCAACACAATCTGAGCGTTCTGAGACGTACATCTGTAAGTGAAAAATTCATGGGCCAATATACAAAGATGGTAAGGGAATAGGCAGTGATACTTTTGCCTGGTAGACTAAGAGAAATAGTTTGATGGGAAGAATGTATGATTAAGTAGATACTTGGCAGTTTCTTAATAATATATCGTTCAATGTTGACAATGACATCCTTCTGGGATATTTGTTTCGTGCAATGGGGAACATAAATCTGAACTTCTGAATATTCACATCATTCAACTTTGCTACAGTGTAATTAACTTAAACAAATAAAATATCTTAAAATCTTGAAAGATATATAAAAATCAAAGCCACCTGTGACAACCATCACACCCATATAGGCACATGGGTCAGCAAGACCCTGGATTCAGAGTCTACTACGATTAAGGCAGTTCGTTCCCTTAGAACTCCAGATACCTCTAGTTCTAACAGCATCAGTCAAAAAGGAAGCCAGAAATGCACACAGCTCAATTTCTACACGTTTCTAGCAAAAGAGAAAGGCAGGTAATAAATTTGCTAACTGAAATCATGCCCTCACCAATTACTATCTATATCTAAATATTTTCAAGCTCAAAAATACTATCAGTGAAATTAAACTCATTCCATGTGTCAAACAAATTGCAACAACTGGTATCAAGAAGTTATCCTTAAAAATAAAAAGGTACTTTTTCCAAAAGAGGAGGATTATAAATTAAATTAAAATGTATAAATGAAACCAAGTAAAACCAAAAGATGCTGAAACAACTCAGAGAGCTTAACATGATAATGTGTAATGAAGAGATCAAAATTAGCAGTAAATTGGATTACTACATTCTTGGCAGAGAAACGATATGGCATCGCATCACAGCTGAGTAGGGATGGTGTTTACAGCTGGAGTATCAGGAAATCCTCGACAAAATCAACAAGCACCAAGAAGATAAAAGCCCTGAAGAATATTTACTGTATATAGATAAAAGGAGAAAACAAAGTACGTATTATACTCCTCCTCAACAGAAACAGAGACATACCAATACCTTCTGGAGTAAGTATTAAAGAGACTTAATGCGAGCTCCATTCATCAGAGCATTGCCCCAGAAAGCACTAAGGGAGTCTTTAGGAAAGCACAGCATGCATTAGAAGGCCTATTAAGGAGCTCATATGAGAGATGTGTTCCTAGAGAAATGACCACCAAGGCACTTGATGGCATAATTAATTTTAAGTACTCCAAAATTCTAATGAATGAATCCATAGCTTGATTTGCATCCCTGCTATCCCTTGCTTTGACTCTACAGAGTGGGATGCCAATGTGGTGCTGAAGGCATCCATGTTTGCACAGTTAATGTTATTTATTTAAACTTACAATAGGAGAACCCACAGACTGGCTTTGGTCAGGCAGGTACTGGCTTCCCAAATGCACAGTCACCTAAGGTTTAGCATGAATTAATCAGGGAAGCTGACAGGAAGATAAGATAGGGAACACCTATACTTCAGCAGAGTTATCCAGTAGTGAGGTTCAGTTCATTGCTAATTTTCAGTAACTGATAGGAAGGATCAGGCTACCCCAATGATAATGTTTTTATGACTGTCCTTCTTGTTGGATCACAATGAGTTCTTCCTCTTCAGCTCCATGAAGCAGAAAGGTGAGCTACATGCTTCAGGTGACGGATGGTAAAGGACAGAACAATACCTTTCTCTCTACCCGAGCGATTCCTCTCTAAAACTTGCTAATTCCCATGTTCTCCCTTGCTGCTATAGAGAAGCCTAGCTAAAGAAAACAGAGAAGCATTTGCACACCCAGAGAAATGGTCCTTGTCAAGATGCTTTTCAGCTTCATTTATGTGATGGCTCCCATGATTCATTATTCACTGAGATACTGGGAATAAGACAGGAAATCCATTTCATATTGGGAATCCAAAATTACATGTCTTGGGAGGAACTGCAAACCAGGAAAGGAAAAAACAATCAAGTCTACAAGCTCATTTCTTAAGATCATTTCTTGTTGAAAAATATAGGAAAACATGTATAATTTTATGCTGTTTCGTTTGTGGTGTACACTATTAATGAAATTAATTTACAGTCTTCAGTATTTGAAATCAATTGTTTTCTTCCTCAAGGAAAACTCCCTTCTAGCAATTACTGCAGTATTGTTTCATGTATACATACAGCAGGAGATCATTTTTGACAGTGAAGAAAGGTGAAAAGTCATCTCTCCACTGAATCAAAATGCATTTTTTGTCCTAGCCTAAATAACTGACAGTTCTTAACTTAATGGCACACAAAGTTCAGAGAATGAGAAACTGGTCTATTTTCTCTGTTCATCACAAGTTCAGAATATCTCTGCTGGGACTAGAAACCATCTTAAATTGTCAGTAATAACCATTAGAGAGAATCGAGAAGAATAAATAATGTTATTGGTTGTGGGGGGGCTTCAAAAAAGAATGATGAAAGAATGTAACAGGCTGAATAGAGTTGGACAGTCCCAAAGCAAGTAGGCCTATTAAAAGGAAATAGGAGTTGTTAAGCTAGTGCTTACGCAAGTCCCAATTTTTTAAAAATAGGTCTGTTACAGGTGGGACTACCAGAGGATTAAGCCCCTGATTTGTTTTCACTTAACTGCACTTCTTGATATGATGTTCAGGCTATAAGCATTAAATATTTGAATATAATTTCTACATCTGTTGGATGTCTGACTCTCTCATTGCTGTTAATGACATAAAGACTCGTGGGAACAAAGTTGGCAACCCTGTCTCAGCCAGAAACACTGACATATGCAGACAGCAAAAACAACTAAAAACCCTCATTAAAATGTAAATTAATGAGCTCTGCCTACTTTAAAACTTCAAGGTTAGTCCCAATGAATTGCCAATAAGGGCAACTTAAATGAGCTTCATATTCACTATTGGAGAATTTTATATTTTCATAAATTTTGATACATTTTCATTCTGACCTTTAAGTTTCTTTGGTAACGGAAACCTCAGTAACCCCATCCTGATTCCCACTGCCTTGATATTAGTCTTTTGATGTGAAAGAGATCCCTCACTATATATTCAATGGCACAAAATTAATTAAAGCAAAATCCAGGTAAAAATATTCTTTATGCTCCAAAAGGAAGGTTTAAGGCAGTTTATGCATCCATTCATTTTAAATCAACCAGAGATACTATCTCTAATATGAAATTATCTTTACTGATATAGCATCATTTATCTGCATGGTGCTTTACAGAATGCTAAAGGTCAGGTTCATGCCCCAAGGAGCTTACAGTCTAAAATTCAACACAAGGGAGCCAGAGAAAGAGAACGGAAGACAGGGATAGTGAAAAAAGCAACATGCTGAGACACAAAGGTTGAGATAAAAAAGAACATGGGAACTAATGGGTTGTGCTAGAAGCTTTAAAGAAAAAATATGGTTTGAACAGAGCTTGGAAAGTTACTTTTTCAACCCATGGTCATGCTGGCTATTGAAATCTAGGAGTTGTAATCTAAAAAATATTTTAAACAAGGTTTTGGTATGAGGAAGTACAGTACTTGAACCGAACAAAAGAGGTAGCATTTTACAGGTGTTCAGGGAGGTGCCAGACAGCAAGGAGCAAGAGAACTTCGGATGGTGGAAGTGATCAAGTGATGGAGCCAGAAGAGTGAAGAACATAGGCAGAAATAGATTGGGACAAAATAAAGGCAAGTAAGGAGAGGTTATTCCCTAGCAGAGAGCACTGAAAGCAAGAAGATGGAGCTTCTGCCGGAACTGGGAGTGGAAATGAAAGCACTAGAAGAATTTAAATATGTGTCTGATAGAATGGACTGGCTATTGTTAATTGTGTTGCTGACATATGGCTTTGCGAGCTTTTACTTCTGTACTTTAACTAATTATTTTTGACAGTTTAATTGTATTTCAATTGTGTTTTGCATTATGTGGTTTTTAACTATGTCTTTTGAATTGTAAGATACTTTGAGTCCCAACCCTGGGAAAACAGCAGGATATAAATCATCATCATCATCACCACCACCACCACCATCGGAGAAACAGAAAGTTTCTCATGGCTAGACATGAAGAGGCCCAACTGAGACAACAGAAAACCAGAGGACAGGATTATAGCAGTCTAAGTGTGAGGTGACGAGGGCATGGAGCAACATGTTCACCAAAGCTCTGAAGCAAAGAGAAAAGGTCATATTTTTCTGCAACGGGAAAAGCAACAGCTGGTAAATGCATCAGAATCATAACATATTTGCATTTCAGATGTCCATAAAGCAGCCTTCCTCTTTTGCAATGAATTCATAGATTACATTTGTATGCAAATATACTGATCTAACAGGAAGGTCCTGGGATATATTTTAATAAAAATGCACAAGCAATAAAGATGTAATTGGATAGTGATTAGATAACAAGAGGGTATACAAGGTTGCAACCCTAGGCACCTTTATTTGGGAGGAAAACTCATTGAACTCAAAGTTATACCAAGGAGATATATTGTTCTACACTTTAAGATACCTCCCACCTGATAATTACTGTAATTTCAAAGAGCTCCAGTAATCTGTATGATGCATTTACCCAGTAATTCATAAAATTTTAGATGATGACTCATTATTCATTAATAGTCCCTGATGGTTTAGGAACTCTTTTTTTTTTTTTTGACAAAACCTAGAATAAACTCTACATTCCTCATCTACTTCCCATAGAAGGAAGTAGCATAAGGAAATAGCAATACACCTGGAAAGCAGATCCATTCTTTATCAGACAGATGTTGCTAGAACTGGCCATTTCATTACTGCTCCTTGGAACTCAAGCAGGTCTCTAAGTTGTGGTGGAATGGGCTAGAGCAAAAGGAATGAATATATATAGAAGCACAAAGGAAAAAGAGAGGGGAGCTGACTCCCAAACCTCTTCAAATGATGGAGGGAGACCCTTGATTATCATATGCTAATCTGAAGTAAGTGAAGAATATGTGGAAAAGAAGAAAAGCCACTGTGGATCAGACCAAATGCATATCTAGTCTAACATTCTATTCCCACAGTAGCCAACCAGCATCAATAGGAAACTCACAAGCAGAACACAGCAGTATCTTGCCAGCTAAAGATCAAGAATATTTTCCACCAGTATTTTAATTTTTTTTTTCATACTCAGCAACCTTTCTTGGATGAACCATCCTTCTGATGGTTCTTCTACACATGGATATACACTCACACAGTCCCCTAATTACCCACTAATTTCTTGAATTACTCAAATAGATTATTAGAAAAAAACATGCTTTTTAAATATCATAATTAAAAGAAACAAAAAAGCTCAAGAAAAAAAATCCCATGAAGCTCAAGATAAAATCAGATTGGTATGTTAGATGTTCAATAAAATGATAAACTATGCAAAACAGTGCTTAAGTGATCCGTTTCTTCAAGAATGAATGAACTGCTAATTAGACAAAAGGAAGCAAAACTGTAATTGGATACAATGTAAAGCAAACATTATGTGCCACTTCATGTTTAAAGAAAATAGTATCAGCTCTTCTCCTTTTATAAATTAATATTAGAAGTCAACTAGACAGTGCATTCACTTAAATACTACTTCATGGATATTTATGTGCTTTCAAAAAGCATGCCAGTGGATATAGAAGTCAGGTTAATGCCATAAGGGCAGATCAAAACATTATCACAGCACAAATTATTCTGCTGAAGATTTTAGAAACAGCCTTAAAGCAGTCACTGACTCAAACAGGGAATGCATTAGCTTGCTTTATTATCTTTAAACGTTAATTAGGTTCTTAAAGTGTAAGCTGTATTATCAAGTACAATTAGTTGTATTTTAAGAAATAATTAATTTTCACTTACATCCTGCTGCTTGGGATAATCTTGTGGCCATCTCGAAACCAAGTCACTTGTGGTCTGGGGTAGCTTTTGATGTGAGGGAAGTTTAGAACCGTGGCTTGCCCTTCAGACACTGTCTTCCTCTTGTCCACATCCTGGAAACTTCCCATGTCTGCAAAGAAAAGTTATACTAAGGATCCAAGAAGTTTCTTCTTTCATGCCACATTGTTATTTTTTTAAGGGTCATAGAGAATAATAATTATGTTTTATAGCAGTCATTGGCATTGCCATAATTAGGCTGTGAGACATAACAGACCTTGTGGTAGTGCTGATGAGTGCAGGTTTCTAGGTGTGTAGTGAGGCATGAGGCAGCCCAGTGACTCTAGGACACCCAAGAAGTGTCTCTGTCAGCACTACTGCATGTTTGCATTTCCTTGGGTGGACAATTGACTTTTCTCCCAATTGAAAATTGACACAGTTAATAACAGATGAAGTTCTGAAGTGTTATTTTATAGTAACTAAAAGCAATTCTAAGAGACATAGAAACAAAGTACTTTTGTACTGTGACTATAAAATTGCTCCTCTGTTTAGGACATGGGGAAAGTAACGCCTACATAAATCATCTCCTACTTTTCCATTGTAAAACTCTTCATCTTAAATCAAAATTAAAATCCAAATTTAATCTAAAAAAAAAAATGAAAGCAAAAAAGCACTGCTGAAACAGGCACAGATAACAGCAGCAAAATAAAACTGACCTATATCAGCAGTTTTAATTAAATATTAGAGTGGATTTAATGACTAACGGAGTGAACAGTGAATGGCACAGGCAAACCTCCCTGTGGAGCAAATGCAAAGATGAGGTGCTACCAAAGGATACGCTTGTTCTCCAACAGACACCCACCTGAATTCTTGGCCATCCAGAAAGAGAACTCAGAAAAGGGTCTCATTCATGTCTTAACTGCCAGAAGCTGCACTTGATCTTAGCCAAAAGACCAGATAGGTTCACAAAGGAGATAGCCTTCAGATATCTTGGTCCAAAACTTTTGTTTTTCAATCTGATGTTGTTCAGATTGGCCATACTGTTTGAAGATCACAGTATTTGATCTGGAGGACACCAGGTTGGGGAAGGCCTACAAAAGCAATGCTGCCTTGAAATTGTGCTTCAAAATACTTTTCAAAAGCAGTTTCCTATGTAGTAGAGGATATAGGAGGATATGACAAAAGCATACATAACAGTGGCCAGATTATATAGGTTCAAACTAGTATATCAACCAAATAGCATCAGTTTCTGTCTTCTTTTGCAATTCCGTCAGGGTTAATGGAAGTTATTATCCAATGACTTCAGGGCAGCCATATATTCCCATTCCCGGTCTAAGCCTTCCTGACCTTGATATGCAGCCAAGAAAGTAGGTGAATGTCCCTTTTGACAAATGTGGTTGACACTAGCTGAACACATACTATCTGGCCATGGTTACCTATGTTGTAGTCATCTCTTCTTCCTTAATTACTGCAATGCACTGTATAGAAAGTTGCCTTTGAGAAGTATTTGGTATCTTTAGTTGTTTCAAAACACTACTGTGAGATTGTTAACAGGAATATACAGCAGGATTTAATTATATAGACAGAAAATAGCAGACAGAAGCTGATAGTCTTGCAAAAGAACCAACCAATATCTAGTCGCTCAAGTTAGATGGAAAAATCAAGTCAGTATTTTGAATTGGGATTAAAGCATTACCATGATTTTCAAGGATATAAAATAATTAATGCTGTTTAGTTCACAAAAGTCCACATTTTTTTGTTTACAACTGTAATCAGATTACCTACTTAAAAAGATGTATTGAACCATGCAAATCATTCTAATTAACCTTGTTGTTACATTATCAGTTTAGCTTTCACAATTTAGACATTCTCTAATTGAGCCCTCCCTAGCAATTCCTATGTACCTTTTCCCCATTAATTTGCAACTAATAATTTTATGAGCATAATGTTTTTCTTTTACCATAAAAGTTATCTAAGAAATTGAAATCTGATATTAAACATGTTTAAATTTCTTTGCATTGTATGAATTTAAATAATATTAATTTACAAATAGTCTGGTGCAAGTTAGAAGCAATTACTACTACATAAGTGCTCACATTCATATTTTGAGGATTGAATTTCTCTCTTCCCCCAGATTTGTAGTTAAATGCATACATAAGAAGACTTCTTGTGGCTTAAAGTGGATTCCTGTAATGAAGATGCAATAGTTAAGGGGCTATAGGTTTCAGGATAAACCCTGCTATTATGGTGGAATAGAAGATTTACCTCTACCATAAAAAGCACAGGAGTGGAACACTTTGCTGGCAGAGCTGTTCTATTGGTCATTATACGCCAATGAACAGTTTAAAAGGATGAAAACGCTGGCAAGAGCCATCTTGGGTCCCACTCTGGGAGATAGGCAGCATATGAATGCAATAAATAAAACAAACAAATAAATGGGATAGGGAAGACACAGGGGAGGAATATAGTTATATAGTCTCCTTTCCCATACAGCCCCACTCTGTACAGGGAACAAGAGAAAGGGACTTCATTACTTAAAATGGTAACTGGTGCAATTGTCTCCAATTTATTTTCATGCTCATCCCATTCGTGTAACCTATGTCTTGTCTGGACTGTTCCTCCTTCCCAGTAGCAGTGACCAGTGTTTATCACACAGGAGACAGACCCATCTCCTCCACAGGTAGGCTGTCTGCTGGCAAAAGCTAGGCACACCACTCCAATCACAGCAACTACTTCCCAAACAATTGTTGAGAGTATTTTAGTTTTGCAGATCACAACCCATAGCTACGGAACAGAATAGATTGTTACTGTACAGATATACAGAGTGTGTGTTCCATTAAATTCCTCCAGGAAGGGATATAAACAGGCTGTTTACCTGTAATTGTGGTTACAATACTTCATCTGTGAACATACAGAGATGAGACTTGCTGCACCTGTGCAGAATGTTCTAAACATTTGGAACAGAATAAGTGCCTTTTAATGGAAGCCCCACCTTTTCTATTGTGTGAAACACTACTGTTCCTTTTGGTTTATCTCAGTTCTGTGTCCACCATCAAATGGCCATTACAGTGGTACATAAAGTAAACACCCCCAAACGGATTTAGATGACTGCTTGAAGAACCATAGGTACACATAAGTAATCTGTCTTCCTTGTGGTGTCTATAATTCACACACATGAGAGATTATTGAGTTGACCTTTGAGGAGGTTGGAAGGATGCCAGATGAAGAAAGATGATGGTGTGACTGTGCCTAAAGATGTAGTTTATCTAGATCTCATGTATCAAATAAATGTTGATGGCTACATCCATGTGGCTGCTTTGCAAGTATCCAGAACTGGGACACCATGAAAAAAATGCTGCAGAAGTGGCTATAGCTTTACTTCAGTGCCTTTCCAATGAAGAACTTCCAGCTTTGGATCTAATACAGTCCAGTCCAGCCCCCATAGAAATCCTCTTTCATAGAGAACCTTCTTAAATTTGATCTTTCATGAAATTCTCACGCAAGAGGAAGATTAAAAGTAAAGGATCTCCTGACTGTTTCAAGGTTGTGCAACTCAGCTGCCACTTCATCCTCCCTCTATGGCTCTCCTGATGGAAGTGAAGCCGGCTCCCCACTAAGACTTACTTTGAATTCCTTTCTTTCCATAATTTCTTACAATAACAAATTAATATATGACTTTTAAAATTACAGAATCTTCCACAGTCCCCATTCTTGGTAAGTTAAATAAAAAAGTGCAATATTTTAACCCTATATCAATAAAAATGGCCAGAGAGTGGACATCTGAACTCCCATTCACTGTTCTGAGAAGGTCTATTAATGAGGGTTATGAGATCACAAGCAGGCTTTGAAGCTAGTTACAAATCCTGGTTATGAGGAAATCCATTCATTTTAATTAATGTTGGGACCCATGCAATGTTTAACAAAGATTAAGGACAAAGGGAAATCATGCTTCAGAAGACAGTCAGACTGGAAAGGAAGGGCTATGCAAGCTTATGTCTTGCTCTAGATTTCTTAATGCAGTTAAGAGATCCCCACCAGTATGTTTACACTAACCCTGTCCAATATTGATGAAATAATCTAAAAGCTTAACTATTTCATCATTCTACCATCATTTAAATCAGTGTCTGTTGTATAATAGAATCATCGTCGTCATCATAATGGTTAGCTAGAAGAGTTAATGGCTTCTTGGCCAATTTGTACAGCATTAGACACTATTATTCTTGATGCTGATATTAAACTGAAGGAAAAATAAATTCAGCACATTTTCTCTCATGATACCTTTCTTCTCCATTTAATCACTTCCTTGTAAATGGTCATGTCTAATAAAGAATTCCATTCACCCACTTCATCTTCCTGCCATTTATCAAATGACAGCCACTGTTGCTGACCTTCCAGTTAAGTGCCCTGAGGAACAGTAATCAAAGTCTCAGACAGAGACGTGTAGTGTATAAACAAATAGTGAAACTTCATCTTACCTGAAAGATTCCTACTTGTCTTCTCTACAACAAAATGATGATATGGAACTTTGGCAGGCAGAGCATCCCACCAAGGCATGGCAGTAAACGTAAGTAAAGCAAAGAAAAGAAGAGTTCTCTCCATCCTTCTATAGCCATACTGGGTACTCCCCATTAAGACTGCCAAAACTTGAGTTATTTCCTTAGTGACACAACTTACTGAACTTAATTTCTGCAGTTCCAATATACTCAAGTATGAAAAATGTAAGCTACACTTTTCTGCACTCTAATTAACACCACCAGAACAAGAAAGATGAAGTTCAAACTACATGTCAAGCAGGAGAGATATGCTTACTGAATGTCCTGAAATACTTTTTTGTATTACTGGCAAATACGTATTGATGAGGAGGGTTCACAAACCCTTGCCCATTCCATGTCTGTTTAGAATTAAATTCCATTGAACCTCTTTCTAGTAATTTAATATATATATTGTTGATCAAACAGTGTTGGGAACTTGGATAGTTAAGCAGAATGATTTCTGCTTCCCTATCTCTTTTCCTTCTAATCCCCTACTTTAGTGGATCCCATACTTTTAGGGATTTGGTAAAGCTAGGGGCTAGGGCCAAAAGATACAGACATCGAATTCATGCCTTCCCATCTCTACCTATTTCTTTATTTTTTTAAAAAATAAAAGTAAGTCTCAAGGTAAGCAAACCATATGTTCTACCACTGATTTTTGCAGACTTTACATTGTAGCAAGGAGCAAAGAAGTAGGAACTATGAAATGAATTTTTCCTGCACTTGCTCAAAGGCACCCAAAATTTTCTGATTATTTAGTATTGGTATTTAATATATATTCTTCCTTTCTACCAATATGGGTCCCAAAGAATTCTCCACCATTGATTCACTAATTGATCTTTGTAGATAATACTTATTTTGTCATTTGCAGTGGGTCAGTGTCCTCTAGGTGAAATTAATGCATCATTTCTCACAAATTCATAACATCTTCATTTATTAATCTATATTATACAAGAGATCTGAAGGACAACTGAAGAATGCATGTGTTAGTGAGTGTGGTTGGGCTTTTTAAAAAAAAAAGAGAGAAAGAGAGAGAGAGAGAGAGAGAGAGATGCAGATCAGTAAAAAAACCAAATTGAACAGGTTGTAGGATTAGATCCCATACTTTAGGACAGTCTTTACCAACCTGAAAGGTTCTAGATATGTGGAATTCTATCAGTACTAGACAATAATTTTATGGTGGTCTTTGTAGCACATCTGGGGAAGACAACTTTTAAATGAGAAACTGCTAATAGGAACATATATCCTTAGGATTGGTGATGACAACAATGCCATTTTCTGTGAATCCCATCATGTGCAGCACTCTGGCAACCTGTGCCAGTTGCAAAGCACTGTTGTCTTTCCCACGGTGGCTATGGGGGAGCCAACATCCCTCCGGCATCATTCCCCATCCGAGTCCATCTATGTATTATAACATTGCATTAAGTAATGGTTGTTTAACCAACTACAGGCTTTCAATTGTTAGTAATTAATTATTTGCCCATTTGCTAATGTTTACCATTACCAAATGAATTTTCAAACTTGGCATTCCAAGCTTTGATTAGTTATAAAACACCTTGGGGGGAATCTGAAACCTGAAGAGTGGAATATAAAATAATTGCAGTGATACTAGTAGTTAGAAATGGTACACAAATCCTTAATATGGGGGTGGGGAGGGAATAATGAATAAATATATATACAATATATTTACTTTATTCTACATATTATATCTTTAACAGTTATATCATTTGCTTGCAAACTTAAAGAGAATTTGACAATCAATTTAATAACTTAAACACACACACTGGTGTGTGTGTGTCTTTCAAGGACCAGATGGAACCTATTTCTAAAGAGTTTTCTGAGGAAAAGTCTGTTCACAAAAAACAAAGTGATTATAAGAACAGATGTATTTTACAATTCGAGTCACATATCTTGGCATCTGTAATTGAGAAAATCAACACATACATCCAAGTGAAAGTCAAGTATTTAATCAGAGGTCAGACTTGACAGTTTCTGCAATCAGAGGTTTGGACGTGCCAGCCCTGTAGGGGTTGGCTCATTTGGTCTTAGAAATTGGCTTGTGTTGTATTTGGCTGTCAACCAACGCATTCATTTTCAGGTGTGCACACACTGAAATTAAGCCTGACCTCTCTTTTTAGGTGTTTTTTATGTACGTGCCTAGCAATTTTCCAGGCTCTTCTTACTACAGGATGCCTATTCATCTTTGGTGGTCTTTAGCTTGCAAAATTATAAAAGTAACAATTATCTGCATTAACCATTAGATAAGATATAGATATAGACAGATACAGATACAGATATTTGGAAGTTGGAAAGAAAAAAAATGACTAGGTAAAATCACTCATCCAGTGTTAGAGCCAGTGTTGTGTAGTGGTCTGGACTACAACTCTGGAGATCAGAGTTCAAATCCCTGCTCAGCCATGGAAAACTACTGGATCACCTTGGGTAAGTTATACTCTCTCAGCCTAAATGGAAGGCAAAAGCAAAACCTCTCTGAATAAATTCTATGATGATTTAGGGTTTGCTTTAGAGTCAGCATAAATTGGAAACAACTTGTAGGCACAACAACAACAACAGCAAAATCTCTCATTCCATGCTGTATGATGTATATTTCAGAGGAGGGCTGGGGTATATGCGTCCCACGTTTGGCTTCTGGGACCATCATCTTCATTTCTTAGGTGAAGGACTACTGGATACAGGTGGGTTACACCTCAGGAAGACCATGAAGAAGGTCTTTGCCAAAAGTACAGTGAATCTGATCAAAAGAGCTTTAAACTAAATTATTGGGGTGTTGGAGGTGTTAGCTTAAACACCTGACCAAAACCAAGCTCTAAACACAAGAATATGAATTCTAGAGGAGAAGCTAAGGGAGAGAATGAGAGTTACAGTAAAATTCACAGTAGAATAAAAGATGAAAATAAATGATGCTTTGGATGTCTATACACCAGTGCACAGAGGCTGGGAAACAAACAGGGTGAGCTTGAAAATCCTAGCACAGGAAAGTAAATATGACTTTACAGATATAGCAGAGATTTGGTGGGATGAGCCCCATGATTGGAATATAACAACTGAAGGATATAATCTGTTCAAAAAGAATAGGTGGGAAAGCAAAGAGATTATATGTCAAAGGCAAATTCACTTGTACAGAAATCCACATGAGTGATCATACTGTATCAGTAGAGAGCATTTGGGTAAAAACAAATGGAGAAAGGAATAAAAACAACACAATGGTACAAGTTTACTAGAGGCCACCAAACCTAGACGAGGTGATACATGCTGGTTTCCAGAAACAAATCTCAGAAATCTGCAAGAAGGAAGAACTGGTAGTTATGGGGGACTTCAATTATCCTGATATCTGCTAGGAGACTAGCTCTGGTAAGCAGAGGTTCTCCAACAAATTCCTGGTGTGCATTGGAGATAATTTCCTCTTTCAAAAGGCAGAGGAAAGAACAAGGGGATCAGAAATCCTTGACTTGATCCTAATCAACAGGGTGAAGTTGATTACCACAATCAAAGCTGTTGATACTTTAGGGGGGAGCAACTATGTAACTATGTAACAGGCAAAAGAAAAGTACAACTAAAAATGAACGGTGAGCTAATATTATCAAAATCAGGGAAATACTGTGCAAAATCCCAAGGCTAGAGATGCTAAAGGAAAAAGACACTCAGTTTCGGGGGATTTCATGAAGAGGGAAGTGCTAAAAGGGCAATCACAAACAATTCATGGAAGAAGAAAAATGGGAAACATCCGAAAAAGCCATTGTAGCTGCATAGTAAATTCAGAGAGGAATTTGAGAGGTCACATGATCACACTCTTTAAATACCTCAAGGGCTGCCACAAAGAAGAGGGTGCAGGTTTGTTCTCTGTTGTCTCAGAGGGGAGAACTAGGTCTAAAGGTTTTAAGTTACAGGAGGGTAGATTAGGAGAAACTTCTTGATAGTAAAGAAGATTCTGCAATAAAACCAATTGCTTAGAGAGATGGTAATGTCTCCTTTTCTAGGTGTTTTCAAAAAGAGACTGGACAGCTATCCACTGGGGATGCTCTACTCTAGCTGGAAATCTTGTACTGAACAGGGGGTTGGACCTCACAGCTCACACAGGCCATTCATACTCTTTGATTTTACGATTCTACGATTCTTTAAAATATGTTGTTGGATTCCAACTCCTATTTGCACCAGCCAGCATGGGCAATGATCAGGGATGCTGAGAACTTAAATCCAACAACAGCTGAAGATACACAGGTTCCCCACTGTAGGATCTAGAACAAGTACAACTTTCTTCCTTTGTGAAACAATGGAAAAGTTTGAGTTAATTGACAGTAAAATGGCTATAATAGCATAACTTTCACTAAGGAGGTAGTATTTTATTAAGAAGTTCTGGAATGAATACTTTACACATACATGCCACTTGAACTTCTGATTTCCTTTGCAAGAGTGCTCCCATTCTGTTCCTCACAACACATTGGTAAAAACCAGCATCAGATCTTTGCAAGGATGGAATGACGTACCTGTAAGACATTCAGAGTAGTAGTTATAACATACATTTAATTTTAGTACTCTCAAATAGTATTGTTTAGTATGTGTTCTCTTATTGTCTAATGAAGAATAAATTTCAAATATTCAAAACAATGCCAACTTTCAACCCTTTCAATGAACCTATTCTAGTATTCACATTACTTCTTATCCCCGGGATGACTCATCCTCATTTTTGTACAGTTCTATGATATCATATATCAATTTATATATATAAGAAAAAAACTACGATCAATTTTAAAGCATTTCATTTTTTAAAAAAAAATTGGTTGAATTCTGCTTTTTGCCTACAGTTATTATATACACATTTGAACATTTTCTGCCACTCAGCATTCCTTGATCTACAAGGCAAGAAAGCCACTTACCCCCGGTGAAGAAAAAAAAAAGAACATAACTCTAAATGATGACATCAGGAAAGATATTCAGTAACACATAGTTGCTGCAGTCAAAGTCTTTTTAATAAAAACTTGGTGTGAAAGAAAAGGTGTATCACATATTGCATGGCTGACAAACAGATACTCATCATGTTATCTACTGTCCTTCCATCCTAACAGCCTTTCACAAATGTTTATAGAAGTGTGGTTGCAAATGCAGAGTCACTTAATGTACACACACAAGAGTTAGTATATTGCAACAAAAGAGAACTTTCTGAATTGAGTAATGCATGCTATGAATTAACGGCAAGTATGCAGATTTTGAAGTCCAGCCGTGGTGCCCACCAGGGAAAACAGGATAAGGTTATCTAACACATGTCTGGGCCCTACTACTCACAATAAATACCTGATGGGCTGAATCCAGTTTGGTAGGTCACAAGTAATGCTGGATTTAAGGTATAGAATACTAAGATGAAAAGTTTTAAGTTATTTTCTCTCTACCCCAAAATGCTATACGAACTGCTGAATTATTTCACCTCTATTAGCACTGAGCAATTAGCATTAACTAAAAATATACTAAGGATAGCCCAGGACATTATATCTATTAGCTGCTGATTTGAGGTGCAAACCACCTCTTATGTAAGCCAATGACAACTCTGTCATTTATTTTAATTGAGCAAGTTGTTCAATAGTTTGCACAAGGATATATTTATGTAGCAGAAATTTTGAGATTTTATTAGGCTGCTTGCCTCCAAGGTGAAAGCTGAATTAGGCCAGCATTCCTCAACCAAAACAAATACACTTTTGTCTGGAATGATTTCATCCTAATGATTAAATGCAATTCCCTGCATATAAATACAAAAACATGCCAAGTGCATCTTGGTTTTTGGCAAGCAATTAAAAATAAATAATAGACCTGAAATATTCATAGTAACATATTTATTCAAACTTTATTGTAAATTTTGATTAGCTTTCCAAGCACATCCTGTATGAGAAGATAAATGCTTCAAGGGTTCAAAACAAGTTAATCAAACCCTAAGCAAAATAAATACGCCTTTCATCATGACCCAAGGAACCTATGTATTATATTTTGTCAAAACGTTAAGTGATCAAACAGTATTTAAAGTATGGTTCTTCACCATTTATCTGTAGTGGCAATATGTAACAATACAGTGTTTGCTTTGCATTATAAATATTATATGTTAGGGGATATCTTGTGTTTATGATAATTTGCATCCTGTTCTTTGCCTAGAAAACATGTCCTTGGTCCTCTTTAATGCTATACTACTACTACTTTTTTTCTATAACTACAGTTACTACTTGTACTTTTCTGTAACTTCATTGCACCAGAGACATGTCCTTCCAATCTGTACTATTAACATTAACAATCTGTTCTGCTAACATTAGTAGTTCCCATTGTGTGTGTACCTCATTGTTATGGAGTGGCTGAAGCAAAGCCCCTATTGATCGAACCAAAACCACTTCTTCTGTGATCAACCAACCTACCTTTGCTTTAAATAATTTTAAGATTTAAACTGTATACATAAAACTCCACATTCCATACAGTACAAATGGTAAGATTAAGTGCTGAGTATTTGCAGCAATTAGATTCATCAACACTGGGTTCATATTTTGCATGCTGCAAGGAGTGAAGCACCAGTGGAAGTATCTCATTCCTGTGAAAGCCAGCATACATGGCTGACCTTCTCTCTCCATATCAGTAGCAACAGAAACTTTGACACACTATCATCCAATTAGCCCATGTAGGCTTGTGCATGGGAAATAGTAACTGAAATTTCTGGGGGGAAATTGTTGCTGTTCAAACTAGATAGGAGCAGTTAAATGACTCTTTGAATGAGTCTCAACTAGAAGTGTACACGAAACACAAAAAGATTCAGTTCAGGACCCAGTTCAGTAATTTGGAAAACAGTCCAACTCAGTATTGGCCAATTCAGAGGCAACTTGATTTGATGCAGGCCAAAAGTCAAATGTTGATTCGGAAATTCAAATTCCCATGCCTATGTTTATAATTGTGTAAATCTGTATTTATACCGTTGTATAGAAGAAAGTAACAATACAGTTTCCATTAATAAAAAGATGTTCCATATTAGGTTAAGCAACTGAAGTATTTTAAGAAAACTCATAAGAGACTTTCATTCTCTGTGTTTTAATTATACAGAATCTCTGCCTCTGTGTTCTTTTGTGAATTTTTATACAAAAAATTGAGGATTTTGTTTAATGTAGTACTAAATAATGTAATTGAAAGTTAATTTCATTTACTTGTATTCACTGGAGAAAGCAGTAGTTTCAGTGCCATTATGCAGCCACTTAAATTCCAAAGGCCAGCTTCCTTCTGCCAAGCATGTGAGCACAAGACGGTTCCCTTCTAGATGAATTTGTGGCAAACCTGGTTCTGTCTTGAAATAGGGTGCAACATCATCTGAAATACAAGAAGAAAACAACTGAGCAAAACTGAATTGGACATAAAGTTACAAAACTGCTTGATTAACTATGCCCACTTTCACAAGAAATTTACTGGAATTGACATTAGACCCAAAGTAATATATTCATAAAGCAAATTTGGATGTAAGAGCCTTGGCTTCACACATTTTGATCTTAGTTCTAGCTTCTCATTTGTAACTTCAGCTTTGGAGCTATAGCTTGCTTTAAGCAGGATCAAAGCATGGAAAGGTAGTACACTTCAGAGGAGAACATGAGCCTGCCAGTCTTTTCTTGCTTTATACATCATGACAGATGAAACCAAGATTTTAGGTCTTTCACTTTGCTTCCTAACAACTCTCATCCCACCAGACTGAGGAATTCATAATGTTAAGAACTTGGGCTTGAGTTTTCTTGTTTTCCTGCCTTCTCCTTCACTATCTTCCTCTTGTGCTGTTGTCTTTTTATCATGTAAACCTCATTGCTACACTAACAGCCTTATCATCTACATCATAGTACATAAATTCTACAATATAAATATACTAACAGGTATGAATTGGCTCAACAGAACAGTGGACATAGACTGTGGAAATCAAGGTTCACCATGCTTGGTTATGAAGGCTAATGAGTAGCTTTGGGATAGTTATCAACTTTGCTTAATTCACTGCACATGGCTGCTGTGAGGATAAAATTATGGTGTCTTTGAGCGTATGGGCTACCCCGAGATACTTAGAGACAAGACAGGAAAAACAAAATGAATATTAATACCACAATTCTGTGGTAAGGCTTGTAATGGGCAGTGACAGCCCATTAGACTCCTGTATGTTTTCTTTTAAAAAGCAGTATATTGACTATCAGAATGTCATTTATGGTATCCAGCAGTTTTTTTCAATAAGTTTTTTTTCTACTTTAATATATTTAAAATTCTAACCTCAAATATAGTTGTGTCATATGCCCTCCAGTGTAATATTTGGTGCTAGGCTCTTGCTCTTATATTCATAGGAATTAAATCCAGTTCATTAAATTCTCTTTAAAATGTTAGAAAAGTAAGCCTGGATGAAATGATTATCACAGCAGGACATGTCTCAGGATAAATGAAGAATTTTGATAGCAGCTTTGAAAAAAACATCTTACAGAAGAGCAAGATTAATATGCCTTTCAACATTGTCTTTAACCAGAGCATCTTAAAATTACACTTCTTTTCTTTCTTTCTTTCTTTTTTTTTTAAGGTCCACTTGGGAATTTGAATGAGAGAGCTTTTAACAGTGTAAAGTGTCAGATACTAGTTTTAAACTATCACTAACCCCTGGAATAAAACTGCTAACAAGATTCTATGATGGAAAAGCATACATAGGAAAAATTTAGTCATAACAAGAATAGTTTGGCCAGAGAGAAGATATCAGAAAGCAAAATTTATTCACATAACATTCTATCATAGTTTCCTACATATCAATAAAAACAGGACTTTGCCAATTTTATGAATGATTTGGCCAAGTTCCTGCCATAACTGAAATACAAATTACATACAAAATATACAACTATTTAAACCTGCCTCCATCTGAGGCTGACAGATTATAACTTGCCCAAGGTCATCCAACGCTCCTCCTCCACGGGCCTTATTGTTGTTTCTTCCCAGTTGTTTTCTACTGAGGAATTTTCTGGTTGTTTCATACCTCTCAGCTGTTTCATATTGAGAAACAGCCACAGGTGGCTTCAGACAACAGAGAACTGACAGAAAGCAGGGCAAAGGAGGAAGCTGTTTGTCCTTCCTTTACTAGCCATTTGTCCATTTAAAATTGTCCCTTCCAATCTTCTTTCTCCCAACAGATAAAATACAGAGGTAACCATGTCCTAACATACTAACTTCTCTTAAAATGGACTCATGAACATTTTTAAGATTTTCCATATTGTCATCTAGAATATGCACCTGGAAGCAAAGGTCAAGCTATGCATTAATTTTGCATATAGACCAGGGACCAAATCATAGAATCACAGAAATGTAGAGTTGGAAGAGACCATATGGGCCATCCAGTCTAACCCCCTGTCATGCAGGAACACCCTCAAAGTACTCTTGACAGATGGCCATCTAGCCTTTGCTTAAAAACCTTCAAAGAAGGAGACTCCACCACACTCCAAGGCAGCCTATTCCACTGCTGGACAGCCCTGACTGTCAGGAAGTTCTTCCTGAGGTTCAGGTGGAATCTCCTTTCCTGCAGCTTGAATCCATTGCTCCTTTCTTCCACACTAACAGACTAAACTGTATGTGACAGGCAACTTCGTGATCATTCCCATATATGTTAAAAGGAAATTCAACCAAGGGAAGCAGAACTCAGGAACTTGGCGGGCGGGGGCGTAGGGATCAGCTATTTAGCATTTTTGTCCTCTGGCGTTTGTTTGAGCATCCATCCCAGCTTAGCATTCCTGGATTTCAAGACCCACTCCTTTTTCTTTGTGTCCCAAAGTGAGGAGATAAGTATCAGGGTGAGAGAGCAGTCTTTAAAAGGATATTGTTGCTTTGTATCACCCATCTACTGTAAAGGAGTTGCTGATGAGAGTGAAATAAAAATACCACCTGAAAGTCTTGGATCCCATTATTGTACATCCAAGTCTTCTAGTACTTGCCCATGTTTACATGATAACAACAACTTTTAAAGACATAATGGATTGATCAATTAATGTCCTCCTTTGTAAAACAAATGCTTTCTAAATTGTCTTCACTGGGAGAACAATAGAAAAGAAACAACAAAATGTGATGAGTCCCAACCAACGATGCTATTATCCTACTCTAAGTCTCAGTGTTAAAAAGCCCCAAGTTGACTCTCTTGCTGTAGTAGTCAAGGGAGATACAAAGTATTGTCTGAGTTTTTGCACTTAAATGAATAACACAGAGACCGGAGAGCAATGGAAGGACCTGGGAATTTACAAGCTAATTCATGCCTTTTCTCCTAGGAATACCAGAGATTATAATGCCACATAATGTGTTTAAAATGATTTAGTTAGATCTTGCTATCCATTTTTTCTGCCATCTTCCCCAGTTCCCTGCTGTAGAACCTTGCTTATTAATAACTTTAGAAATCTTGGAAATCTATATCATGTACAGAAGATAAAGCTATCCTAGCATTTTTAATAAAATTAACACATTTTAAATTAAAAATACACCACATATCTTTGCATTTTATAACCTTGATAAAATGATATTACTTGCTTAATATATTAACAATGTCATCATATGAGAAAGCTGAATATGAACAATAATGCTGGAAGAATTCCTAATTCAGACCTGAATGTGTGTAGACAGTATAGTTATAAAACCATTAAAAAGCAGTTTAAATGCATTAATAGATCTGCATTTTAATTTCTGGTTTAAATTTTTTAAAAAATTATATTGGCGGAGCAGCATAAGAAAATAAGCCAAAATGAATATTGTAATGACAAAATAAGCACAAACAATTCATTTGACAAGTTAAAAAAAATCTCCAAAAACAAAGATAAAAGGAATGTCAAGACAGTACTAGACCAAATATATATCTTCCTAAAAATTGGCATTGGATTCCAGTGCCTCTTGGTGCTTTGAAAATAAGATACAACAGATAGGAAGTGCCACCCCACTCATTTATGGCCTTATCTGAATACTGATGGCATTTCACTTGTTTTCAGGGGATGGAGCAAATTTTGAGGCTGGGGCATCACATGCAACAGAGCCCCTTCCAGTTCTTCAGTGCTTCCATCAAGGATTTTTATTTCTCCAGAGACCTATCCAGATTCTTCCCCCTGCCCCAGGAAATCTTGCATCTAACCTCTCCAGTTTGTCCTTTCCTTACTTGCCAAAGTGAGCAAGCAAGAGGATATTTATAAGCAACCAGTGAAACAGCCTCATTCTCAAGAAACAAAGGAACTTCTCCACATGTTCATCTCAGGCATGGTAGCTATTTATGTATACAGTTCATGCACAACCACTAACATGGATAGAAATAGTCACATGAGATGAGGTACAGCATGCAGAATTCTCCCAATAGTTTGTGTATGCCCCCACATACATCTGGTTTCACATTCAGGACGTTTCTTCTATGTGATTCACTACAGGTATTCATGCAGGTATTCCCTGCTTGGCCCTCACCCGCAGTCTATGTTGCACAATTAGAATGATCCATGAACAGTTTCTCTCCTCTTCCAGTCTTGTAGAACAACACTCGTATTTTTAGACAAGGATAAAATACAGCCTGAGTTAGCAAATTGTGTTATGTGTGGATTCCCTCATGGAAGGATTCCAGGGAGAAGCAGTGAACTGGTCAAAGATCTAAGAAGATGCCAAAGTAGTGTGAGTTTGGGGACAGGGTATTTCTAAGGTCTCTCTCTCTGAAAAAGAATGTAGGATGCAGGCATCCAATTGAAAATAATAGTTGCTTCAGGCTTAGTGTACTCTGAAATAGCATTCAAGTTTCACTAAATCCCACAGCAGAACTTTTACCAACATAAAAGAAGTTCTGGCTTTACTATTTTTCTTTAAAACTACCAGGATAATGTGTTTTTTAAAAATAAAACCTTAACACATTGACTATGTCAGAACTACAAAGGAAAAAAGCATAAAAGTTTTATATAACTTAATTATGAACAGTTTGCATTCTATACCCCATAAGCAAATAAGTAAAGTTTGCCCCAGGGTCCTCTCAAGTCAATGAGAATTACCAGCAAGTGTAAAAGACAGTTGTGTAATAAATCCACTGGTCCACTTTTTCCTTAGGAAATGAGTGAGCTGAGCCATTCAATGAAATGGATGGTGACAAACCAGTTACCCTAATTATTTCTTTGTACCTATTTTCTTTAGTTTACATCAACAGCCAAGTAAATAGAAAGATAATACTACTCTGGGGATATCTTCTTCTCTCTTCTTTTCTGGCGCAATCTTTCTGTCATTCCCCCCCCCTTTTTTTTTTACTATCCACAACCCAACAATTATTGTATGTTAAAAAGCTGTTGCTAACATCTCTGTACACTTGCCTCTCTCCAGCTAATGAATTTTAAAAACCACAAAAATAAAGTATAGTACACAATTTTAGAAACTAAAAATCAAGGACATCTATTATTTTACATGGGTCTGAAATATGGAACATTTTTGTTCAATTATAGTCATGTTTCCAAACCTGATATCTTCCAGATGTTTGGGGCTACAACTCCCAGTAGAAGCTGACATTCAGAAGATCAACAGGGCACAAAGTCATGAAGTTAGGAGTTTTGGAGCTCTAGGCTTTCAGATGAAAATTCTGAGATCTGAACATACCTTAGAGAGCTAATAATAATTTTGTCATGTTTGGATTCTTCATTGGGCAACAATATTTTTTTTAAAAAAAAATCAGTCATGAGAAGAAAGATGAGTTAGAAATCTGCATCTTGCTTATTTAGAACATTACAGAGAGTGGGTCTATATAGATAGAAAGTTCAGACCCTATTTCTGCTCCTTTGACTTGCTGACTGATACCAACTCAGTCACAGCAGGGAAATCCTAACCTGGAGAGACCGGGCTGTCTTGTCATGTTACATGGGAACATAACTTTGAATAACAAGCTAAAGCAATGCTCTGCTTGTCACAACAGCTAAATTTATCTCCAGATCACACCTAGGCCATTTCCTCACTAGGCATTTATAATGCTATTATTCTACTTTCAACATCCTAGCCCCTAGCCTTAAAAGGTTATAATAGTCTTGACAATTCTGAATTCCTGTTTGTCCCATAACCTATTTGCAACATTTTTGAGAGTTTGAAAAATATTTAATCTTCCTTTCTACATATGTCATACATACCTTTGCATCTGGAGGCAAAACATTCACATTAATCAACATAAAATGCTTGGTAAGGAACGCTCCTACCTCTTCCCCAGATATAAACCACAGAGATGAACTTGTGGCACATGAACAGCAGGCACATGAGTAATGATTTTTAATTCATATGCATTAACTTGAATTTAGTCTAGAATTGAATAGTCATTAGAGGAACACTTTCTTTTATTCCTGGTTGACAGCAATGGCTAAAACATACAGCAGGTAACAGCACGGGTGCTTACAAAGCATTCCTCTTATTTTATTGGCCTCATTTCAGTTTTGCAAGAGTGAATAGATTCACATTTATAGAATCATAGAGTTGAAGACACCATAAGGGACATCCAGTCCAACCTCCTGCCATGCAAGAATACACTCTTGAAAGATGGCTATCTAGTCTCTGCTTAAAAACCTCTAAAGAAGGAGACTCCACCACACTCTGAGTCAGTGTACTCCACAGTTAAACAGCTCTTACTGTCAGTACTCATGAAAAGTACAAGTCAATTTTTCTTCACATCTTTCTGGCATTTAAACACCCCACTTATTCTTTGCCCCAGTGAGATGTGCTGTTATAAAGTTTGAGAACCCCAGATCAAAGAAAAACACTGAAGTAGTGGTAAAGTGTCTGTGGACTAAAGTGAGTCAGGAGGTTCTGGGTTCAGGTTTTATTTCGCAGATAAACTCCAAAGACAGCTTCAGTCCACTGTCTGCAACACAGAGATAAGAACAGTGGCCCATTATATGGTTACAGAGAAATTGCTGTACATCTGAACTATGAAGAACAATTACCTGACTTCAGAATTACTCAGAAGTGAGCTGTGCCATTATGTATACCTAGATATCTTTTGTATCATTATTGCTTCTGGTCAATACCTGACTTTGGCTTGATACAGAAACACAGAAAAGTAGCATATTTTTGTACCAAAGATAAAAGTGAGGTGAACAGACACTACTTGAGGGCTAGGGAAATAATGGCGCATGTTTCTTTTTGATAAGCAAATCTTGGCTTAATATGTACCATAATGCGGCCATTTTGCTCCACTTTAATGCTTCCCTTTACATGGTCAGATGAAGAAGCCACAAAGATGAACACATTATATCTGAAATAGGAACCTTGTGTAATGGTTTCCAAACAAGCCAAGACATGGAAGCCAGCTTTAAAGCATGGCTTCACATTCTGGTATAGTTATCTACTACCTAAAAGTCAAAGTTTGTGAGTGAGTTTGTCTGTTTGTCTGCATCACGTAGGTGAAGACCACATATGATTGGCTGTGTGAGGCAAGAAGACCTCATATGATTGGCTGGCTGTGAAGGTTCTATGGAATCCTGGGGCTGGCAGATCAAGGAGGGGCTGTTAGAATTCTCAGCGAAAGAGCTCTGAATAGGCTGGTTGCTATGGAGGTGAACCCTGGGAATATGGGGAAAACTGATACATACTGGACACACAGGAACTGAAATCTTTGTATTTCAAATGCATTTAATTCCTAAAGAAAGGTGAGGTAATCCCTAAGATATTTCTGACAAGTATTATCTATGAGAAAATAAAATCCCAGGCAACACCGGGTAAATACACTAGTTAACTATATTTTCCCAGGTTGGCCATAACAGGATATTATGGCTTTTTTTCTATGCTTCTACAAAGAGGTTACTAGTTCTCTTGTTGCAAACTAGACTTGACCCCATTCATTCCTCCCTATAATCCTGCAAGAAAAAGCTAATTCTGTAGATCCATTGTTAGCTAACCTTGATTCCCCTCATCCAGAAGATTATGCATTTAATTTTATGCACAGGAATGCTGCCAGATCAATGTACATGTGGAATGGATACATACAGAACCATGTGTGCAAAAAACATAATGTATCTTCCAGACAATCCATTCCACTGCCAAATGGCTCTTCCTGTTGTCCAGGTAGAAACAGTGGTCTTTCCAAAGTAGTATAAAACAAGTTTGGTACATCTTCTACATGACATCCAGGAATTTAAAGATGGCTGTCAATCTCCTCTTCTCTGATCTAAGCACATGCAACTCCCTGTACCACTCCTTACAGGGCCACATTTCCATCCCTTTTACTATCTTGCTTTCTCTCCTCAAGACATGTTCCAGCTTATTAATATCTTTCTTAAATCATGGGGTCCATACTTTATTCAATAGATTCATATTAACAAGGAGAAGGGAAATATTTATACCGACTGAAATCAGGCAACACATTTCTATCATACAGGAAAACTAAAAGAGAAAGAGTAGCTATTATGATAAACAACCCAAATACAGAAGCACTGAATACAGAGAATCAAGACTGCAGAACATATAGTATGTTAAGAATTCAGAAAAATTCAGTTTCCTATTTTCTTATCTGTATGGATTAAATTGACCAGAATAATTCTACCCCGATCCAAAAAGCAACTCAGAAACAAAAGAAATAATCATGGGAGAGATTTCAATGGTGTGGTTGTCTCTAAAGTATATTGTCCTCATTGTACAGCATTACAGGGACTGTTAGTGAAGAAGGTTGAAGCTATTTCATAGATCCATGGGGTTTCCATAATCCCTCTTCAAAAGATTATACCTTCTTTTCATGTATGCATAGGTTACACTCAAGGATAGATCTGTTCTTTGGATCTCTTAATTTAATAACTCAAATACGATAACCTCAGATAGAATGTTCTGTGCAGACCACATGCCTGTATTACTGACTCAAAAATGACAAACAACTACAATAAACTCTGGAAATCTAACAATTGCATATTCACAGAAGAGAAAAAAAATAAGAAGACATACTGAATCTCATGCATCATGTAGATAGATACATTTTTGAGCGTATTTTTTTAACAATTACAAAGTTATGGGAACTTCGCTGTATTAAAATAACATATTTAAATATATTAAAATAATATATTTAAATAATATAGTGAAAGAACAGGTTGCTTATCTATTAGTGTGGTCCTTTGAGTAGTCATCTGTATACTCACACAAATGTGCCTTATGCATGGAAGGTTTCCAAACTTAAACAGTAGTGGTATGGCAGGTGAGGCAAGAATTAAAGACAAAACTGGCCTCCCAAAGATAACAACTGCATGGGCTCTAGAGTTCAAATAAAGAAGGACTGTTGTATCATCCAGATGATCAAAAATTCCATGAACTTGCAATTATGCTTTGTATCACATCCTTCCAACAACAAGATTTGTGGCACTCAGAGGTCATGATGGTGGTGTTGAACAGAAAACTCCAATAGGGAAAGTGAAGCACAGTCTATACTGTAATCTACATGTTGCTCATGGTGTTGTGCCAGACGTTGAAATGACAAAAAAGATCTGAGTTTTTTATCTGAAGAAAGGCAAGATTACTATCACAATTGGTAAGAAGAAGATTTTGACCGGGAGTATGAGGAAGGTTACTTTCACTGAGCTTTGACCATGTTGGGACTATTCTCCACACTATTCACAGTGGAATGTGCTTTAAACAGATGGTCTATAGCATCTTGATCCTTCAAAGCCAAAAAGAAAGCAATGCTTGAAAAGGAAGATGGAATTTTGAATGAGAGAAATGTGGAGAGTGCCCAAGTTTTATAGATAAATGTAGAGGCAGTAAGCTGTTTTGAGCGGCCTTGTCCACCATCCTCACCAATTCACCCCACAGGTCAAGTTAAAGATAAGGGTGGCTCTGTTCTTGAAGCTCTGAAAAATAAAACCTCTACAGGTAAGTCAAGACTGTATATACAATATGTCCTTTGCCTAAACATTACAAATGACAATCTGAGGTGGATACTTTACCCTTGTGGGAGATATGTTTTTAGATAGCACTTCAGGGGCCATATAAAAAGAAAGCAACTCAATCAAGAAAAGGCAAAAAAAGAAACTAACTTTTGGAAACAGTAAGTACTACAAAAAGAGGATGAGATTTGAATGAAAATAAATTTCTGGAAGGACTCTGTGGAATACTGCTCTAAGATGAGGCAAAAAAAGAACTAAGGAAGAAGATGTACATCAAGAAGGAGAGAGAGGAGTTTCTGCAAAATCTCCTTAAACTTGAGAACTCTCTTTGCAAGAGTCTAAAGCCCTAAAACCCATTTGTCCAAGGCACATAGAGCAAACAGAAGAACCTACAGCTATATAGTTAGTTATACCTAATCTGGTATTGGAAGTGTGTCAACCAGTTCTGGATGGAGTCATACTCCCCCTGAAAGACTGTGTTCACAGGTTGAGGGTGCTTCTGGACCCATCGCTCCAAATGACCACCCAGGCAGACATGGTGGCCAGAAGTGCTGACTTTCAGCTTTGGCTGATATAGCAGCTGCACCTTTTCCTAGAGCTTAAGGAATGCATAAACTCTATTCTTGGCTCAGAGATCTAAAATAAAGACACCTCTGTGGGTATGAGAACCTTCTAAACTGAAAGCTTTATAAGTGAGTACAGGTTTGCTTAAGCTATCATAAAATGTGCTTCATGCTCAGCAGTGAATTTCAATAGCTAATTGACACATGCCTTTTGAGCAATTGCAGATCATAGTCAGGAAAAACATGTTAATGCAAATTTAGATATTTAGGTATAAACAACAAAGCTCTTTCTTGATTTTAATGAAGGAATGGCCTTTAACACATAAGGCTGTGGAACTGCCTTCCATGAAACGGCAGGTGAAAATATAATTGCAACAGAAACTCTGAAAAACTAATTTCTATCCCTAAGTTTATGGGAGGGGGCTTTCTTTTACAGCTTTCTGAGCCAAGAGATAATTCTTGAACTTCTAGTTTTTATTGCTGATTGAATCACTAATGAACCTTCTGTAAGTAAGCAGACAGCATAAACCTTTTTCAACTTGTTCACCTGTTTCAGTTTTCAGGCAGGGATATCCAGAAATTAATTGTTGCACTGCAAATAAATCAAATGCAAATTACAGTTCTAGCTGGTTAAATCTCCAATGTAGAAAAGTATGAAAAAATCATTGGAATATAGAACTTTTCCCCATAACAAACATAGGTTATATACAAGCCAATATTGTACTTAATTACTCTCTTTGTAACAAAGACTAATATGCATTATTATAAAATTACAAAGTAATATGCTATCCGTTCACCAGCACACTTTCAATCATGCTGTTAATTAAGAGCAGGAAACCTTCAAAAGCACTTCAACATGCACATGTAGCTCTGGAAGTCAAGGAAAGGAAAGCAATTTGGGAAAAGGTGGTGAAATGGACAGACAGTCAAATCTTCCTTTGATAAGATTCAACATGCAATTCCAAGACCCTTCGGTAAATAGGCTAGCACAGTTTGGCAAATGATTCTGAATTCTCTAGTGGGATTAGATGCCACAGTACATGTTCCAATATCAGATTAGAGAGGTCTTTCAACTACTAAGGGGCAGAGAAGAATTATATCACCAGACCTGCACTAATCCACTTCATCATAACTGAATATTTTCTAATAAGAAGTACAATCTGATCTCTGAACTTAGAAGCCCCTTTCTACACAGAAATGGAAAGTTTGAGAGTTCCTAAGAAGGGGGCATGCTTCCATCATTCAGGAAGCCTGAAGAGTTGCTAGGAAGTGCACAATTTTTCCTCTGACATCTTCAGCGTAGTTTTTGCTGGATAGGAAACAATGCGCAGATACAGATCTTTCAAATTAATGTCCTATGAATATCTTTGTGAGTCTCACTTACACACTTATATCTGTATAAATGCTTTATATGCAGAGATTTTATATGTTTTTCTTTAAAAATAGCCTTACAGTACAGGGGAAGTTGGAACACTTTTCTCCTGACATACAAAGACCTTGTGCTGTTTAGTTCATTAATAATTATGATAAAGAGAGAGAAACCAGTTTACAACCTTCTATCCTAGTTTCTCAGTTTCTGTCATATGCTAGCATGACAAAGAAATGGAAAACACTACGGAACTAGATTTATAAAAGGTTTAATTTTCAAAGACTAGTTGTAACAGGCCCTTACTTGTCCCAGATTGGTGTCCCCTTATAACACCACCTTTGTGTAAAAGGGTGATGCTTCTAAATTCTTATTTAGAACCAGTCAATAATTGTATGATAGCATGTTTTCTGTGTTACTTTATATACTGTATCCAACTCAAGCTGAGTCTATAAAACTAAAGTGTAACATTTATTAAGATAACAAATAAGAATAAAGTAGCCTGTTAGAATCTGGATGCAGGTCAGGTTTGATACATTTCCTCAGTGCACTTTTTAGACAGTTCAATTGTATCTTTAGACTTTCATTTAAAGGGCAAGTACCATATAACTGCCCTTTAGCTACAGTCCTGCCAAAGGCTCACCCTTCAATCTAGGTCACACCCTCTGACCAGATTCTGCTAAGGTTCAATTACTCTTCTGCCCCTCACCAGGTTTCCACTGAAAACTAACCCTCCCAAAACAGTCACATTTTCTCTCTGACTGACTTAGGGACTCTGCTTCCTAGCTTCTTGCTAGGCGCTCATTGAAGGAATGCAATACCCACAGGCACTTGACTTTATATAACTTTTCTCTCAACCACAAGCCCCTCCCACACAGACTACTGGCCTGCGTTTCTCTCCTGAGGGGCTATTCTGGTTGCCTAGCAACCTGCTTTCAGGCTGCCCTGGCACTTCAGACAGCCACATCCCCCAGAACTTCATCACACTAGTATCATCAGGTACACAGAGAAGAATTAGCTCACACTTTAAAACAGTGTTTAACAACTTTTCAAAACCGATGTGCACTTTTGATTAATATAAAAATCTCATGACCCAATTCAAAACTGGTGGTGGAAATCTATTTGGATTAGGAGAGAGAGGATGAGAGGTGGGTGCGCATCCTCCTCCTATACATAATCTAGCAATGACATGGGTGGCTAGATTAGTTTTCACCACTGGATGAGCTGTAGATTTAGAAGGGGGAACTTTAGGATGATGCACAGTGGTATCATACACATACAACAAACTCTACAACATAACTTGTAGATAAAGAGAGATACAGCCGATATGATAGGCACACTACTATGCCTCACCATAGGATGATGCAGTAAACTATGTACTAAGAAGGCAATAGTTCTGCCAATTGTAGTGTTGTGTGTGTGTGTGCACACATGTGCCCACATACTTTTTAAACTTCATATGCTTCTCCCGAAAACTCCTACTTACCCTTCACAGGGATGGTATCACATCCCGTTCATTGCTATGCTAAATTGTGTTCCTAAGAACTGCCATTACTTTTTACCAATCAGTGAACAACCATCTTCCTCCTTGACAGAAAATATGGCATTACATTTCCAGACAAAAGTCTAAGTCACTCTGCATTACTTTAACACTTTGATATCATTCTATTGCTACAGCACCATCCTTCGTAATCATGGGATTTGTAGTTTCATAAGATATTTAGAATTTTCTACAAGAATGCTCTAGATTCTGTAGGATCCAGTGATGGGGAAAATGCGAGTCTTATTATGAGTAGAAGAAGAGAAACCAAAGAAGCCAAAACAAGATGGATCATGTGAGAGAAGGAAAGAAACGAGGCAGTTAAATGAACATGAAAATGAGAAAGAAAATGAGGAAAAGAAATGAGATTTGATTAAAGGATCAAAATGGGGAGACCAATAATTCAGCACTGGACTTTTCAATTTGCCATTGAACTAAAGTAACAAATTAACTATCTATTTGAAAGCAATAACACATGAAATATTTGCATTGTCCTTCTTTTATATAATACACATGCGTGCACAAACACGCACATTATCATTCAAATTTCTGGCTGTTTTCCATGGCTGTGCAGATGCATAATGGAGACTTTATCTGCCCAGCATCACATTTTGTTGCAGAATCCACACAGAACTAGACAAGCAATGTAAGCATTCCATGGCCTGATCACCTGAATGCCTGTGAACAGTTCCTCAGATTTCAACTGCTTGTCATGTATGGGTTTGTTTATTTGTTTTAATCAACAAACATTTGCTATTGGAGTACTGTGCTGTGCTATTTTTCAAGGACCTAGCAGCAAAGCGGATATGATCTGCTCTGATTGTCTGTAAATTGGCCCCATGGGAGTTCTCACTGGCGTCAGGAAACAGAAGCGGTGTACATTGTACTCTAACCCTGGCTCTCACCACAACCTTTAGCCTGAACCTGAATATAATGGAATTCTCATAGGGCCAGAAAATATTCCAAGACTCACTTGGTGAATCTTTTTTTCATCCAAGTTCATAAGGGTTAATATGTTTCTTTAAACCTGAACTTGTAAAGTATTTGAAAACCACAACCTCCATCCTTATTCTAATACAGATGGTTATTACATAATACATGTTCACCAATTTTTTTTGTGTAAAAATATGGTTCTTTGATCAATTTACAGAGAGGTTTGCTTGTTTATTGATGGATTGGTCGTGTTTTTAGGCTGGCTTTCCCACAGAATCGGGACCCAAGATGGCTTCCAACAATAAATACACATTAAAACAGATTCATCATGAAATATGAGTATGGGTGAGCACACTTATTCTGCTTCAGTCATTCACACTTTAAATATTTCTAATGTTAATTTGATCATCTACAAGTGGTGAATCTAATAGTTGCTATTATATTTTTTACTAAATCTTTGGACTGTTGGCCAGTCTAGTATACACATAATAGAAAATTCCTCTATTCAACATAATTCATACTTCATATATACATAATGCAGCTGGAGTGCATGTCCAATTTTTAATGAAGTTTAGCATTGATTTAATAGGAATTTCTGTGTCCTGTTGAGTTTGTGATCTTAGCCTGAACTCAAACTCAGCAAAACCACTCAGTGGGAAATATCCATTTCAACTGCTCATTTTAAATGTCTCTGCTGCATCTTACAAATGCCTCCAGTCATCTGTCTCTGTTGTGTGATACATCATTTAAATGACAATTCTGAAATTGGAACAGATGGATGCGTAACCCAAAACCACAAATATATTTCCTAACAGCAGAAACTATTAATAATCTAAATGGCTTACTTTGAAAACTGTGTGGGAGAATGGGTGCATGTTGCATTTCAAATTGTACAATATTATAGTTCTTTTTGAACCTGAGATCACTCTCACTACACTTTTCCTAAGAAAAACAAAGTTATTCTGAAATACAGCCTAATGCCAGTGGCCTAATGACACTGTTAGAACAAGTACAAGTCACGCAGTAACAACTACAATTTTATCAAGATCTTAGCACCAGCTATGGTCCTGTATCACTACAACATCTCTTCACCTTCTCTAACCTACTCAACACAAAAGGAACATTATCATCAAGCAAAACAGAATGAAATGTTTAGTATTAGGGCAGTTGAATTCTTATTAGAATAAAATTCTGTTTTCAGGTTAAGTAAACAACAAGAATGAGGAAAAATAACAGTATCTATTGATTGAACTCATGAGCCTTGCAAGATATTTTCTACTCTACTTGAGAATCAAACTTATCTAGTCATGCCTTATGTCACAGACAGTGGCAATTCCCTTACCTGGTCCTCTGGAGTGGACACATTATTAAGTAAAGGTACATGTTAGATTTGTCTCCTTACAGTGTGAACTAGTCTCAAATATTTGTTTCTAGAGGGTATGTAGGATATTACTATTTTGAAAAGAAAGAAGGCTGCAACATAAACATAAGAGATACATACATACAGTGCATTTGTTCATTTAAATAGCTCAAATATCTTCTCTATAAGCTTGGAGCAAGTAATCAAGGACATTTTTGGATATATTGCTGGACTGTAACGTGGAATGAAAAACATGCTACCACTGCCTTCAGTGGTAGCTGCATGCCTCATGTCTGGTTTGGTTCTGTGTCTCATATTATTTCTATTTACCCATTTCCATCTGATAGTATCTGACATTTACAGCTGTGTTCTCTTCTGGAGTTTAAGAAGGATTCACAGAAATGCCATTTATTCACATTTCCTTACCTTCACACATAATGAGAAGAGATTATAATATTAAGACTTGTCTCTGTAGTTACACATATCATTGCAAGTACACACTTAACCATAAACCTTTGACTGATGTAAGATGGACTGCAAAAATAGCGTACTATTATTTGCTCATTAAAAAGCAAATTAGTTGCATTTTGTGTTGTTTGTTTAACATCCTCAGGCAATGCTTAACAGGTGCTAATTCTGAAATTGGTTTCAGGTGCAAATAGATTAAATTAGCATGTTTCATGATTACAGAAAACACTTACTGGACAAAAGCCAATTTGGAAGGCTAACGAAAAGAGAAAAAATAGGCACAGTTTCAATTAAAGCAACATACATTAAATTTATATTTATTACAAAGATTTTTTGTGTGCATTTCTCAATAGCTTGAAGCATCTGGCTACAATATGTTTGTTTACATAGCTGTAATGAATTCTGCATGATAAATATCAAGAACAACTTTATCTAAGTTATCAGCATATTGAGGAAAACAAAAAAAGATTAATGTTATCTATAGATAATATTATAGTGTACAAAAATTACTAGACTAAGTCTCTTTACTGATTTTACCACAAACACTTTTCCAACAGTTGGCAGATGTTAGCATAATTTTGTTGAATTATAATTAGATATATTGGTTGGAAGGCAAGCAAAATGTGTTTTAGTCTTCTAAAAATAGTGTCATCAACCAGTATAACTGCCTGACAATGTATTAAAGTATACTTTCCAGTGCGTGCATTCAAGTAACCTCAAATGAGGTAAGTTTTCTTTTGAGAAGTAAATGCACTACAAGCATACTACACAAAACCATTTTTTTCTCTTTATGCGCCATGGGGCAAACTGTGATATATTATACATAACATTTCTTTCCTGCACTACAGAGCCACACGCCGTTTGTTCTATGTTTCTTCTAAAAACCGGACACAAACAATAGTCAAGAAGAGGCTGTATGTAGAACCCAAAAGTAAGTCAGGGTAAGCAAGCAGAAAAACATACTTTTAACTATTCAAAAAGAGTTCCTGGAATGATTGCCAGACAATGGGCTCAACCTATCATCGTGCATAGTTAGCTTTAAATATACAAATTAGGCATTTGGGAAATTAAAGGAGATAAATAGAAGTTGGTTCTGCACTAGAGTAGTAATAAGAGTATTTGTTCTAATCTATGCCAACTTCTGGCAGCATCTTTTTTTTCTCCTGACATGAAATTGATTTCAAATAGATCAATACATTTTCAGACACTGTTGTAGAGGCTGCAAGAAGGGGAGTTAATCACTTTTAAGAATACAGTGACATTACATTCTAATCTGTGACTACTTGCATCATTATATGCATAAAAATTTCAGTTGGAAATCTCATAAATTAAAAAAAAAAGCAATAAGGCCATGATCTCACAACGTTACATATAGGATACAAGACACAAAAACTCCCTTCTATTTAACCAAATCTTGACTTTTTTTTTAACAAATAAACCAACCCCCTCCAAATGGCAAAGTATTTTGAAACAGAGGCCACTCTGTAAACCTATATGCTGCTTTGAGTCTTTTATCTCTATTGCCACATACTAACAAACCCATAAAGGCCTGATCAGTGTTGTTTACCAGCAAACTGATTATTGCAAAAACTATAGTGACTAAATGCTTTGTCTATTTCACGGTGAAAGGACAAACTATGGTCTATAATTATTATGCAAAAAAATCACATCACAGTACAATCCCAAATATAACACCATTGAAATAAGAGAATATAATACAAATTGATATTGGCCAAACTGATATTTTACCTGGGAAGATCAAAATATACTAAGAAATAATTACATTCTCTGTATACTTTCTGTATGACTTCTATATTAGAAAAAGTCTCCATTAAGACCGAGGAACCAAACAACCAGCTCTATTTTGCGATAAAGGGACCTGCACTCCATAATGCATGTCAAATCATTTTTCATACTACATAAAGTAAGAGGGGATAAATAAGCCTTTGGGCACAATTAAGCAGTTTCATTGGATCTCAAGGGGAAAGATGACAATTCTGTATAAGATCCAACATATAACTTAGTACCTTTAGATGACACAATTATAGTATATGTTATTGTGGTCACAGCAATTAATTTATTGGATTGAAATTCCACTATCTGCACTATGTGGAAAAAACAGGAGGCTGTAGTAAGTACTCTCCTTTTTTTTTTTTACAGAATTCATGAATTTCATTGTACATAGTCGTTCATTCTTTTTCATTACCTTAAATCAAAGCTGTTTACTTTCTACCACATGCAATGTTGCTTCCTTTAAAAGAATACAAATAAACAGAACCCCAGTTCTCCACTGGAAGGCAGGAACTTAGAACTGGCAGCCTGGGGAGTAAGGCAGCAAGACATCATTTTAAAACATTCAGTTGATCTTCTGCTAACAAGATTGCACTCTACTGCCATTGTGCAAGTAGCTTTCTACTGCTGAGCTCAAGCAAATCCACCGGCTGCCATGGCGTGCCCAGTGAATCCCTTGTGGCGTATTTTCCATGGTTCATTTCCCTGGTGCCATCAAAAAACAGGCAGTTTCCAGAGAGCTGTGGTTCTTCAAATGGTCACCTGTGCTTTCACACACATTCTCTCTGACCAGAGCACTGTTTGGAATCTTCTTGACTTTATGTTTTGGAAAGAGTTCTCCCTCCTCGTTCATTGTGCGAGCATAAAGATCAGGCTGTTGCCCAGCAGTGCTCTGAAATTCCCTTACTGACTGGTATCTGGCAAGCTACTCTCTCTCATTCTTTTTTTTATTTTTTTATTTTTTTTAAATTTTTTTGAGGAGCAGGGGGGTTGTTCTTTCTTTTTTTACCTTACAGTTTTAGTTTGATTACAAAAGTTGGCCATTGTTTCTGCAATACCTATGGCTTTCAAGGCCTTGTTTAAGCAGCATGTTTCCTGTGGTGGGAAGGAGAGAATTCCTTTCACAGACAGGACAATGAACGTTTCTTTAGTTTGTAACATCTTAATACCTATTAACATTGCCCCAGTTCTACCAGACAAGGCTCCTCAGAAAAATTCAAGTAACTTTTGTGAGAACTTCTTAAAATGCAGCTTCTGTAATTTGAAAAATTCAATCCTCTTTGAAACTTATATTGGGTTCCACGTTTTAATCTTGAGAATAAGCCAATATTGACTAATGTTGATTTCAGAACCATTCCCTTGCTGCCCCAGTATAGTCTACAGCTATAGCTACGTCCAGTAAAATCTGATCCCACAAACAGAGACAAGCACACATTTCTTGGATGTCATCAAACTGTCTGTTCCCAAAGGAACCTTAGAACAACTATGCTGATTTTTTAAAAAAATTCTAATTGTCTTGCAGCCTTAACTTTTTGCAGAACTATCACTCTAAGCATCTTGCAGTGGGGGTCTCAAAAATAATTTAATTTAAACGCATTCTGGCAGCTACAACTATAGGAAATAAAAATGGATAGATACTGTCTTTGAATTTGTTAGGCAATATGTTCTTTGGAAGCCATACTGGAAAATGTTAATACCTCTCAAGAGACATTTAAAAAGGAAAGTGATCTTATAAAGTTACTGCCAACTATGTTTATAGATACACCTTTTTATCATGAAGAAATGAAATGATAGAAAAACAGTTTAAATGGGGAGGAAACAGAAGCCTTGAAATCACAGGAGCTTAAAACCATTGATAATATTTGGGGAATAAATCAAAATTCTATTAAAAAAACTAATATAGGTAACAGCTTCTAATAGAAGTTTCATTTACAGATGTTCTGCTATCACTATAAATGGAAATGAAGCTATCTAGCTTAACATAAAAGAAAAGAATCCTGCAGAAAACTTGGATATCCACCAAGTTAAAAAAAATCCATATAGTGTTTTGCTTAGAAAAGACATAGTAATACATAGTGTTCTCTATCATCTTTTCCAGAATCTGGAAACACTTCTTCAAATCAACTTGCCTAAAGATTCATTCATTTTCAAGGTAGTGTTCAACTCTGAATATTCACCTTATGGTCTAATGCCTAATACTCCTAATAATCCAGTTTGCTCTACAGACCTATTATAAAATGTTATCCAAATTAGTGATGTTGTAATTTAAATGAGGGAGGAAAAAATGCGTGTGGAGAATGAAAAGACACAAAATAAAATTCTTCAATCTTTCACTTCAAAAACTTCATTAGACTCTCCCAGTTTGCTACTGCAGCTCTTCCATGATTTTTCATGGTACCATCAAACCCAACAGGTAAGCTCACCAGCATGGTCTGCCCATACTAGCAGTTATATTGCCTGGAAATGCAACAGGCAGATGAAGATTATGGAAATCATTTTCTTGAAAACAAGATTTCTGATGTACATAATTCCCATGCAACTTTAACATTTTCCCCTCCCTCACAACATAAGAACCAATGTTCATCCAGATAAGTTGAACAGCAGGATATTCAGGAGATGGTATCCAAGTCTTTGAAACTTCACGTGGCCCAAACAGCTACAGCCTGACAGTTTACTGGGACTGGCTACAGGAAGCATACAACTCCCTTGCTACAACAGCTCCATTGGATGTTGGTCACTTTCCAGGCACAATTCCTAGCATTAATTATTACCTGCAAAGTGTTATTTGGTTCAGGTTCATTGGAATGACCATTTATCTCTATACCAACCTGCCCAGGCTCTGAGATCTTCAGGCCCTTCTCTCAGTCCCACCACCTTGTTAGCTTCATTTAGAGTGAATGCAAGAGACAGCCTTGTCAGTAGCTGCTCCCAGGCTTGGGAACTCCCTCTTTGCTCTTCTTCTGCCATCAAGTAAAAATATTCCTAATCCATTTGTTTTTTGGAAACTTACTGTGATGAACTTTTAATAGTGTAGTGTGCTGTTCTGTTGAATTTCATATTGTGTTTAAATGAATCTGTTCACAAAGGGTTAAAATTCTAGATATTGTATTGTATTTTAATTTGTATTGTAAATTGTCTTTCAATAATAACTTTCTGTTTTCACTTATATTTTTGTAATTGTTTTCAATTGTATTTGTAAACCACTTTAGATGTTAATATATGGGGGAAAAGGGGAAGAGAAATAAATTCTTCATCATCATCATCATCATCATCATCATCATCATCATGCTACACTGGAATTCATTTACAGAATGAAGTTGCAGTGATGGCCACCTACTTGGAAAAGAGGACAAATTCATGGGGAGTGATACTATTCATGGTGACTAGTTATGGCACTTACTTGCTAACTGCAAGATCAGAGGCAGCATGTCTCTGAATAGTAGTTGTTCAGAAGCAACAGTATGAAAGAGTTGTCTTTATATCATGTCTTTCTAAAAACATCTGCTTCAGGGCTGAGGAAACAGAATGCTGAACTACATAGAGCTTCAGTCTGCCCCAGCAGATCTCCTCTTTAAAAAAAAATGTATATATGCACTGAAATAAATCTTTTTGTGGATTTCTTTGCAGGCTAGACAGCACAAGAAATGATGAGTTCAAATGGCCGCTTATTTCAGCTCCCAAACTCATCACTCAGAATCCTCCATCTCCTTGGAATGGATCCTAATCATATGAATGAATCCTAATCATAGAGTGCCATGAGTGGATAATTTAGAAACCCAAAAAGATACAGGTATAGCAGGAGTCCACCCCTAAACTCAAGTATGCTCACTTTACATTTCTAGAATACCCCCTGTCATTTGTTACAGATTTCATCACAGTAAAATTGTAAATGACCTACACTATTTGTCAGCATCAACTGAGATGTTCTTTAGTAAAGGCTAATTAGAAAGTTTTGGGTGTGTGTGTGAACTAATTCAATAAAAAACACTAAAAATACCACAGCTGCATTGGTATCTTATGAGACTCAGGCACTGTATTTTTTTTTTACTTCGTGATTTTTAATGGCAAAATTATATTGCCCTCCTCCACATGCTTTTTATACTCAAGAAATAGCAATTACTGCTAAGAAACACCAGAAATTTCATTTTGGAATGGGAACATTTATAGAACTTTAAAAAAATAAATACTCAGCCTTTAAAATGAAAATACAAACCATGTTTCCCATATTGCAAAGAAAAGCTCAATCAATTTTCTTTTTCTGGACAAATATATTGAGAGACAACATTCCTCCAGCACAATAATTACATCTAATTTCCACCAAGAATGCCTCCCCTTTTTTTTTTTAATTCAGAGAATTCGTTCTGCAACTACCATCTTCAGGTCTGCTTCAAATGTTCTGTTCCTGCTATAAAGTGAATATACATACATACATATACATACATACATACACACACACACTGTATCATATTTCATTTTTGGGCATGGTGGTGCTTGTTTTAAAGCTCACCTTGTTTTCATAGGCATCTCAAGAGGGTACTTCATAACAAGAAATGTCCTCCTTACGTACGGCAAGATACACTGTACCATGTCACATTAGGAACTGATAGGAGTTGAAGTTCATCTGCCTTTCACATGTTGTTGGACTTCAGTTCTTAGCACCTTTCACTACTAAAAACAACAGATAGGCTACTGGGAGTTATAATGTAATCCAGTAACATCTAGACAGTTACACAGTTCTCATCTCTGCACTGGCTTCTTGTAGTAGCGTGCAACAGAAAATTAACATAAAGTGGCTGGTACTGTGTTGGTTAGTTCCAACTTAGAGCAGATCCATTGACTCCATTGTTAAATGATGAGCCAAGACATACAATCCCATTGAATCAATACACTTAGTCTAGTCAGAACTAACAATAGGATTTAGGCCAATGTGTATGTAAAACTATACAGGAAACTGGCCAAGCCTGTTCTAAATTAATCTTGTGCACATCTTTGCATATGAGCTTCACTTAGTCAGAACTTTACATTACCCTGTAAAGCAATGTTTCTCAGGCTACCTGATGTGATGGACTGGCTTTTTTTCCCAATATGCCAGGGACTGCTATCAAATTTGTGCCATTTTGTTATCAAACTCCCATAGTTTCCTGTGAAGAGGAAAAGTTAGCCCTCGGCATAATAGCTCAAGCTTGGCCACACGTATCTTGAACCAGAAATCATGATATTTAGAAAAGGTAGACCCTAAAGCAGTGGAAATTTCAATCAGAGCCTTTGATTAGAACCTCCCCCAAACAATTATAATAAATAAATAAATATATTATTTAATAAAATTACATACAACTTGATATATTATTAAATAATGCTGCATTAATCCTGATCTGTATACCAGTAAGTATTAGAATGAAAATTAACATGAAAGTTTTTTAAAAAATTAAGAGCAGTTAGAAAATAGACAAAATCCAATGTAACCAAGTGGAACTGCAGAACTTTCTTTGGGGTAAGAATGAGATAAAATAAAAATTAATGTCAGTGGAGTATCTTCATAGATCAGCAGCACACAGTTGCATGAAAAGGAGAATAATTGGTAAGTCAGACTACATCTATTTAATATGTTGCCTCTGAAAACAATTCAGTAATGAAATTATAGAATATTGGAGCCATAAGTTAAAAAGTGAAAATAACAAAATAAATGTAGCATTTTGTCCCAGAGATTTGTGATACCTGCAGAATAAAATATGGGAAGTTAGTTCTCAATCAAAGTAAGTAGTTTCAAATTAAAATATAATGAGAAAGTGCACACAGCAAAAATTAAACTATAACAATCCCAGCAGAGCAATTTATGTGAATAAGTGCTCATCACCTCAAGTCCTTGCTGAACGTTATTCAGAGGACTATCTTGTTGTCGAGTTGCTAAGGGTTACAACATGTTTTCCCAGCTTATATGAATATTAATTTCCTGTCAATCTTCCTAAAGGTAATAAAATAGCATACTGCAACTTTAATAAATACCCTCCCTGTCATACAAAAAGATATGCTTATAACATATATGACAAGTGTGAGCCCTCCTACAGCATTGAGTATCTCATGTGGTCTATTTACCTGGTGTAGGACATGGTGTGCAATATCATCTGTCTTCCACTATATTGAGAAGATAGACTAGATACCCTAGAAGCCATTCTGTACTGCATCCAAAGAAGGGCGTTTATATCAATGAAAGCTCATGCTAGTGCTGCCAAATCCCCCCCCTTTTTTTAACAGAAAATCCTATTTGCCCTCTGGTGGGTCGGTAACAACTGCAACAATGTTTGCAGGGAATATAAACTGCAGCTACTTCTGCAAGGTTTGAAAAGCCAGGTTGTGAAGTACCTTCGAGTTCAGGCTAGAGAAGATGGATTAGGTCTCCAGTTTGAATCTCGTGAACATGGGGACAGAGGTAAACTCTAAAAAATGAGAATTCTAACAAATTTTAAGTGAAGTATCACTAAAAAGAAAACTAGGGATGACACAGGGAGAGTGATCTATCAAAGAGAGATGCCAGAGATAGGGAGCACCTGTCTTGCTTAAGGCTGGCAATAGCTCAGGTGAGTATAGCTACAGTCAGCAGGTACCGCAAGGGAAAACCAGGTCAGCCCCAGGGTTTTTCAGGGTTGCCACTAGAAGAAGTGTGGTCCACACAGTCAAAGTTTCAAAGAAGAAAAGCAGTCTTAAGCAGAGTCCAAAGTCGAGAACAGAGTTGCCAGAAAGATTAGTTGGAGGTACATGTCTGGACTAAGGCAGTGTGGGGCAGTGGTTTAAGCACTGGACTATGACCCTGGAGATGAGGGTTCAATTTCCCACTTGGCCATGGAAACTCACTGGGTAACCTTAGGCATGCCACACACTCTCAGCCCCCAGAAAAAAAAATGGGTCTCAGCACCTTGAATAACTTTTTTAAAAGTTTGTACTAAAATTCAGACTAAATTCACCTCTCCACTGGCATAGAAGCCACCTGTCATATCTGACCTGTATAGAAAAGGCAGGCACGGTGCCATTCTAGAATGAGATGTAACCCCATACAGCTGCTTTACACCTCCCATTGCCCAAAGCACTCTTCTAGGACGCTCTTTTTCTGGCAACCTCCAGGAATGACCATTCACCTTTTAATAGGGTATAGGGCCCCTGTGCACTGTTTCACATTTTTAAAAAACATTTTTTTTTCTGAACCAGAAGTGAACTTTTAACCACCACCTCCTCCTTCACTTTACTTTTGTCAATTTTGTTAGGCTGCGCAGCTCCCAGAACCTGGGGTGAGAAAACTGGCTTCTGGACCAACTAAGATGCCCATCCCAATTCAGACTCTACAAGCAATTTACCCCTCTGCAGAAGATACTAGGATCTGAGTTGGTGGAATATTGTGTGATGGTATGTTTTAAAACCCATGGAATCTCTTAATAATGTGTTTAAAACAATGTTCAAATAATATACAGTAGAGTTTTCTTATTCATTAAATGAAAAATATGTGCCACATTCAAGGTACCTCGTTTTTTATATAAGCCCACTAATTATGGCCTAGAGTAAATGGTATTTAAAAGCTGTAGTGATGATCTTTTTGCTTTTTTAAAATGGATTGATCATAATATTAAAATCTAATTTCTTTAGCTTTACTCTTTTAAACATAATAAATCTGCTGCTTCAAACACATTGAAATAAAACACTGAATCAGTGTTATTATGTTAAATTCGCAGAGTTTGTTCGGCATTCATTTCCTTGGTGGGGGTTTATTTAAACTCTATGCAAGCATTTCAGTGCCTGAATATTTGCTTAGACTTTCATTTATTTTTGATGGGCATATTAAAATGTACCTATTATGAATCGGAAACAGAGTATGAAATTCTTATATGTCTTTCTTCGGAAATGAAAGGTTATTAGCTTAACAAGTGAAGGTAGTTTGCACAGGAGAAAAGATATGCTTTTTGTTCTTCAGAAATGTGCTATAGCTTTGACTTGTTATATTGCTTTCCCTGTTACTTAGGTGGGTGTTCTGTGTGCAGATGCTTGGTAGGAAAACTAGTTAAAGAATCAGCCACTTCCTTCCTTTCACCTAGGAACACCTAGTTCACCTAGGAGTATATTAGTTTGGAGCCCTATCTCTGCTTGCCCACATAGTTTGGAATAGGAACTCCCACCAGTATAATGCAAGGCAAATTAAGGCAAAGAAATCAAGGCATATAGAAGTCCTCCCTACGCAATCCATTTTCAAAGTAATATAGGTCTAGTTCAAGCTAAGTCAGTTGAATCCTTTTTGAATATCTCAGCCTATGTTGAAAAAAATTATCTCTCATAAACATCATGAAAACTACCTTTATTACACATGCAGCAAGTTTAAGCATGTGACATGATTTTTCACATGGACATGCTTTCTAACAAGCACATTCCCATGTAAAAACTGAGGTAGTAAGATTATTCTGTGTCAAGACTATCCATACACTAGACAAGGAACCTTATTTTTAGCACTTGCATGTCCTCAGCAATAGTCTACGTGTAGTACTGCACTGTTTGTTTTTAATGAGGTGCAGCCCTTCGGCAACATGTAAAATAAAGAAATACTAAAAATGAGTAATTTTTTTAGAGAGCAGAAGTCAGTAGTATTAGCACCCAGCTGTACATGCTCTATCACATTCAGCAGAAGGATAAATGTTTATGTAGAAACTACTTTTACTTCCTGAGTAGTTATGGATTTTTACAAATACCATGCCTGAGAGGAAGTTACTGACCCAACTATGTGCTTCTGTTCTGCCCTGGCTATTAAGCCACAAGTACAATTAAGAAAGAATCAAATCAACTAACAGTATAATGGCAGAGAGAGACAAAATTACTTCTGTTTGGGTGTACATATAATGGAAGCACAAGAATATGTATTTTTAAAATCAAGGAGAAAACACTTAATGTCTGATTAAAAATAGTAAGCTACATAAAATGAAATGATTTATAAATAATTAGGTCATGTTGTCACAATAAATATTTAGCCATAATAAAAACAATATATTGCAAGATTTCTGTTATCTAAAAATAAATAAATAAAAGTTACATAACTGTAGCAAAAAGGCCTTGTTTCACAGTTAATATTGCAACACCACTTTCTGTTGTGGTTAAAAGTAAATCAGCTAACTTTTTTTTTTGTTTATTAATACCCCAATCTAATGTTGAAAATGCTATAATTTTGATTCAGTATCTATCTTTATATCATTCTGCCAGATGAGCAAATGTTGAAAAGCTGGGCAATCTACCACTTTGAATTATGTTACAGTTTTGCCTCAAAGTGGATTTTTATACTTTGATCTAAAACTATTACCCAAGTCTTGTACAACATAATTAAATAAATGTAACCAGCCCTTGGGGACCTCTTGCTCCAAAATGAAATTTCAGATCCAAAGACTGCTTGTAACTGAAATTGTAACCATGTCTAAAATGCTGCTTGTAATTTCAACATGGTAATCAGATCTCCATAGAAAAGCAGGCACTTGTTGATATGCTTACAGATATCCCTTAGGACATATTTACAACACCATGATTTGCACAAATCCTATTAGAGCACAATTCATGCTGTAAAGGGGAATTATGAGTTCTGAAAGAGTGAAGAGTAGTAAGGGTCAGCTGCAAAGCGAGATATGATTTTCTCATTTTTTTTTCTTGCACCTAATTTCCAATTCCTCAAGAATTTTTAATGTTTGAACAGGCAACGTTATTTGCTATGCATATTTTCTTGAGTGTCCTTCTGATTATCACTGATGCCCTTCTGTTTTACTTCTTTTTGCATTTGAGTCCAAATGTGTGTTCTGCTGCACAAAGCATAAGCCTAGATTAGGGCTGCCAGCTGCAACAGACAAGGATATCATTACTACATTCCTGTTAGTTGAGGATCACTCCCAACCATCCCAACCAGTGCTCTTACAGCTCCATATAGATTAATCTCAGGTTTAACAGTAGCACACTCTTACACTGAAGTCCAAAGGGGATCTTCCCTGCCTTTGGCAGGCGTGTAAAACACTGGAGTCGAAATGGGTTCCTATGGTACAATTAGCAAATTTACTCATACACATCGAAGGTTTGCTGAACTGTAGCCATCAGCTTCTTTTAAAGGGATGGGCATGAGTGAAGATATCTATGAACTTAAACTTTGATCATGCATACTGTGAGGGCAAAGAAAGCTGGTGACCTCTAAATATACAGATGTTGGTAGATGAAACAGGGAGGCAGACAAATAAGCCAACCCCCATTAGCAGGACAGCTCAGCGTTCTCTTTGAAAGGTTAAAGAGGCAAAGACAGTAGCTAAAATGAAATCTGATGGATCTGGGGCACAGGATAGCTGTTAAGTGAGCAAATTGCAGCATAATCTTTTGACCAATTGCATAGAACACATCCAGCAGGTCAAAAACAGGCACTGGAGACACATGGTCCAAATTTTGTCCATCCATTTCTTAGAGCTAGGTTTATCGTTAGAAGTCTCTGTGAACTTGATGCCATGCAGTACTTCTCACCAGTTGCAAAGTATCTGGATTGCCAACATGACATCCATAGGAAAGATCTGGCTTTGCTAATCCATTTTCTGATAGGCCATTTCCGCACTAAAGTGTTATAGTGCTGTTACTCCAATTTCAACATCCTATGGAATCCTGGGGTTTGCATTTTAGAGAGGGGCGTTTACAGTTCTCAGCCAGAAAGCTCTGTGGCCTGAATTCGATTCAAATTTTTAATAAATGCAGTTTTAACAAATGCAGTTTGAACAAATAACAGTTTTCTGTACACCAGTTTGTTTGAAGTTGCCAACAAACTTTTAAACATAGTTCACTCCAGCTCAAAGATGATTATATAAAGAAACCAAACAATAATTTAGTTGTTATGCTTATCATTAAACAAGCACATTTATTCCATCCCAAGACAAAAACAAAAAATTATCCATGTTGAGCTAATCCTTTGAAGCAGATCCCATTCACTGTCAATTCTAATTTTGTCAGGGGAACACAGACTATTTCATAGTTAAGTAGATCTGTTGAAGGTAGTGGTTTTAAACAGTAACATTAAATGTTTACAGGTATGCAAGATAACTGTTGCAAATGCCTTGTAATCCATAAGCCATCAATTAAAAGAAAACAAATTTTGAGTGCATTACATTTCATGGAGAAAAAATGGAAGGACAATCACCTCAATTTTTTACACTAGTAAAATGCTAATAAAACCTCTGAACTGTTACATTGCATTGTTGTGCATCATTCTTTATCATTCTGCAGAATCCTTGAGAAGTCATGTCTTTTACTGAACCCTTGAGAGTTGCAGTGAGCTATACATTTCTCTGCATGTTCAAGATGCATACAGCTTTGGAGAGACTTCAGCATAAATTGAATCTATTGAACAATACTTCATTTCCTTTTAATACACTGAAACTGAATCCCTAAATCATACTGAACAACCCTCTCACTCATCTGTTCTAAATATTTAAATAAATTATTGAAGGAAGATCCTACCTATTATGTATAATTTGAATATTTTTGGTTTAGCAATTCACAGCTTGCAAAGTGAAGGTGTCACTCACTCACTCACTCACTCACTCACTCATTCATTCATTCATTCATTCATTATCTTCATACTCTACATTTCACAGACATATCTTCATCATTAAGCAGTTTACAAGCACTGGATACAAACACATCTAGATATACAAAAACTACATGATCAGAACTGAGGAAATTTGGGCCTCGTCTGAGTTGATTTAGAGCAACACACACATAAAGTATATACTCAGGAAAGGCCAGCTTCCTTAAAGCTTGAATCCAAAGGTGTTCAGAAAGGCATACCTTCTAAAACTTCAGTGAAAGCACTGATAAAGCATTGCCTGTTGTGCCTGCCAATGGAGCTGTTCTAATCAGTGGCCACATGAGCAGATATCCCAGTGTTGAACACACAACAGGGATGAATAGCATTACATAGATGCAGGCAGTATTTTAAGAAAATGAGGTTTTAGACAGTTTAAAAATCTGAAGGTAATAACTAGTAATACATAAACAGACTGAAATGAATTAGCTAAATATATAACTAATGAATAAGACGTATCAGGGACTCAGATCTTTGGGCTTCACCAGCATTCTGTCAGCTACATTTTGCACACACTGGAGTTTCTCAACTAGCCACGATAAACTTCATCATAAAGCCAGCACAGATATAAAAAGCTTTCGGGGGGGGGGAGTCTAAAGATAGCAAGAAAAGTAGTTTTAAGAGTTCTTATGGAAGATAATTCCACAACTGTGCCTCCACCCCTGAAAAACTAGTCAATCATACCTGACAACTTTATCCAATATTCACTATTCCAACAGATCAAAGAACAAATTTATATAGCAGTGGCTGCTGTGGTGACACCAGATGCTGCTAGTGCTGCTTTTCCTTCTTCTCATCATCATCATTATCATCATCATCATCACCACCACCGTCATTTCCTATAAAAGACTTAGAGACTTAAAACGTCTTACAATATTAAAATATACAAACTATTTATAACAAGAAATACCTTTACAATTTTCCTGTCCTTGCTGATTCTTAGTAATTATAACTTAATATTTTTCTTCCTTTTTCTTGTCTGTAATTTGTTGTTTCTTTGTCTGTTTTGTCTGTATGCACTTTGAAAATCTTTTTACTTTAAAATATTTATAATGCCAGAATGCTTATCTGCAATAGTTGTTCTTCAAGGGGTCATCTGTGCATCCATGCATATATATCTGGGCCTGTCCAGCATCTCATTTCAGAATGTTCTAGAACTTTAAATTTTGGTAGTGGCCCCATCTCGTTCTCCCCATGTATATGGCCAGGCTATTGACGTACAGTTCAGTTGAATTCCCATAAACACACTAGCAGTAAACAGAGAAAATTGCCAGTGTGCTTGGGAGGAGAAGAGTGGGTTGTGTGAATGCAATGATATCTACTCTAAGTATAAGAATTACAAGTAAGCCACTTCTCTTTCTTCTTGCAGTCTCTGTACATTACATAGAAGCCTATGTCTTTTGAGAAAAGTGAGAAAGCACATCATATCAATACTGAAGATAGCACCTTCTACCAAATGTCACATCCGCTCTTCAGAGGACCTTCCACCTACTAAATGTTGAGGGTTTAGCCCTCATTAGTCAGGTTCAGACAAAGTGACATCCCTCAAAAAGATAGCTGGAGTTTTCATAGGACTCACCATAGAGTCACTCAAGAAGAATATGTCTGCCAACTCATATGCCAAAGATAGAGTTCTAAGTACCTCATTTAGAATTTTTGCATTGATAAAGGCTGCTCTTTTTTTCTAACTGAAGTCACCAGCAAAAGTGTTCAGAAATTGAAATGAAGTGCTAAGCAGTTTCCAGATAAGGGAGGAGCAGTGTTGTCAATGATACATGGCTGAAAGGTCATGATGGCAGCAGAAAGAAATTCAGACCCTTATTGGGTAGAAGACACTGAGCTTTTCTTGCTCATAGAATGTTTTTATCAAGAATCATTAGATGCAGAAGACATGAATCATTGATGGGGTATTATCTAGACCACTGACAATAACCAACAAATGGGCTCTGTGATGGACACATGAACAGTTTCTCCTCCCACCCCTGCCCCAGACTTTGTACTAAATGGCAAGTTCCCTTTTTGTTTAAGAGGTGGATGCTTAAAGTAGCTGGTATTGGCTTTTCTGGTAGACTGGAGATCCATATAGGCTCTATATCTCTCTCGGTATTGAATATAGCTATAAAAGTTATCTTCCATATAGGTGATGCTGGCATCTTCACAAGTCCATCTAGAGACCATATGGCCCTCTCCAACAGCAGATTTAATTGGCCAGTGAAATTCCATGAATTTGGCTTAACAAATCCTATCCATCAGTGAATGGGATCATATATTTACACTCTATACAATATATAAAGAAGGATTTAGAATCACAGTTCCTCAAATTGAAAATCCAAGGTAAAAGTAAATGTAAGCCAATGAGGAATAAACTAACAGGTAAAGCAGAAAGAAGGCCAGATGAATAAAATCTTAAGAAAATTTAGCAGAAGGTACTGAAAGGAAGGCCTGACAGTTGGTAAAGGGTAGAGGTAGTTCACAAAGGGAAAGGCATTCCATCAAATATTGGGGTACCAAGACATATAAGGGTTTATAGATTGAAACCAATTGTTTGAATTGGATCTGGAAAACATATTAATAATCAGTGTAGTTGAGGCAGAACAGATGCTATATGCCCAGACCTTCTGACTGCTTCATTCCATGCTAACTGCATTTTCTGAACCATCAGAGTTGTGTGACCAGAGTAGAAACTGTAACTAAGGGTCTCTAAGCAATCTGACAGGGGGAGATCCCTTTGGATCACCATAGTTAACAGTCCACAAGCATCGTGTACATTTTTTCCATTTGTTGCCATGTTTTGTGTCTCACATTATTTTTCTGCTACTTCAAGGATTGCTCTAGCAGATGAAAATATACAAGCCAAACTGGAATCTGTCTTTATTTCAGTCACTGAAACACAGAGTTGTTAACATTCCGGCAGATAGATAGATTTCTGGACAAGGACAATCCTCTATAAAAAGTGTGGAATGAAATATGGCATTGCCTATTATATAGCAAATCAAATCAGTTGAAAAAAATATTGACATCATAAAACCCCCTTACTGCAGACAGATGGAAAAGGAAATAGATAAATGATTATTGAGTTAAACAATCAAACTAGGTTAACTCATTGGCTGGAAGTTTATTACAAATTCAACAACAAAAAGAGCATTTAAATTCATTTTAGCCCAGTAGCAGAAACTCAGTCTATTTTCTGTCATTTGAATGCCCTGGTGTACTATAAGCCTGACCATACCAAGAGGTAATCCAAGATATTGTACAGGAAGGAATAGCATGAGATGCACAAGAGTTACTTGATTGAGGGACAGCATAATGTGAAGGCTGGTTGTTAGAGTACAAGCAGGGGCAAACTGTGGCCAGTGGGACACATTATGTCCACAAGGGCTCTTTTGTGATCCACAGCTCTGTGTTCCCCTGTGCCCCCCAACTCAGAAAAAAAATGCCAAAAAAAGCTTGATTTTCTGCTTTGTAGTTTTCTGTGCTGGGGGCAGTAGAGCTTCAAAAGCCCCACAAAACATTAAAATGTGAAAACAGAGGTAGACTGGATGCCCTTTACAATTTCTTTGTGGGTTGACCTAATGCAGTCTGCAGATGCCCCCCGATGAGCAAGTTCACTTTTCAACTTGGTGAAGTTGGATGCATGCCTCACCATTTGCTACACCCATTTTGAACTTAGAAGAACAGGGGACAGATTCCTGATTGTTCCTTCTCCCAACTGAAATAAACACAGAATATGAATGTATTTATTGAATATTACTACCGGTATATAAATTGGGCCATAATGGTCACAAGAAAAATATTGACTCTTTTTTTAAAAATACCAAATTGCTACTCAGAGAGAAAACAAGAAACAGAGATATTGTTATAGCTGAAAAAAAAATCAGACAGGAAATGCGACTCTAATTCTAATACGGAATCATAAAAAAAACAACCTTGGATTGTAGAAATAAACTGATCACTGTACAGACATACTACATATTTCTATCAATCACATATCCAGAGACCAACTCTAAGGCTTCATTCTTATCAACCAAAGGTTTGCTGCTATTAAAGGCAGCTATTAATTTGCTTGTTTTGTAGGTGGGAAATCTTCATCTTTGCTCTGAAGGAAAAATAATCTAAACATTGTCTACAAGGCTGTAGTCTTTTTTTAAAAAAAAATTGTATCAGAAAAAATCAATGAACTTTAGCTAACAATTTTTATAATTTATTTCACTGTTAATTCAGAGCACAAAGAAGGTTTAAATGTACGAATGGAAGACACCAACATATGGTAATATATTAGAATACCCATCCTTTCATATTTATCCCATTCTGCATTCTACAGTCTATAAATATAATGAAGTGTTCATACTGTTTAAAGAATGAAAAGAATGGAAGAAAATATATGGGCTTCTCTTCTTGTTTCTCCCTCTGGCCCTTCACAGGAGGAAATACATGGAAGCATTAAGCCACTGAAGTGGATCAAACATTCAACCTCATTTGTAGCAAAACACAAAAAGTTCCTGTCATTGCTGAAAACAATAAGCAGTTGTTCTATTCTCAGTGGTACTAAGCTCCAGTTCTGATGCACTCCTCTGGAGACTAAAATGTGACCATGCAGAAAGACTGAAGTCTCCACAGAGCAGGGAACAGTTGTACAAAAAACTGTCCTCTTTGCAAATATACATAACCCACAATTGTAGTTTGTGACAAATCATTCTGAAACAAAGGGGGGGGGGCACAGGAGAATCCTGGGAGTTCAAATTGCCAAATAAAAAGTAAGTCAAGTTTGGCTATGGGGTTTAACAGCATCAGGCTAAGGAGGATCAGTTTCCTTAAATCAATTATGATCAATACAAACCAGATGGCTGGGCTGTCACGCTGTATAGAGCTGTCTGTGTGATAAGGTCACTGCATCTGTCAGAGGGAGATGACTGCAGAGGCATCACATCTGAAAACTCCCTAACCTCACAACCCATCTATCTGAGAACTCTCCATCAGGGATTAAGATGTGCAGTGAGGGGTTACCATGTTTGACAGTATTTGTCAAATGGTTTAAAAAAAACTTTTATGAGGAAACAAGGTACAGCAAAGTCAGGCTGCAGTCCTTACAGACTGTTTCTAATGGTCTTCCTTAAACTGCATATATATTTTACCCTCTTTTAAAAAGGCATTTTATGTTCTCTCTATGAATCACATAATCTTAAAAATACACCATAGTGCATACGAGTTATCTGGAAAGCTACTATAATTAAATGTCATTTCTGGGAGAGGACAGACATTACAGGTTCAGACTGTTTCATATCTAATATTGTATTGCAATTTTCAAAAATCATGTCACTCCTGCTGTTTCAGAAACTCACTTTAGAACAGCAGTGACTATTAGGCATTTCTTTCATCATAAAGCAGCTATGATTTCTACAGTTATAAAATAAGAGTTATTATTGATGGTGATAGATCATGCATCCCTGTGGGGAAAAATAAAGTGCTAGCAAGTTGAACGTGCCTTTAAAGCCACTTACAACAATAAAACAAACAAGGGTACCTTCAAGAAAGATTTTGTGAGCATCTAGTTTTCTTCCTCTAAATATCAGTGTTTGTTACATATATTTCCTTGAAATCTTTGAGATGTATTTGTTTCTGAAGGCAGGTTACATATTATTATTTCACTGTCTGATTTCCTTCAGGTTAATACAAAAGAATAATACGCCACTTTCTCCTCAAAAAATAGTACAGAATTAGTACTATTGCAATGTTAATGATCTAAGTGACAATGGTTTATTATAGAAACATATAGGAAATATTTGAACATTCTTTTACTGGAATCCTTCATATAATTTATATAAAACAGACTATCCAATAAAAACATTTTTCCATTACTGTTAAGTGTCTGAAATGGAAAAGAAAATGAGAACTCTTGGTATTCCAATGTACTGTACAAAATACACCAATAAGAACAAGAAAGTAATTACAGATTTCCCATTGTTTTTGAGCATGTGTATATCAGTAATGTAATACAGAGAGCACTGCTCTTGTTAGCTAACTCAAAAGAGAAGTTTTACTCAGTTTTACTCAGATCAGTACAAATTTATTGGACCACATTTTAATCTGCTTAAAAAAAGAGCTCTCTGGATAAATTGATTTCAATGAAAGTATATCAGCAAAGATGTAGTTAAAGTATGAGAGAAATGTATCTGAAACATTCTGGACATACAAAATTAGGCTTGATTATCTAAGCTAAATGTCTTTAAATTAAAAAAAAGACTTCTGATAGAAGGAATCAGTGAGTGAGACATGAATAGCAGTATGTTCAACACCCCCCCCCATCATCCCCATTAGGAGTCAGGTGACTACATAACCATAGGAGCAGGGCTGAGGAAGATATGAACAGTCATCAAATAAGATGGGAGCAGTAAAGAACTATAAAGCTCTTTACAACACTATAACAAAAGGAGAAGAGGGTACTGTGGAAGACACAGGAATTAAAGAAAAAAGAAAAAAAATTGAGGTGGAAAGATAATAGGGAAAGAAGAGCAAACTTTAGAAGTACCAGAGGTGGGAAAGACAGGACAGGAACTGCTGTAGTGGGTGATAAGCAAGGAAGAGTTAGCCTGGTGGAGAAGGAAGAGAGAAAATACAGATGAATGAGGAAAATGGGGAGATCAGTGTGTCAGAAGAAGCGGGTCCTAAGAAACAGCCAGAACAGATGCTGTCAGTTCCACTTGGAAATCTCCCTTGTGGCCTTGGTTGAAGTTTCATCATTTCCCTGAAACCAATAATGAGCAGCAACCAAGCATGTAACCAAGCTTTAGTGTAAATGTTCCAAAAGCTCCGAGAGCTTGGCTGTGGGCCAAGCCAAGAAGTTACACCTCACTTTTTGTCTATGAATACACATTGCTGTGATGTGATAGAATGGCATAGGTACAGTAGGACTCTTGACCTTATATGCTTCGTGGCCTTAAGAGGACTGATCACTTCAGAGCAGCCCAGCAGGCTAGAAGGTTGAAATGATCCACTTCTAGCCAAAGTCTGGTCTTTAATTTTTCCCTGTTTTATTTTTATCCTCACCATTTGTATGTTGAAACAAAGAGGCCAGTTGGTTATATTTCCCTTTGACAAATTTAGATTCTGAGTGAAGTGCATTATTCAGAGCTTGTAGAAATAACTTTTTGAAGCTCTGGTATTATAGAATAGATACTGGAAACCATTTGGTTTTGATATTTCTCTCTGACCAGATGATGCTATATTAACCAGTCAATATCAGAATGCAGCGTATGCACCCATTACACCTATTCTATCTACAGATGAATAATCTTTCAAGAAACAGGCACCATTACGTGGTTCAAATAAGAGATACTAGTTCAATGAAAGCAAATCCCTTTCCTCCACTGTCCTTTAGTACAATTTCTCCTTGTGAACAGAGTCAGCTGGTGCTTTGCAGGTACTAAGCCAGTGCCTGGATGGCCATAATGGGCTCCACGAGGGCCAAAGTTTGAAACTCAATCTGCACGGAGGCTCTGTGGATTAATGCTTCTCAGGTCCAGAAATTGGCTATACAGCCTGTCTTGATAGGCGTTGCACCTTCCTTGATGGAGCAGATGCACAGTATAGGAGTATTCCTGGATCTAGCTTTGTCACTGAAAACCTAAATGGACTCCACGGCTTAGAGTATTTAAGGACATCTTCAACGGGTCTGTCACAGGCCACATATATTTAGTTGTCAACTTCTTGGCTGGCTCATATAAGTTTAAAGGAAGGAATTTACCCTAGTATAGCCTGTAGTGTGTAAGATAAATGGCATACAAACTAAGACAAATTAATACAGGCAATTAGATCAGTGAGAACGTGTATCTGTATCAGTCAAGATCATTAAGGAACTGGCCACAGTCCGGAATACATGCCACATGCTCTGGAATATGGGGTTAAAAATAAGAAAGCTTCACAATGGTACATAAGAAAGGAAGACAGCTGCCCTTGAAGATGACTTGGAAGCTGAGCTAGTGTAAAATGTCACAACTAAATAGTTGACCTGAACACTACAAAGAAACCATATGACACTGGTTTGAAATGAATTGCACTAGATGCCAATATATTTTTGGTCTGAATTCAAAGTGATTGTGATGATATTTAGAGCCCCAAATAATTGCTTTTTAAAGCTATACTTCCTGTTTGCTATGAGAAATGGATTCCACGCTGCCTGGAGGATGACTTAACATGCAAGAAATCCTTAACAAAGACTCAGAACAGGAGTTGGAAACCTGTGACTTTCTACATGATGAACTACTGTTCTCATCATCCCCTCCTATTGGTCAGGCTGTCTGTTACAGATTGGGAAATGGAGTCTAACCATTTCTGTGAGGGCCACAGCTTCCCCAGCCCACGTTCACGATAACTTACTGAAACTGGACACAGTTAGCATTCTTTACAGTACTCTTGTATATACAAATTCAAATATTTCCAGAAGTTCTCACTCATTCACTGTTTCTGGAAAATGATAACAACAACAACAGCAACAACTCCTGCTTCCTCCATGTCATCATCATCATCTTCTTCTTATACCCCCACCTTTATCTTTTAATTTCTCTATAACCTGGCTTTAGACTTCTATGTTATTGAATCTCACTCCTTTATACTGGCCTCCAGAAGAACTTTTTTTATTCCGTTATTGTGATGTTGCTAGGCTGAACACATAATTATCCAAAAGCTACTATTTCCTAATGGGAATTTTCTAGTAAGAATAGCTTGATTATAAATTATGAGAAAATGTAAGGTCTTACTTCCTACTAAAAATTGCTAAAAGTATAATGAGTCTTGAATGGTAATGAAACAAACAGGTTACTCACTCAGCAAAATATGTTTTTTAAAAAAAATAATGAAAGCAGATAACTGGTTTTGCTAATTCCAGTCAACAGATATCTCAAGGTTTGGTGTTTATTTTAGTTATTCAGGGTTATAAAACCAAGTCTTTGGTGCATCTTACTTAGAGGTAGTTCTTTTAATCTCTTGAGCCCAAATCATTTAGAGTTTTATAGGTAATCAAATCCCAAACAGTTTAATAGCTAGCACTTCAAGTTGAATCTCAGAATATATTGATAACCAGTGCAGCAATTCTAAAATGAGCAAATATGGCACAACTCCCTACCAACTGTTGGTCAAACTGCTATTTGAAAGCATAGTACTTAAAGAGAGTACTTTATACCAACTGAAAGTTGATTTGTGAAGCTGGGGAAATTGAAGATCTGAGCTATCACTTGTTATACAGTTATATTACCAAAGCATAATGCCCAGGTAATTTAGTCTCTTTGGAGGAAAAGATCACTGATCACTCTTCAGAAAGTATTGATTTATGTGTGAATTAAAATTAGAAAAGATAGCTCAATTATACCTTTATATGTATGCCATATAACATACTCCATATTTGTAAACAAAAGTTTCTAAAGGAGCATGCTGTTCATTATCAAGGTGATAATCAATCATTATTACCCATTACCTATGAACAGTTTAATTAGTAATTCCAGATGTCTGTTTGAATAAATATCATCAATGAACAAAATAAGTGTGATGAATTGTTTATAGCTGATGAACCAACTGTTCTTCTTGCCTTAATAAACTGCATATTCCTTTGTCCTACGTTGTTTTGGGTTATGTGCATACAATAAATGCAGGCACGTAGGTAAAAACTACTTTTCTGTTTCAAAGTCGGCAATTATTTTTTTAGAAGTACCTGTTAAGAATGTGCATCAATATGATGTCCACAATGCAAAGAAAACAGAACTAATCCCAGACTGCAGAGCTTCAGCCCAGAACTGGGCCTCACTTCAATCAGAATAGTTAGATGTTTTAGGGTATTTGATCCACAAGAAGGGATGGGGAATGTGTACTATAAAGTTCTTCAGGTGTGACTCTGACATAACCATCACTGTCATCTGTTAGATACCCACAAAAGTGTTGCATATTAACCATTGTACATTACATTACACTCCAACAAGGTAACTATATTCTATCTTATTTCTGTTTAGATATGCACTAGATTATTGCATTGTTGTTTCAGTGTCAAATTTCCAGCCAAAATCTAAAGAGTGGTGCTTTCAGTTATATAAATGTTAACTCTACATATGCTAAAATATTACTGGAGTGGGAGAAGGAGAATAGATTTTAAAAATTCCCTGTTTTGTAGCCTTAGTTGTATTTTGTTTGTTTTGCTTTCTTTTGGTGTGAGAGAATTGATCATAAGGCATATTTAGAATTTTAAACTACACTTCAAAGCATGTTTACACTTATTTAAGTCTCATGAGCTCCACTAGACCTCTGGTAAGAATACCTACAATTGAACTGTGTGAGTCTGTCTGTTTCCTTGGATTCCTCACTTGAATTATACTTCCACTTCTGCCTGAGACTACATCTGTCAAAAGGTAAATGAGGTTCTGAAGACAACCAGAGCTACCTTCAATTTCTGTCATACAGTCTGTTCCTCAATGACACACTGTTTTTTGTCATATTTAATAGTCTCAATTTTGTTTCTCTTCTTAGGAGAACTCTAAAAAGCTGTAGTTTAACATTAAAAAGAAGATGGGAAGTTCCATACAGAGATAACTGGAACTTTCTGGGATTAGATGCTTTTACTGTAAAATGGATGTCATTTTTCCAGAGCAAAACACCTGCATAGAGATTTACCCAAAAATCCCTCTCATCTCTTATGATATAGAAAACAGAGGAAAGTTCAATAATACCCTTGTTAAATAATACAGCATGTTGTTTCAATCGCAAATGTGTCATCCTGGATCTTTAGAAACAGCCAAACCATTTCAGGTAAAGACAGACAGTTTTTCTGGAACTATCAAGTAAAAAAAAAACAAACACCACCATTTTTTTTAAATGACAGTTACAAGACTAAACAGCCACTTGTAAGTAGAACACCATAATAGTAATATCATAATAAAAAGCTTATTAATATTGATTAATATTCATAGCTTACCATCACCAGTCTCTCTTTAGCAAATTCTCATGTTGACACCCAACAGAAATAGAGACCAAATGGGGCTATTGACAAAGAAAAGGAGGATGAAAGCTTGCCCATGACAATCCCTTACTTTGCAGAAGTTCAACAGGGTGTTGTTGTTGGGAGGTTTTTTTAATGATGAGGTAAAAGAGAAAAGAAAGGTCAGAACAGTTCACTGTCATCTGAACATCTACAGTCATTGTGGAATGTCTTCCCTATGTTGGAGGGGAAAACATTGGAGATGGCAATGGAACAGCTCAATGGAGAACTGAAGACTGAAATCTGAACAGGAGCATTCCTGCTACTACAGTATTTTTGTTATATGTCTCCCTGTACTGTAATAATATTCTCATTGATGTCATGGTGGATAACTAGTACCATCTTGTTCATTAAAACTACTGAATTTTCATAGGCTACTGAATCCACAGAACAAATAAAGTATTGCAATTTAGCATTGTAAAGATTTGCTGCTCACAAAAAAATGACATTTGTGTTTCATTTCATAAGTATCATAATAAAGACTGAAAGTACAAGATGAATTTATGCAATTAAGTTTTTGTTTAGATTAGTAGACCAAAGTCATAATTGATTGCTCATATCCCTAACTATATTAATGACTATTTAATTAGTAAAACTTATCAGTATCTCTGGCTGGAGGGTTAATGCCTGGTGATAAAAATACAGGTGTGAAATAACTCAATTTACAATATCAGAAGATGTTAATGATCTCACACAAAGAACCAAGGTCCCATGAAAAATAATCTGAATTCCTATTAATACCTACTGACAATCACAGTTTTACATCATGCAGAAATTACCATACTTATCTTCCCATTAGCTACTAATCTTGCTCATTCTTCCTACCAAGCCAATTATTTTTTTAAAAAAAAAATCTAAGCTTAAATGAATTAATGGGACACTTGGACCTCGGTCATTTTTCTCATGACTAAATCACTGATAACTGCTTAACAAAAAACAGGTTGATGTTGTATCTAATCATTAAACTAATTTAAAAACAATTAAAAATATGAATTAATAAAAAAATACCCCCAGACACAATAGTAAAATAGCCATTACAGTTTTTTAGTATACAGTCATGTGGCATTGTTCTACGGAAAAGAAGAAAAAGCACTGTAAAATTAATTACGGAATTACAGGCAGATCAAAATAAAATTCAGAATCAAATTGAGAAACTCTTCACTATGGGAGAAGACATATACCTGAGCATAAACAATACATTTTGGATATAATAATAGTAAAAACTGTCATAGCTTTTTAATTCACAACTGAATTAGAAAAGAGAACACTTGCAAGGAATGAAAGACTTTAATTAGAAATGTTTCAGGACTTTAAGAAGGGGATTCATGGAACAAAAGTAGTTATGAAGTTACACTTTCAGTTTTAAACTTCAATCTGCATCTTTGTTTAAATTACTTTAATAGATAATGTACATATTAGGACATGTTTCATCCACTCTAAAATTTTATCAATATAATTTGTTGTAATTGTTTTAATGTCATGTTGTTATATTTAATGTCAACAACAAATTGCTGCCTCTTTATATTTCATAGGCTTTTGATTCTATTATTTACCAACTTTTGTTTTTCTTCCCCTGTCTCTCTCTTTATGGATTTATATGGTGTGTGTGTATCACGCAGCTGACACAATTTCATTAAACAATGGAGGTATACAAAAGTTTATAATATAACAAGGGCTGAACAATGGGGGTATACAAAAGCTTGTAATACAACTGGGGCAAAACCACATATGACAGCAGGAAACTGTTTCAAAAGTAGGTGTTCAGCACTCATGTGAAGAATGGAAATGAATGTGTAGCTGAAAGAAAATCAAAGATAAGTGGGCAGAAAATTCTGTGTCACTTCATTGTTTGCATCTTGCCCCAAAGCAGATTATTTATGATTGGACAAAAATTGCCTGGATCCAAGGAAGCTTCTTCAGGAACTGTCTTGCAGTCATTTTCCTGTGATGCAGTCAGAAGTATTCATTTCTTCTGTGAAACTGTTCCACATACAACAATGAACACCCCACTACCAGTTACATGTAATTCGTTGCGATGTTGGGACAAAGCGCCATTAAGATCCCTTCCAAGAATAACTGAAAAATGATTCAGGCAAAGGAAACAGAACAAACATCCCACATTTGATCTGTATTCAGTAGCATTCAGTAAGAGCCATTCAGTGAGAAATGTGATTTGATCTGAAAAATACTCCGAAAATAAGTCATTTTCTAGCCAAGATGGTAGGGGAAAATATGTATGTTTTCTTAAGTATTTCTCAGAAGTGCTCTCTTCTTCTCAAGGCCCCTCTGTGCTCTGAAAACTTCCTCTGGACAACTCTGTGTATATGCAACAGTGGTTGTGAATTAGCTATACTTAGCACTCTCACTACTCTTGAATAGCCCACATGGTGTCATACACTGTGCAAAGTTCTGCTTCTGTTGGGAATAAAATCATTATACAAACTGTTTCATTGATGCCAGCTTCCAGATTAGCAAGAGAGCTGGACTTAATCTCTTCAGTAGGAAAGTGCAACTAGAAGCAATCGTGTCAGCTTCCTAGCACTCCTTCTCTCCAGTTTTCATTTTTAGGACTTGAATTTTAGGAAGTGGCAATGTGGAAGCAAAAATGCTTCCTACTCTTTTACATGTTTGGGTGCTAAGAGTGTTTATTTTGTTTTGGGGTGGGGAGGACAAAGCTGCCGAGAGTTGTTCAAAACCTCTTCTGGCTGTTTGTTTCCCAGAATGACTTTTCTTTAGATACACTAGACTAGTGACTGGAGAATTGCATCCACCAAAATAAAAACAATGGTCACATCCATTTTGATTTCCCAAAATATCCTGTTTGGAAAGATATTTGGGGAAACAAATTAGAGTAACCACAAAACAAAACAAAAATTAGTGACTGGAAGTGAAGGAGACCACCATTTTCTGTAGTGTCTGGGAAATAAAAAAAATGGTGGCAGGCAGGAATTTTGGTGATCTTTTTCTTGTCCCTCTAAAAATCACCAAATGCAAAAAAAGGTCAAAAAATGGGAAGAAACATTTATATCAATCTTTTTTGACATTTCTGTTGACAGATATTTGAAAATAACATTTCATTCACCTGTGGCTTCATATTAATACAGTTGTGTTCTTGCCTAGTCAAAAGGGAAATCCATATTAACTACTTCATCACTATTATAAAAAATTTTGCTCATGGGCCATATTACAATATACCACAAACTAATCAAAGCCATCAACATGATAACACACTTTTCCAAAATTTAAGTTTTAAAAAGGAAAAGGAGAACTCACCTGACTTCAAATCTTAAAAAAGAACTTTCAATTTCATTGGAAAATAATTGCCCACTAGCTTTCTTTTTAATCTTCTTTTAGTTGGAAGATCAAAAGAGCCCTTATTCAGATGCATTTTCATGCCAAATGCTAGGAGAAAAAATGGCCTTCAGCAGACTGCTCAGTGAATCCATAAGTCATCAAACAGAAGAACAGAAAATCCAAAATCTACGAAAAGGTCAATGGTTGCCAAGAAAAAAAAAAGCACCCACTCACAATTATCATTGGAAGACTACTTTTAATTTCTCAAGAACATAGTGGAAGCAAAATGGACATCAAATGAGTCACAGACATGACATGATTCCACATGTTCAGAGCACACACAACTTTTTATTTTTACATTTTTATTCTGACTTTTGTCCAAGAAGGTCAAAGAAACATAAACATTTCTCTCCTACCCCCATTTTATCCTCATAAACAATTCAGCGAAGTACACTAGGCTAGTTACTGTCTCGAGCCAAGATCCTGTGAGACAATTCAGTTCACTGCTCGAACAGTAACTTTCTTACCCACCCCACACCCCACTGGTAGTATGAAAAAGAAATGTTCCAGAGTGTTTCCCAGACATCCAGGGCAGCTTTTTGCGGTGCACAAGGCTGATGGGATTGCAAAATGGAGGAGAATCACTGGTGGAAGCAACAAGATTCAGAAAAAGTGTAACTTTAATTTGTGACCATATCATCTTAGACCAAGTTCAGCACCATAATACATGGTGTTTGGCATTCAAACCTTGGGGGAAGAAATGCCAGTATGCATTATTTTGCCATGCAACAGAGAGAACTTTTACTATGCCGCTATCTCTTATTTTCTTTAAGTCACATAAGCTTCCGTTCATCTTGTTATAGTCATCCACATAAATGTTTGTCGTTCCAATGCTCAAACTACTACACCATGCCAGCTCCTTAATTTAAATTTGAATATTACAAAAGAGAGATAGTATATTTAAACCAAAATGCAGTGGAAGTTACATTTCCAAAGAGGAAAGGACTGTAATATCTGCCAAGTCTTGGCATTTATGTGAGGATCTCTTTGAAAATTCTCTTTTCGAAATCACACTTTTCCTGCTTAAGCTGAACAGCAGCTCACCGCTTTGCATGAAGAGGAAGAGAAAGAAAACATCTTATTAATTTTGGTCAACATTTACAGAAGCCATGTCCATTTTAGAAACACATACTTTCTTTATTGTTAAGAAAGTTTGTCAACTGAAGAAGTGTAATTCATGGTTTTCTGACGCAGTTAACAACATAAATCCAATTGTTTGTTTCAGCTAGAATAGAGCCATTGAATCAATTGGATTTACCTACATCTTGACTCCCCATTCAACAGCTGATTGAATGGGTCTACTCTATTTATAACTAATCTACATAATTCCATCCAGTGTATGTGCGGTTCACTGAGAAAACTATTCTATGAATGCACTTATGCTCTTCGGAGATATCAAAATGTGATTTAAACAACTGCTTCCCTTCTTCACATAATTAAAATGTTAGATGGCCAAGTGGAGGTTCACTCAGACCTTGACTTTATAGCTTCATTCTACTCTTTAAATCAGACACTAATCAGATGGCTTATTATATTGCAGGCTACATCATTAATTTTTTAATATATTTTTCTGGAAACAATTAGTCCAGTCCTACACACTCACTGGGTTGCAGATACAGTTTCAGGAACGTGAAGGGGGGTAGGGTATGACTCTAAGCAAAGATAGCAAACTTATTTAACACCTCTTTTTAGAGGTTAATTTAAATCCTGATAAAATCTTTAAACAAGAAATACACAATTTTTACAGAAATCCAGATGTAATGTCAGTTTCTCACACTAACCTGTCAGTCAGAAAGGCTAAGGAATGATAAAGTTGCCATTCCCAATAGCATGCATGCATATATATATATATATATATATAATCTTGCTTGATTAAATCTCTCTCTGGAAGACATCCATCTTTTGTTCAATCTCCAGTGAGCATTTGTGTATTGATTATACTCTGGATGAAAGAACAAAACAAAAACTACAGCATAGTCAAAAAAATTAATGTTAAAAAAAAAGACGATAAATGGTTAAAACAAAAACAGAATTTTCCTAGAAAATGACAATATATCTGGTCCCAGCATCTTCAATAATTATGTTTTTGAGTCAAAAACATTATAGTCTATTACCATGCTGACCAGTTCCGCTGACCTTAAAACACTCATTAGGTCTGTCCTTCCATAGATCGGCTCTGAAGCAAGATACCCAAAATAGCATTGTAATGTCACAGATATGATCCTCCAACCTCCCTACCTCTAGAAACCTAGAAGTGCTCTATTTTAGTAAACTTGGATGCAAATAAAGGACCATCTGAAGCAATTTAAGTCTGTATGCTCTGTGTAGTAGATGTCCACTATATACTTGCCTACTATTACTTGCCTATAGGCAGCTTCCCAGTCTCAAACAGTTGCTTACCTACAGAAGCACAGTCAACACGGATGGGGAGATGGGTACAAGACCTTGCCACAAACTCAGATGCCAACTCTGCCCACACATTTACTCAGGAAATGTCATCACAGGAACTAATCACATCACCCGTAATATTAGAAGTACTTTCACTTGCTCATCCTCTAACGTGATATATACCATCCTCTTTCAACAATGCCCTTCAGCACTCTGCATTGGACAGAGTAGTTTCTGTGACAGAGGATAAATGGACATAAATCAGACATTAGGAACAGGAATACACACTTCATTCTTCTGGGTCATTCCACCTCAATCCTCAGAACAGCAGTTCTTGGGCAAAAATTTTACAAAACAAAATTGGAAAAAGAAACAGCATAAGTGGAATATATGCACATAGTGAAGTCCACTGACAGTGGGTTGAATACATACGATGGCTTCCTGGCACACTACGCATATTATAACATCAGTTAACTCCCAATCTTCATAAAGGCTATCTTGGCCAGTTTATCATGCCTCCTTTCTAGTTCCCAGCCAGCATTGCATTATTGTTGTTGTATGCCTTCAAATTATTGCTGACTTATGACAACCCTAAGGTGAATTTATCACAGGGCTTTATGGGGCTCAGTGTTTTTGATGTATCCAAGGTGGGTTTCCATGGTGAAACTAGAAATCAAACCCTGGTCTAGGATTGTAATCCAAAGCTCAATCCACTACACCATGCTGGTTGTCATCACATGACATTCCAAGAACTCTCTCCATCATTAATACGGTTATCTGTTATCACCTTGGCTTTATGCAACACTTTTGTTTTCCCAATGACCATTGTTAAAACAGAACTTGTTAGCCCATCATCATGCCAACAAGTTTTGCTATTTCTATTGCTATTCACACATACAATCTGATCATAGCTGTAAAAGTCTGTTCCAGGCACATTACTCCATGCATCTGATGAACTAGACTTTAGTCTACAAAAGCTTATGCTACCAACTTGCTTCTCTCAGTTAGTCTCAAAGGTGCTGTGAGATCCCTTTGCAGTCTGTAAACCTGCTACAGTTTTCTCACAGTGAAGGGTAAACTCATAAAAAATCAATTAAGCATTCAATTTGCATTGAATATCATATTTTAGTAACTTGATATGATCCATATACTCTAAATAGAGGTACAAACATAAACTGTGCACACTAGCAGAGAAAACAGCCTTTGCTATAGTCATTCATGTCCTAGTAACATCTATACCAGATTACAAGTGATAAAGTGGGCATGTAGCAAACTATCATGCAACACAATACATTGTTGTATTTGCAGTGACCATAACCTTATTGTTTACAGCCACTGCAGTCAGCCAATGAATATATACATCCAACTGTTTACTGGAAGAACCCCAGAATGGCAGTAAATTGGCTCCACATGGGTGTTTACCAATGTGTGTCTACCATTTGGGAGTAACACAATGAGAGTTCCTAAGTTAATTAGGCCACAATTACCAGCATCCTCAGTCTTTTTAAAGAGATCCCCAAAGCAAAGATATGAGTACATAGGCCTCATCTCCCCTCAAAATGGATGCAGCTCAGTGCCATCGATCCCAGTTGTAACAAAGAACATTTGAAAAAATAGCTATGAAGAACCAAATATAGCACATTTCCAGCTACCTGCCAAAGCCTGAACCAAGACAGAATGGGATAAAACAACCTCTGACAGAACATGTTGGTCCTGCGTGTATCTTCCCTGGGCAGACTGAAGACTTTTTCACACTGTTTGTCTCACCAATGGACTTCCTTAATTGCAACTAACTCTGATTGGCTGACCATTGCAATTCCGTACCAGCTGTACTGGCTGTCTGTGCAATTCAGAGTACTGAAAAGGCTTTGGACTAGATTCTTTGAAGGATCATATAGTGTAAATCCTGTAGGCTCTATGGCTATTCACAGCTGGTACAAAGGCAGCCCACACAATCTGCAGAGCCAACAATCAAAAAATTTCATGTCTGTCTTCATAGTGTTCTTCTCCTTTAGATATCAGTGACAACGGCCCTTTCTAGCTTCTACACACATGCTCTCTCCTTTTACAGCATCCTTATCCATACGTTATCTTCCTCTTCAATGTGCTTCAAAGCAGGCAGTGTATCCAGAACAGTAAGTCTAGGCCCTTCAATAGTTCCATGCATCCCAGGGCAAGAACTTACACCGCTACTTACAATCACGTTAACTAAGACACAGAACTTGTTATTAATTTAGATTCTCTTTGAAAATAATAATCAGATCACACTTTGGTTTAGAAATATTTACTAGTATTTCTTAACTAAAATTGCTTCATACTAGGAGCACTGACAGACTTCAGAAGCTTGGATCAACAAGTTCATAACCATATTGACTGAGGATCTCTCTCCTTGCTTCATGTCACATTACTCGTAAAATGTCAGCCCTACAAATAACTGTCCTCATTTCATGTAATTGATGCCTTTTGCTACCTGCTGCTTAATGACTGGCTTGTTCACTGGATAAAAGAATATAACTAATGACGGAACAGCACAAATGCAGTAATTGGACAATCAAGTATTTTATCTGTAAGATTAATATAGAAGGATGCACATAAACGCTCTTCCATTCAATAAAAGCTAGAAAAATACATCACTTAATGTTCTATCATTTCTTTCCAGTCCAGAAGTGTCCCACTCGAGGTAGGGCACTATATAAAGAGCAAATAAATAGACATGAATTGAGTGTTTCTTTGTATATTAGTGACATTTCCCTGTGCTGCTCCTAAAATTAATGTTCAGAGATACTGGGATAATTTTATAAAGAAATATAGGGTTTAAAAATAATAACTAAAAAAAGGTTGGAACATATGACCTTTAGCTGCTTCAGAACAAGAATAATTTTAACCAACAAACCCTAGTACATACTACCCATAGTTCCAATGAAAGATGCAAAACTCAGGATTACCACAGAAGTATCACTATGGAAACAATTCTGTCAAATCTACTTAAACTCCAAGACTATATTCAGTGTGCAACATATTAAGGATAGCTTGGGCATTTCTCATGCTCTCTATACAATCCCAAGAAGGTAAAATATCTCTTTATTGTTACATGGCTTTAAGTTTACTCCAACTTATGGCAAACCTATCCTAGGGCTAACCTGCCCAGATTTATTCAGAGAAGGTTTTCCTTTGCCATCCTCTTCAGTATGTCTTGCCCCAGATCACCCAGAGGGTTTCTGTGGCTTCTGTGCTGAGCAGAGATTCAAATCATGGTATCCCAGAGTCCTGGTCTAACATTCAAACCAGTATACCATGCTGGTCCTCTAAAATAGTCTCTGCTTTCCAACTAAAACCAAGTTTTACCATTGCTCAGTGGAAAGATGACGTGTTACCCCATTTGTATATCAAAAGTCTAATATTCTTACCATTGTGCCACAGAATACCTATGCACAATATCTTCAAGCCCACAGTTCAGCCATCACATATATGTATATCATTATTTTGTTTGAATGTTGGTAGTTATGCTTGTTATTTGATCTTGCTGTTGTTCTGTGGGCATCCATCTGAAGGACACCATGTTGAGGAAGGCTGCTGCGGGATGCTACTGCCAGCCTCAGAGGTGTTGCTTTCTCATCCTGCCTGGCAACTGAAATTTTGTACAGCCTACTATGTACTATGACTGTGCTATGGACCACATGGCGTTCGCTTATCATACCAAACATTTCCCACGTCAGCCAAAACAATGTATTAACACAGTATGTGGTATGTGTGATATGCCAACAGGGGGACTCAATTGTTAACATCAGTTCCACCTCTCTCCTTTTTTTCCCTTCCTAACTGTGACACTGAAACTTTAAAAAAAAACTTTTCACACATATACCAACTATTTTCTGCTTTTTTGGATCAATTTGTTTTTTAATAAAACGCATATTAGGATTTTGATTGACACTCACATAAGTTAAAGTTACATTCTTCTAGATGAAGGTAACCTAAGTAAAATAGCACGAACGATTCTTTTTCATGAAAACCCTTATTATAACAAGGAGGCTGTCCTATTAAATGAAGTCCTGAATAAATAGTATGCCCTAGATCAGAATTTCCTATTTAAATGGTAATTTTAAAGACAGAGCCCAATATTTCAACACCAGGGTCTCTAGAACCATTTGGGAACTATCTGTAGTATGCAAGCTTTTTTGTTATTTTTGTCATCTCAGATAATATATAAAACAAGTAACTGGACTTTAGAGTGAAGCTGATGAGTGTGTCCTTGTCTTCAACAGGTTCACACTCTACTATTTTTATCACAAAACCACACTTTGCCACCTAAAAGACCCTCTCCCCACCAAAATCTAGTTTCATCTGAAAAAATTATAAAATCCCAAGAATATGTGAAATGGATAAATACCCACTCAAACTGGCTATACATTTAAATCCCCAGGCAAGAATCAAATTGGATACTTCCATTGGATTGTTCTGTGTCAATTATAATCAGCTAAATCCCCTTCAACCTGCAGCCCCCATGGACCCTAAAAGCCTCCTCTGAAAAACTGGGAAACTTTCCAGAGGAGGTTTGGGGTGCCAGAGATGGCTGCAGCAGGTATGAAGGGGAAGGAAAGTTCTGCTTCTATCAGTGATGCATATCAATGTGCCCTGTTGAAGCTTTGCCCTAGTTTTGTTCATAAGAGAATAAGTTATGGCTCATGCAGCAATATCGGGCATCCTAAGTTCTTACTTTCAGAGCTTGGAAGTAACACATTTCTTTGGTGAATAGTTGATGATGGCAGAAATTTTTTTTCTAAAGGAACTTATAACTATTTTAGAGAAGTAAGCAACATTTTATTGATTACTCCAAAAACATTGTTTTGAGGAATAACTTGTGGGATGCCAGTTTTCATTTTATAAGTCTATTTTGTAGGTAAATTAAAAGTGATACATAAAGCAATGAATATGTCACTGTTTAAGTATAAGTAAGAAGTAACATAAGCCTTTTTTTAAAGTAATAACATTGATGTATTACTTTTTAAAAATAACATTTTTACTGATTGTTTCAGGGATAGCAAAAGAAGTTCATCCAGCCCAGGAGTGCTCACTGTTACCCAGATATTTCAAGCCAAATTTGTAATTCAGAGGCTGCATGATCATCAGTTGTACACATGTGACAATTTCAGACCATTTGAAACAGTACAAATTTGGTTCCTGAGAACTGTATTTGCTGTCCCACCCTGTGTTTCTAATGTGAACGGCTAACAAAGAGTAGTTACGTATCCAATCAGTTAGAGTGAAATGCCCATATGGTTATCAATCATTACTTAAGCATGTAAGAACATGCTTAATAAACTTTCAGAATAAATGACATTTTTAAACTTCAAAATTGCAAACAGAGTTAAATTACTTTATTATAATAGAAATTTTATTGCAAATATTTACCCGCAAATATACAACATAATTTCTAGTTACAAACAATTTCAAAAGTAAAACTACTACTTTCATCATTTTACATTGCAGCTTTTAATACTGAACATCAGAGTGACAGTTTTCTGATCAAAGATATGTTGTGATGCCTACAAATTCTATTACATCTAGTTACGCCCTGGTGGAGTCTGATGAATAAAGCTTGACTTAGATTTGAGAGCTGGAAGTGCTGCCTCTGCCCTGGACAATTTGAGTGATCTTAAATAAAATGGTGATCTTAGCCTTAATTTGCTATCTGTATCATAGGAATGTGAGGCATTTCTTGTAAGGTTATTATGCCTGCACATGTACACACAAACACACAAACCTGTAAAGCACATTGCAAATTGGAAGAAGATGTAAATGAAGAGAAGCAGTAGAAACTGAAAATATTGAAAAGTTAGTGCTGGAATCTGTTGTCTTGCATTACTCCAACCATATGTTCATAATATGGAAAAGTAACCATGGGTTTTTCCTTCTCTTCCTGTTTCTGTCTCCAAGTGAGTCACAGAATTTCCACTGCTTAATATTGAATCTGAGTATATAATCAGTTGCTGTTAGAGTTGTGTTTTATCTAAGAGTTTTATTGTTGTTTTTACTGCTTAGTCTCTTTATTTGTTTGTTTTTAAATGGCTTATTTTAAATAAATAGAATTAGGAACTTGTTTGGAAAACTGCCTGTTTTCACTTCCCCTCTTTTTGATTTTATAGAATAGTTAGGTATTAACTGCACAGCTCACTTTCTTCCAAAGTCTTCTGTCAAAGATCTCAAAAAGGATGTTAAATCAATGTAAGGAGATTTACAGAAACAAAAGAGATTTTTACAAGGAAAGGAGTGAATAATTTGATAAATACATGCTGAAAAGAATGACTGACATTTAATGAAATAATATCATTCTCTGGGCATACAACATCTTTCTGGGCATATAGTGTCTTTCCTGCAAAGATCAGTGCAATGGAAAAAACTTCGTCCTTCTTGCATTTTGCTAAGGAAGAGGGATACATATAGTTTTCTCAAGTCAGAATGAGCTTTGGAGTAAGGCTAGCTGAACCTACTCTTTATTCTCTGAGCTATCTAACATGCAACAAATGTCAAGAAGGAAGTATCACTGGCAGCCACTAATTATGGCTGGTTATAAAGGAAGTCAATATTTACTTTCAGAAGAAACAAAAAATGAGATAGAAGTGGTGGAGTATGTCAGGAGCAAATTCAAATTCCCTTTAAGCCTAGGGATACAAACACAATGTCAGCACAAAGTTATGGCCAGAGTGTTAAGTAATTTCAAACACCCCTTTAGTTGGCCTAGTGTCAAGTCTGCTGGTCTTGACCATCTTGGCTAGTTAGGACTTACACTTGCTGGCCAAACAGGGGCAAACATCCAATTAAAACCTGATATCAAGAAAATACTGCAACTCAGAATATAAAAATTAAGGTTTTATTCAAGAAATTAGCCCAGTGCATTTACGCCGATATGTGTGCATATGCCCATTTTCAGGGTCTCTCAAAATTGGAAAAGGGGCAAAACTGTTTTATAACTATACAGTTTCCTGTCTTACATATATTGATTTTAATCAGTTTACTGTATCATTTTTCATAGATTCCATTTTGTGTGTAAATTAACATTTGGCACAACATGAAAATACATCTTTTTGCAACTTGTTCAGCTCCTGCCTTGCTTAAAGTTATTAATGCATGTGTATTGTCCCTTTTTCTATTTTAGCAGCACCTAAAGAAGGCTAGGATGTAACAGAGAACATTTCATTTCAAAAATTCCAAAAATCTACATTCCATATCAAGATGGCCTAGAGCCAGCTGAGACATCATGAGGCAGCTGAAGCTGTGGTAAATCCAAACCCCTCCCACTCTATGGTGGTAGAAATTACTTAAGACTAATGACCCCTGTCCCTCCAATGAAGATATTTGGTTATGGCATGACTGAGATCCTCCCTCATCCTATACCTTTGCTGCCCCTGCCCCGCTCTTCTGCAGCTCAGTCTTAGCCAGTACAGCAGTTCTATCAGCAAACCTCTAGGATCAGCTAGCAGAGGTTCTGTGCTTTTCCCTAACTCCATAGAGCTGCTGCATCTTTAAGATTACACTGTTGGTAGATTAAATTAAAATCTGTGAACACCTAGTAAAAATTCCCAGTGCTGCACTCAGGTTGTTAGGGCACATCAAAAGGCCTCTGGATCCCAGCTGTTGTTAACACCACTTAGGATTTTCTACAACAACATCAATTAATTGTATTTCTTCAAAGGAGTGTTTTATTTGCCAATTTACATTCAGTACTCTTGTTATATTCAGTAGCGTAAAAAATATTTAACATCATTAGAATTTTGCTCAAGCGGCTTTTTTCCCCCTTAACAATGTTTTCCAAGTCCTCCACAGCATTAGTGGGGACTAAATATCTTTATTAACAATCATAGATTCTTCTCCTACTACATTGCTGTACTCCTTGGATAGGGCAGTGTAATTTTCCTAGTTTACAGAAAGCAAAAGAAAAACCCGTGTGCATTTGTCACCTACTGATGTATTCCTAACTTTGAAACCATAGGTCGCAGTCAAGGCTCCTCTTGAAAATTACATCAAGGAAAGGGCCAGAGCTTTGTCAGTTTTCAAAAGGCTTAGCTATACAAAGTTAAAATGGTAACTTTAAAGTTGGGAGTGTTATTAAGTCTGTCACTTGCTGTCACCATAGGAGCTATCTTCACTTGTAACAAACACTTACCATGAGCAGAGTTTTTCGGTTTGGGGAAAATGAGCACACCTTTTTTCTCCTATGGAAAGTAATATTTCTAAGACAAAACCAATTTTCTCTTGCAGAGTTACATAAAAAAATATTAGAAGGCTTTATTGGATAATAAATGTGAGTTCTGAAGTTAAGAAGAAGTGAGATAAGAACCTTCAATCTATTCATATCTTGAACTGATTCATATCACAATTTAGATACTGATAGACAAATTTGATATATGAAATTCCCCAAGCCCTGAAGTTTTTATCTAGCATTCTGTAAAACTGAATATTTACAAGCAGTAACAATAAGCTGGGAATCTGTAAACTACAGAAGTATGAAACATGAAATGCTTTACTAGAAAAGTAATAGAATGTCATCTACTTCCATTATGATTTGCAATGGATAGTAGAATTCCTTTCAGAGCAAGGAATTAGATTTTTTCTTTTATTTTTTTCTGTATTGCCAGTATAAAATGCTAGCAACAGAAAATATACCATTCCACATCTGTTATAAAAGCTAATATGTTAAATTATCATTAAAGCTAGCTAAAATTCTAGGATCAGCTGATTGCTTATCATTAAAAACATCTAATGTATACTGAAATTTAAAGAAATTTAGCTCAAGATTGTACATTATACTATATAGTTGCATTATCCTTACTGTTTGACAGAACCTCACACCCCAAGCTTAGCCTTATATTTAGAACAAAACTGAGATTTTTATTACAAAGAAATGGTCATCAGCATTTCAATCATTGGTTGGGGCTTTCTTTATAACATCAGATCAAAAGCCAGCTTTCATCATTTGGTTTGTAAGAAATGATCAGAATGCATATGATCCTTTGCCATCATATGTCATCTGTATGACCACCATATACTTAATAGCCCCTGAATCATATTTCTCAAAGCCCTCCTCTATTCTACATATAAACTGCTATTGAAAATGAAAAAAAAATTCTAAAGCAATTTGTGATTGGAGGATGGTTGCTGTTCAAACTGAAATGGAGAGAAACTAAAATACTACACTTCTTGAAATTCTGCTTTTCTGCTATTTGTTGTACAAAGAAAAGTAAATGTTTGTGCTGGTAATTTGCTGTCTGTTTAAAAGAAATATTGTGTCCATATGGCACAATATATATATATATAATATATATATATATATATATATATAATCTTAAGTCCACTATCCACTATATATATATATATATCTGTTAAATATGCATGTGCCAATATTCCAATTTAGGCTTGTCCATCAAACCAAATAAGTAATACAAACAGCCACAGTAGAAACAGAAGTTTGAAATTATGTTTGCTTCCACTCTTTCTACATGATGCTTAGAAAGGTGCATGCATAACATTTTTTTCTTCTACAGGAGTTTACAAATTACAAATTACCAAACCAGTCTTATTGTTAGGAACTTGTGAATTTATTTAGGCTTGTTTTTTATGACACATTCCTTCCATCATGGAACTCCGTGTAGTATACAGTGGTTTACCAGGCAGTCTTCTATCCAGACACTAATCACTATCCAGACCACTTTCACAGCAAGGATGGATAATGTACCCTCAGACCATGCCTTCAGAGAAAAGTAAGCATACATACAGTGTCCATGAGTATCCACTAAGGTTTGGTTCCAGGACCCCTTGTGGATATCAAAATTTGGGAATGTTTAAGTCCCATCACGTACTGCAGTATAAGAAAGTGGTATCCCATATATAAACTGGCAAAATCAAAGTTGGCTTTTTGGATTTTTGGGTGTGTGTGTGTTATTTTCAAGCATGCCTGGTTGAACACATGGATATAGAATCCATACATATGGAGGGTGTGTATGCATACCTAGACACCCTCTGGAGCCTAAACTTATACCACATCAAAAGTTATAGGATTTGTCTGTAACTAGTCAGCCAGCTGCTCATTCCAACAGCTTAAAAGAGTGATGTTTCATGACTCAAGGTTACCACTATGTATATTTACATATACTTATTTTATTTAAGAAAACCCTATACCAGCTCTAATGAGTATACATGTAGCATTGCAAACAGATTTACGTTGTTATATGTTTAGAGATATTCTTAAATATACACATTTTGGCATGTACTCTAACTGTGCTGATTTGGCAGTTTTTCAGCTGATTTTAAAATATCTCCATGACTGTCAGCTCCTCCCATTTTCCCATTTTGTCCTCAGTTTACTTCAGTTGCTCCAAACCTAGTCCAAAGTACAAAAGAAGACTTTAAATGATCAGGAAACATAATATAATAATATCAAACTTGCCATCTAACTGATCTCGTGAATTCACAGTTGCAAAATGTTTTCTTTATTGCTAAGTATTTTGGGAATACTCATCCTCTTTTAGAGTCCAAAGTAGAGAACATGATGCCAGTAAAAACAGGCTGTTTATTATTGGGATGACAGGTCTCAAAATATAAGGATTCATATGGAAGAATCTTTAAAATCAAATGAGAGGAATATTAATTCATTTACATGCTGCACCATATACAGAAATATCACACAGATGGTGTTTCTAAGAATGGTTGCATTCTATAAAAATGTATCCAGCAATTGTTACACAGAGTATGCTTTGGATGACAAACATTTCTTCCAAGGTGTCAGTAAAAACAGATTCCCATTTAAAAAAAAAAATCCTGCAGAATCAGCACAATTAAAACATATCAACTCTACTATTGTTACCTAAAGCTAGAGCCTGCAGGCACAACATTTTTTTTCCTTTTTTATGTTTACAAGAGGACCTGCAGCTGCTGATGTGGATTTTTTTTCCCTCACAGATCATCTACAGGGAAGCTCAGGAAGCCGAGAAACAGGTTTGCTGGGTGCAAATTTGATCAAAGAGAACCAGGGCACACAAAGATGGGGGGAAATGCCTGTGCTGGTTCAGTCATGATTTGTATAAAGAGGAAACAACCCCAGTACCCTTAGTTTCCACTTGGTCCTCTAGGCCTCTAATGCTAGCATTTAAGGGCCATAGGAGAACGTTAGCATTACAGTGTTGTGTATATATCAATGTTATTTAAGCTTTGAGGTACAGAATTAATATATCTCATTGAGAAAGGCTATTTCCACACTATACTGCTAGGGTGCTCTTATTCCACTTTCAACATCCTGTGGAATCCTGGGGTTTGCAGTTTAGGGAGAGGCATTTAGAATTCTCAGCCAGAGAGCTCTTGGGCCTCAGGAAACTACAAAGCCCAGAATTCCATAGGATGTTGAAAGTGGAATAATAGCACTAACAATGTAGGGGGGAAATGGCCAAAGTGTTTGTGCTTAGGGAATAAGGTCATCATTGACAGCTAGTCATGATGGCTCTATGTTACCTCAAAGGCAGAATGGCTCTCACTACCAATTACTGGAAAGTATAAGCAGGAGGGTGCTGTTGCACTTGTGGCCTCCTTGTTGGTTTCCCATAAGCATCTGAATGGCTACTGTGTGAATGGAATGCTGGACTAGAGAACTTTTGTCTGATCCAGTGTAGCTTTCCCCATGTTCGTAGATCAAAACTTTATCAAGCCTTTACCACTTCTTTGTCAGTTCAGCCCAGAAACAGTTTCTGGCAATTTCCAGAAAATAGAAAAAGTCAGGCAAATTTAAGGTAAACGTTGTGATATCAATGGTACAAAGCAGAGAAAAAGCATACCCCCGCCCCCATTCTTCATTTTCCAACTCAGCATATCTAAGCAACAGGCAAAGGGTAGATTGTTGATGTCATGAGGAAACCTCCTTTCAAGGAGAAAATTCATCCTTTTCCTTTAAAAGCCCTGTCAAAACTCCTGCTGATGAGGATTAGAAAGCAGCAAGATGGACAGGTGGGACTAAGAACAACTCTGCATCTAAGAGCAGAAGCTGCTTAGAGCTGGGTGCATGCCAGAAATTTCCCTTTATCCAGAAAAGAGTGCAAAGCTGACTATAGATTCTACTCCAGCCTTCACATTTGTGGCTGGCTTTAACAGAATGTCTGCTAATTCTGAGTTCCATCTCCTGAGATTTTTGTCATTAGGTTATCCTTTTGGATGTCAGTTATTAGGAATTAATTTTACTCAGGGCAGCTCTACCATAGCTGTCAACAGGAGGAACTTTTACAATCCATACAGAAGGAATTCAGTGCTATCAGAGAAACCTTCAAATATTGTTGGCCCTGATAAGAAGTACCAACTGAAAGGGGAAAAAATGAGACTTCTTAAATAAAAACAATTCTTCATTTTTCAGAAATGAAGGGAATGTAGGCACCATTTCATTGGAAAGGTACAATCAACTGCCCTCCAGTTTATACTTCCATTTAAAAAAATCCTACAGAAAGTTGCTGACTAACTTTGCTTCATCGTCCTGCCCAATTTAAACTAGCACTTTAAAAGATTAAGATAAGATGACAATCACTTAGGCCATTTCTGCCCTACACTGTTTTAGTGCTATTATTCCACTTTCACCATCCTATGGAATTCTGGGGTTTGCAGTTTACTGAGGCCAAAGAGCTCTCTGGTTGAGAATTCTAAAGGCCCCTCCCTAAACTGCAAACCCCAGGATTCCCTAGGATGTTGAAAGTGGAATAATAGCTTTATAACAGTGTACTGCAGAAATGACCTTGGAGACAGTACCCATAACATTTAGCATTGTTGGCATATACACAGGATAATTTTTCCAGCACGAGTAATTTTTACCAGGCAGCAAAATGGAACATATTGTCTTGTGTTCAACACAAGAAATGGTCCCATTTTCCCCACCAACAATGGCTCTCCATCAAATAATTTGCTGTAGCTTTACATCTAGTCGATTTATATATATATATATATATTTTCCTCCTTAAGAGGAAAAAAAATCCAAGATGTCTATAAAAAATGAAGATGTAACCTAGACAATGAATCACTTCCTTACATCAAGATCCCCACCTCTTCATTTTAATCAGTGCAAGTGGCATTCTGTAGAAGAGTGTAGGTGCTTGAACGACAGGCAATGCTTTTATTTCCATTTTTCCATACAAATATTATCTGCAACAGCCTGACAGACTAGCAGTTGCATTGGTCTCAGTGGAAAATCTCCAGTGATGAAATTCCAGCATCACAGCCCTCACTGTTGATACTGAAGGATGAGAAGAGGTTGACATTGAAGGATTTGAATTAATAGCCTAAGGGACTGGTTGGAAGAGAATAGGATCACTACAGTGGGAGGCATTGATTTAGTGAACCAGCTTAGCTTGAAATCTTAAATGTATTTGTGAGCACTCACAGGCTTCAAAGTACCTTTTCCCTGGAAATTTATCTATATTTAACTTCTTGGCCAGAATTAATTTGTCTCTGTGTCAAAAGAGAAAAAAATGCATCTTGTTCAGCTTGGAACTCAAGAGGTTTAAAGAGGTTGGTACTAAGGTTGCCCTTACTTTTCCTTTATTACATGCCAATTTAAAAGCTGCTAGTACATGTCAGGGACTTTTCTATCTGATAGATACAAGAATTTAACTGGATTCTCTGCTTTCTTTCACCTTACCAAAAAAAATTCTGTGGTTCAAAATTGACATTGAGGTAAAGGGTACACCAAGGAAACATGTCAGTCATCTGTAAAAGAAAGTATTGACCATGGGGTTTAACTTAAAGTATAGGATCTTCTGGTCACACCAGATTAGCGTTGGGAAGCTTGTTCTGAAGGTTTTCCCTGTACACCAAAAAATCCTCTTTGTCATGGCACCAAATGAAGCACATTCAATTTAGAGTATTATGATGGGTTTGGTCTAATAAAACTTAGTCAAACATGAAAACATTATAGGAGGGTCAGCAAAATGGTAAACGCTCATTGGTTTAAGTTGTTGTCTCTCCTAACTCCATATTACTATAATGAAAATTTTATAGTGTCAGGTGAGGTATCACATGCTGTTTACATAAGTATTGTTATACTTTCAATGAGAGCCACCATGGTGTAGTGGTTTGAGCATTAGACTATGACTCTGGAGACCAAGGTTCAAATCCCCACTTGGCCACTGAAACCCACTGGGTGGCCAAGGGCAAATCATACTCTCTTAGTCTTAAAGGAAGGTAAAAGCAAAAAACCCTCTGAAGAAATCTTTCCAAGAAAACCCTATGATAGACTTGCCTTGGGGTTGGCATAAAACATAAATGACTTGAAGGCACACAATCATATTTTTATTATTTATTTTACTCTTAAGATGAAAAGATTAAGATGAAAAGATGAGATTTAAAGAAAAAGATATTAGATGAGATATTCCAAAGCTGGAGCACAACATCATGTTCAGTAAGGTGGCAGCAAATCAATAGAAACTCAGGACTGTTACAACAGCTTTTTTTTATTAATAAATTGTATGCTTTTTGACACAACATATGCAAAGTTCTTCACAGAGGCACCTCCTTCTTTGGACCATGAGCCAAACCTCTGGACATCATATGCACTGTAGTAACACTCTGAAGTACAATGAAATGATAACCTTAAAAAAAAACTATCCAGGCACATTTGTATGTTAAGGCATGAGATATACTGATAGGACTATACATTTAAGCTTAAGATAAAAAAGTGTGATTTGTTCACCTTTGTTATGATAGAACCTAAAAGACAGAAAAATTACTGGGGAAAATACATAGGGAATGTGATTTATTTAAAATAAATAGTCTCATACTGTAATTGCATAAAGACTAAGGACTTCGGCAACCATAAGCAATGGTTAAGAAGCTTAGAGAAGAGGCTTGTTATAAAATGATCAGCATAACAGAGATAGAAGAGATAAACTCACAAATTAAAAGGAGCTGTAGGTTTCAGAATTAAGCATTGGTTGAACTGTTCTCATTAAAATACAAGCATTAATGAATATTCATCCCATAAATCATGAGTGTTTGACTTAGAGTTTGTCAGCTGTTTGCATGTCCTACACAATTACTTTAAGAGTTTTATGGATTCAGTTCCATCTGGTGCAAAAATTTCACTTGTGCCTCACCTCATATGTTGAATTCAGAAGAGTATATTGTGATCTGTTTCCCAGCATTTTAGCATAATGTTTATCATCTAAAACACACCACTTATCTGTTTTTTTAAATGACATTGATAGGAAATATTTTCAAATGTAACATATCATTTTTACCCACAGTGATACACTCTTCTGCCTTTTGATAAGCTTAAACTATTTGTTAACCTTAATCTATATTAGACTGAGGAAAAAATTTCTTAAGAAAGCTAACAGCCAAGCCTTGTGCCCTACCAAAGTGTTGAAAGTTGGCACCCTAAGATTAGCAGAATGAAAATAAGCGTGCTTTCTCCATCCAAACACTGTAAAATTATTTGGGAGCTTCAGGTAATGCAGATAGGTGATGCAGATAGGTGAGTACCTTTTTAACAACAGCTTTAGTATCAAACAAGAACCTAATTAATAATTCCTAAAATCTTTGAATCACTACCTGGCAAAATTGCACTACCAGGTGCAATTTATGCCTGAATCCTAATTTGTCTGCAATCCAACATATGCCTCCATGAACAAGACTTGTGGCTGAAGTTGATCCCAGCTACAAACACATGTTACTTAAATGTAACTGACTGAAGATAACAAAGACATATTAAGTAGAATGGAAGTGTTTGTAGGATATTCAAAACTGAGGGTATTTCATTTTCTCACCTTTCACTAATAAAAGAGATCCAAAGTGGCTATCAGAAATCAAATTAAAAACTATAAAGTATATTATTAGCATTCACCTACTAAAACCACAGGAAAACCAAATGATTGAAGTTTGCCAAATAATAGCCATACTCTGATAGGAAGTTACATATCTATAGGTGTCAAGGTTATTGCCGAGCAGGCAAGGTTTCTTCTGAGTGGACGGCAGAGGGAGGAGGTGATTATGTACAGTGGTACACTGGTGTACTGGAAGACTAAAAAGCAGAGTTCTGTGGCCACTTTCAACTGGGGAAGCAGAATATGGTAGTCTCTCATATTTGTGCAGTGAACTGACATGGTACACACAACTGGTTAGGGATCTCAGTGTGGACATACCAATCCCTGTAACGGTATTTGACAATTCACAAGCATGCATCCAGATGGCAAGTAATAAAAAGGCCAGGGGCCAAACCAAGCATGTAGATATCAAATACCAGAATGTGAAACAAACTGTAGAGAGTGGTGTAATCAGATTAGAATATTGCCAGTCTGAAGAGAATGTAGCAGATGTGCTCACAAAGCCACTGGAAAGTATTGGGACATGCTCAGGAAACTGGGAATGTTTGAGCATAGCGTGTAAAGCCACCGGTCCACTATAGAGGAAAAGGAGAGGTGTGAAGGTTATTGCCAGGCAGGTTTCCTCTGAGTGGACAGCAGAGGGAGGAGGTGATGTGGCCAGACAGCCATGTGCAAGGCTAGCAGGGTTGTTTAGGCTGTGACTTGTGTATTATAGAAGGCCACATGCCAGAGCACTGATTGGCTCACCCCACATGTTTCAGGGTAAGAAGGAAGCATAAACAGGCTGGTGTTTGCCTTGACCAGCTGCCAGTTAGATCTGCCTAGCTGGCCCTGTCATGCCATTGACAGTACACTAATTGGGGAGATGCTGCTCGTCTGTTTCTCCATTATCTCATGTTATTCCTCTTTGTCTAATTGCTGGGATGCCGGTATGTTTTGCCAAGCCTTATCTTAGAGTGCAACAATAATTCTGCCTCCAGAGGCTCATTAAGTCCTACTTAATGAGCCTCTGGAATTCCTTCTGCTTCACTGGGACTCTCTGCTGCGGTGAAGCCTTACTTCACAGATTGCACTCTGCTCATGCTCAGAGGAGCCGAATTCTGCCAACTCTGACAATAGGGCCTATATTTCAATGGGCCATTAGGGAGGAGGACACATAGTCTGGAGTATGGCTGAAATAATCCAGATCAACAGCCCCTGGAAGGTAAAACTATCACCACTCCTTTTGTCCAAATCAGCCAGAGCCATACAAGATGTCCATTGGGCACTTTAGCTACAAGGAAAAAAGCCCTGCCCCTTTTGTTTTTCAGAACTCTAGAGAAAGCCAATAAACAAAATTCAGCATCCATAATCAAGTCGTAAGACAATAGATTTAGATCTTCTTAATTATGTATATACCCACAAACCAATTATAAGGAAGTATATTTGTCAACCAGAGCAAGAATGAAAGAAAAAAAATCAGAGCAGACAAAATAACCAAAGAACCATTCAGGAGTATTATAACAGGCAAAACAAAAAAGCTATCTAACCTCGCTCCAATGTATATTAAAAGCCGATAGCATGGATTTCACAAAACAGGACCTCAAGACCAAGTTCATAGCAAAGACAACATTAAATTGTAAGGATAGCAAGGATGAAGAAGGTGCACCTAGTTTTATAGAAAAACCTAAGCACAGATGAAGTGAACCCAAAGAGTCCAAACATTCTAATATTTTGGCACCTAAGGAAGGTCCCACCTGATTTCAGATAAAGCCATTTTCTCACTAATGATCAGCTTGAGTAACTCAAAACAAAAGACAACACAGGAGGTTTGAGAACATTGTACTTTCCCTGGAAGCTTTGAGAATGGTACTTCTATTCTTGCTGTTATAAACGGAATCAGGAGGAAGACAGAGAAGTAAACCATGGTTTCTTTACATGAAAATGTAATTGTGAGCAGCATAATAACTTCTACTCGGTTTCCCATGTTTCTGTGCCCTCCAGAACACTAGTTAATAGTATTAACAGTTCAGTCAACAGAATATTAAATCACTAGCTCTGAGCATTTTTCAAAGTCCATTAGTTCAAAGATAATCAAACTGAAGGAAGGCAAGCTGGAGTAAGCCTAAGGAGCATCTGTCTTTTGTATACTTTCAATTATAACAGACACACAAAGATGGCAAAGATTAACAGATAAATGCCTATATAAAAATAATGAAAAGAAAGATCTTTTCCAATGCAATTCTATAGTTTTCTGTTAAATAAAAACAAGGTGTTAAAACTGAATTGCTTCCAGTAAGTACTTTTAACAAGGCTATATTAAATAATTTTTGAAGTCTGAAGGTGAATACACACCTTAAAGGATTTCTTCTTGACATGGGTACATTTTCAAACATATTAAAGCAGATTCAGTGTTGCCAATATCCAGCTAAGAGCCTAAGGCAAAAGAAGTCCAATTATTACTTCAAACAAAGTATAAAAAAGATACAGAACTGTAGATAGCTAGTTTAGAAGTTTGAAAATTCAAATGAGTGATCTATAATAACTGCATTCATATTAATAGCTACAAATTATTCAATTACTAAATGTTTATTTGATTAAAAATGATTAAAGATTGTCCTTGTGTGGATCAGTTCCTTTTGCTCCTACATTAGTCATCACTTAAATGCATCTTTCTTCAGGTCTGCAGAACATTGCAATAGACTTACAAATCTTTCAGGTCAGAGGTGAGCAACTGCAAAGGGCTGGAACCACTTTCCATGTCAGCCAAGTGTTTGCAGGCTGCACTTTTATTTCTTTGTGTGTCTTTTGGAGATAGTTTCAAGTTTTGTTTTGTTTGTTATTATTCTTAAAAATACGAAAAAGTTAACATATATGTAAAATTGTTTTTTAAATTATTGATAACTAAATTAGGAAAAAGGGAAGTATACATAAAAGTTTGGAAAGGTTCAGTTTTCCTGTATTCCTTGAAACTTTCTCCATGGAAACTCCATTGTTCCTATAAGGCATCATCACAATTGCTCCAGGGCTGTCCCAGTATCGCTTCTAGGCTAAGCCTGAAAGTGTTGTACTGAATCTGCATTGGCCTTTTTTTTTTTTTCTGGGGAGGGGATTTCTTTGCAGAGGTAAAGGGACTCAGAGGGCAACGGAAGAAAGTAAATGAAAGTTGTCCCTGGCTGTTAATTCTCCCACTGCTGCCACCACAGCATTCACTCAACCTGAATTTCTCTTTGTCTCTCTCTCCCTCCATGTTCCTCACCACTTCATCACCACTATGAGAACTTCTTCACACATTATAGACTCATGCTTCAACTCAATGCCAAGGATCTCCCGGCTGGTTTCTTGACTCAAAGACATGTAACAACAACAGCCAGCTCTGCTTGATGAGATTCACTCTGAAAAAGGGAGAAAGGGGACATCCCAGTTGAGTAAGGGCTCATTTCCTTGAGGCATGGTCACCTTATTCAAGTTAAAGTTTCCTTAGTAATTCTGCTTCACTTCTCCCCTGCCTGCAGACATATGTAAAAGTTCTTATTGCCTTTCAGTCCACTTTGTTGCAAAAAATTGAGATTTGGTGTCCTCCAGATCATTTTGTCAGGCAAAATTATGGGGAAAAAAAATGAAATTAGTTCCTATTGTGGAAGGGTAGACAACCCAGGAAGATGTAAATTCCATGTGTTCCAGACATGTGAAAGGTAATATTCACAGCTTGGAAATGCTCAATATGTTTCAGCCAGGAAATTTTAGAATACACAACACTACCACACAACAGGATAATTGAGAGCATGCTGCAGGCTGCGACTGTAGCAACAGGCAATACAACTATAAAGAAAGCATATTCGTTTATAAAGGAATTCCTCCTTTCCGTGTGTGAAACAGAGCCAGGGGTGAAAAATTAAAACTGAAAGAGGAAAGAAAGTCAAAGAAGCACAAGGTTATAAGTAATTAACAGGAGCTGCAGAGCTTGAAATAAACTTTTATCAAAACCCAAACCAGAAAAAGCCAGGGGATAAAGGCTTAAAGGAATATTAGTGGTAAAGATCTGAAATTGTAGTAACAATCTTTCATGGATTCAATGCAAAATAATAGGTTTCTCTGTTGATGAGATTACATGGATGTATAGAAACCCTCAGCCTCTATGGTGTTTACAACTAGGCCAGTTTCTGAAGCTGTTATTGATTCTGATTTTTAGCTTTATTGTTTTTTATGTTCTATTAATCTTATAAGCCATCTCAAGAAAAAACAGAATGAGATATTTTTAAAATAAATGAATAGACGTAGTGAATTTCAGTATATTGATATTAATTCACAACATTGTCTATATGCTTTAGTTTTTTGCAAGTCATCTCTTCATTACATCATTTTGATCTTATAGGCATTCAACTTCAATACAAACTTTCCAGACCTTAAACTGTACCTCCCACAACCCTACTGGCCAAAACAGGCAACACACATCTCTCAGCAGCTATGGCAGTTAGATTCAGGTTAATCCAGAAACAGATTAATGTGGGAATAGATCCACATTTAAAATATGCATCTACTTCCATTATATCTATTTTCACTTTTTCTTCATGATTAAAACCTTATATATCTCTGAATCTCTCATTTAGAAGCTCATGAGGGATGACAAGAACTCCTAGAAAGCTACAATCAAGTGATTAGAAACAATCCATATATTATGCAAAATCTGTGCAGGTTAAATATCTGGGATACCAACTAGAACAGGGCTGTCAATCCTGTCCAACTTTGTAGAATAATTATGAATAACTCATCCATACCATACTACTTCTTTAATTTGATATATACATTCTTTTGTTCTCTGTGTATATTCCATTTACTTATTTGAGTACTAGTTGCATCACCATCAGAAAAAGAGGAGTGACATTAGACATTCTTTATTTTTCATGAAGGACAAATAAAATACTTTCTTGCCAGCCAGGCCTTTTCAATTGAACACTAGAAATTGGTTCAATCACAGGTCCCTAGAAGACCAATTTTCCTAAATGAGGGTATACCAAATGTTTAATTGCACCATTCGTGCAGAGCTGAATAAAGAACCAAACACTGGATGGAGTTCTGAATGACAGAATCACATCATATTAGATGCTTCATTACTGCATTAAGTTAATTAATACCTAGGATTTATCAATTTGACAGCCTACTAGAATGAAACCCAAATATGGAAGTTCCTTATAAATCATTAAATAATGTAATTGGGGGCAAAATCCTTAACATTTCAGGAAAATATAAATTAAAACACTAGTTTTGATAGCAAACAAACTTTTCATTATCAGATTCTGAATCATACATAAAACAATGTTCTCTATAAATCATTTTTACCATCAAGTCCATTTTATAAATCAATTTCAATTGGTACCAAGGTATAATCCTTCTGCAGTTCCTTTTGATTCCCATGGCATTATGTTGGTACAAATTCAGTAGGGTCTTCCAGCTTTGACATCTTTAAAGGCAGGAAATGTATTGGTATCAAGACAGATTAATGTTGAGAGGTTAGCAGATGAAGAATTGAAGCACTATCAAGCCCAGTATCAGAATATTTCAAAGTCTCTGTGAACAATGTATCAGCAGATTACTCAGCTGATTGGGCATCATTTGGGCCAAAGCCAGAGGGTGCCTTCAGTTAATTCAAACAGTTTTCAAGAGCTGATCTTATTCAAAACTTCAGGAGGAAAAATGCAGTTAAATACTTAAATGTTGTTAAAGAAAACTGATAATTTTTATCACAACCAATTTATCATATGTCCTTTGGGTCACACCCATTTGTCCAATAAAATGTTCTGACTATGCAAATTAATCTGATAGTGCTGGGTTTTAATGTATTCTATGCATGAACAGTGCACTGTAGTCATTAACCTTTTAGGACTAAAATAATTTATATAATTAGCCAGAGGGAAATCATTCTTCTTAGGCACAGTTTTGAAACCATTTGGAGAAAATCAGTTTTTTAAAAAAAAGTTCCTGAAACAATAAGTATTTTACTAAATTTACAGGTCAACAACCATCTTTTATTTTAGTCTATTCTTTTAACTATAGCAATATGACTTTTAATTATAAGCCTTTAATTTCTTATTAAGTAAGAGAATAAGAAAACAGCATAAATAGTCTTCTGCAATGATATTTTGGATGACAGTTCTCTAAGAACAAATGAAAAAATCTCGAGACAAATGACCAGGTCTGTTCTCTGGTAATAACTCTTTAAGTAAGAAGTATCTGAGATAGAAATCACTATTCCATAACTTGTATAAACCATCATGCTAAACAACTATAGTCTGGCCTAATTTTTTTTTTTTTTTACTGGTATTTTCAATGTGCTCAACATAAATCTTACTACTGATCTGATCCAACTTCTGCCTCTGATGCTAATGTAAGCCAGCCAAGATCAATACTGAGTACTTTTAAAATCCACACTAAATAGTTACAAAATTCAAAATGCCATGAAATATACTGGGAAATATTAAAATTTACTATGCATAGACAATAACTTGACTGATAAATTTCATTTGAATTTATATGGCCTTGCGGCAGATTTAATTTATACAGCTTCTGCAACTGTTACATAAATATTTGTGAATGTTTTAAGGTTTTGTTTGCTTACATGATACTTTGGAATCTTTCAGTCGCAGTTCTCTATGAAGACTGATATACAAAGTAAGGTACAATGGTAAGATGCCCTTTTTTTCTCAGAATATATTTATATTCAAATCTTTCCCCCTCTCTCAAAAAAACCCTGGATTTTAATTTAAAATGTTTACATTATTTTTTCAAAAAAATCTATGAAAACCATGCAGAATGTAAAACAATATACCAGTAAACTTTTACAGGTACTTTGACATGTCATTGAACACAGCACAACTGATGTCTCATATATATATATATATACACATACATATACATACATACATACACACATACACATATATGAACAGGCAAACTTGAAGTTAATTATTTGAAAAGTATTATTTGAGTAGGAGACAAGTATTTACTTTAAACATCAATAGCTAAACAGGCAGGCAGACAGGCAGGCAACTGTTTATTATAAGCTGTCATGCTGTGTCAATCAACACAGAAGGGTGGGATACACATTGTATATAAGTATACAGGAGGAAAAAAGAGTACATATATTTCTAAATTTGTTTAACAAGCCAATTGCATACCCCCCAACTATCTCAGTTTGGCAGGGACAACCCCAATTAATCTGTCATTTCACCTTTTCAGCTCCTTTAAAATGTCCCAGCTTCTCACTCCTCCTTCTCCTTTCTCCCTTTGTCTTCAGCTTACTTCCATTGCTGCAAACTGAGTTCAAAGTGAAAAAGTAGTTTGTACTCAACCAACTCAGTGGGAGGAGAGGACAGGAGGGGTATAATCTTGCCCTTCCCTGTAAGTTCATGTGAAAACAAGCACCCATTGCCTCTCCGGATTTGTGTGTTCTTCCTTATTCATAATTTTTGCCATCCTGACCACATTCTGGTGTTTCTTAACCACATGTGTCCCTGTTTTCATCTGTGAAATGTTAGGTGGTATGTATAATAACTGGCTCATGTTTTTTAAAATTCTCTAAAATAGAATTCAAATTAATCATAGAATGTTGTCTATCATATTGTGTGGTTTTAATTTGATATACATTTACTAGGGAGCAAACTCCATTGAACAGAAGGTATGGTATCTGAATAATCATACTGAGAATTGCTCTGCATTAATTCTCAGTCTCTCTTGTAGACATCATAGAAGTCTAATATACATGTAAGCATTCCTACCTTATAATCCATGTTTTCTGTTGTAATAAAGATTAAGTGATATTCTCTATCTTCCGCTAAGAGCAGACACATCTTGGGAATCAACATTAAAACTATATCAGTACAAAACACAAGTGAAGTTTAGATCCTCTACTATAACAACTTATTTTAAAAGTAAAATCCTTCTTCTTGCAGTGCCTCTAGGAGATACATAACCTCTCTATGATATGAACTTTTAATTTACAATAGTACTGCTGTATGAACTTTGCTAATCAAAAGCTAGCCTCAAAGTAAGTATTCTATCTTCAAAATGTCGTCTCTGGTGCTAACTTCTCTCTTTCAATAGTTTTCTCCCTTTTACACTAACATTACAATGGTTAACACTATCAGCTTTACCCAAAATTTGAGACTGCTTAAGAAAGAACCGAGTTATGATAAAAGACAGTTAGTAAATGTGCAAATGCAAGAAACTGTAAGAGGAGTGTAATGCCACCCTTATCTAAAAATAAGGAGATCTGTTTCTTCAATCAAAGACTCAACTGGGAGTTCACACTGCTTGTCTTACGGATATACATATAATACATGAGTGAATATATTATGAGTCCATGGCAATTAACATTGGTCAAACACCAGGCAATATAAATGTTATATAAAATTTAGGCACTTTTCAGCATGTTATCATGCACAATTATGGAAATAAAAAGGAGGTAAGAGTTAGCAAGAATCTAATTTAGGTCAGGTATATTTCAAATAAGCACCCCAAAAGCACCAGATCTCATCTGATCTTGGAAGCTAAGCAGGGTCAGCTCTGGTTGAAACTTGGATGGGGAAATGCCAATGAATACCAGGTGCTGTAAGCTATATTTCAGAGGAAAGAACTTGCAAAAACCACCTCTGACTATTCCTTGCCTAAGAAAATCATATGCAATTCATAGGGTTACCATAATTTGACAGGAAATTTGAAGGCACATATGCACACATATTACAAATAATATTTATATATAGTATGGTCTGCTCATATGAGCCAGTTTGGTAGAGTGGTTTGAGAAGGACTCTGGGGCTGCAAGGTTCAAATCCCCACTTAGCTGTGGAAACCAACTGGGTGATCTTGTGCAATTCACTCTCTCTGAGCCTAGGTGCAAGGCAATGACAAACCTCTTCTGAATGAATCTTACCAGGTAAATCCTGGATAGGGCCACCATAAGTCAGTGTCAGCTTCAAGGCATAAAACAATACACAAAAACTCATATGAAAAGTGGGACACTAGGCATGATCATATCTCTCTCACACACACACAACAGAGAGAGAGAGAGAAAGCAAAGGAAAATGTTCTTGTTTTAGTATAGAGTTGCCTTCTTCTTCAGACATTTTGGATGAAAGGGGGAATTTTTGGGTCTACAGACTTAAAACCATTTTTGGATCTATAGACTTAAAACTCTAACACCACATAGCCTCAGCTTAGAGGATAATATTATCATTCACCAAAGAATGCTGGAAACAAACTGTTCTAAATTGCCATCTTGGATGCAGCTCAGTTTCATTTTTAGCAAATTAAGAAAGTTAAGGCCAAAACATTTTGCTTATGTTATATTTTTCAAATCTGTTTGTTAATCATGCGGGGGGGGGGATGTAGTTCCTTTTGGACATCATCCACTTTTATTAGGGGCTTGAAGCCCGAGACTTATCAAAAGAAAAAGAAGAGGTAGAAGAAAAAGCAGCAGAGGGTCCAAGGAGGATCAGTCAGTAATATTTTATTGAAACACATGAAAGACATGGGTAATAACAATGCTAGAGAAAGAAAAAAAATCTATGAACAGCCAACATAAAAAGATCACCACTGTGGTCCTTCTTACATTTAATCATCCTTTGGCATTAGAAGGCTTATTTTTGTGATTTGCATCTACATTGTCTTCCCTGAGAGCTGGTCTGAAGCTGTAACAGTTGGAATATTTATTTTGTTGTTTATTAGTGTATCTGCTTTTCTGGGCCATTGGGCCTCATTTTATTTAATTGCTTTAAATTTGTACAGCTTTCAAATTACCTACCAATGGGGGCTTTAGAAAATAATAGAAACAAAACCTCCAAACTGCTTGAAGCTTTGCCAGTGCTTTTTCATTTAATACTGCTCTATCCAGTCCAAGATGCTGGTTAATTCCCTCCTGGAATAGGTTAACAGAAGATGCTCATTTTCACTATCAATAAACTGTGAAATGTATTTTAACATGTTTTAATTATAAATGGTATTCACAAGGCCTGTATTTGCGAGCCGGCTATTCTCCTAAAAGATAATGTGATTTGTAATCCAAGCAGTGTGAAAATCCATAGTAAAATAGCTTCCAACTTAGTTACTAATGATGATTTAACAGCCTGAAGAAAAATTCATCACATGTCTTAATAGAAAGTTTGCTTAATTTACATTTGTATTTGCAATATCATTATTTAATTAGCTTAAAGATTCAGTTTAAATTCTTCTCTAAAAATGTCTTCTTGTTTTTATTTGTCATCAACTTGGCATCAGTTATGAGAGTTCAGGCTTAATTTGTTCTAGGACCCTTTTGGCAGTCCACAGTATCTGTAGGACTCTCCTCGAGCACTGTATTTCAACCCAGTTGATTTTCTTCCCGTTCTTCATTGATCAGCTTTCACAACCATATGTAGAAACCAGAAATACTGACACATCAAGAATTCTGGCAGGGGTATTTAATCATATATCTTATATATCATATATATCATATATTTAATTATGTGTTTAATTTTGTTAAATATGTACTGAGTATAGATTAACCAGATAAGGTAACAAAGTGTAGCCTTTCCCCCTTGCCAAATGGAAACCATTCTGTTTCTCCATATTGTATCCTGACAGCAGCCACTTGTCCAGGACATAGGTTATGCATCCGTTCAAACAAATGTTGTAACACATCTTTTTTTTTTTTAGAATGATCCATAGTTTTTCATAATCTACACAATCCAAGGCTTTGTATAATTTATAAAACATAGCTTTTGAAATACTTTGGTGTAGTTCATTAGTCTGCATGGGTTTGCAATGTGATCTGTAATGTGTCTTCCTTTTCTGAATTCAGTTTGGACATGCAGTATTTTTCTCATCATATATGGTAAAAGCCATTACTGTAAAACCTTGAGCATCACTTTGTTGCATGGAATATTTATTTGTTGCCCATATTTGTTTGCAGGGTTTTGTTAGAATTTGGAAAGATTCTGTCTCTATAGTTTGATAGAGCTTATTGGAATGCCATCTGTTCCTGGTAATTTATTTCCCCCAAATGCTTTCGTGCAGCTTCCTCTTCATCTTCTAAAATTGTGTTCACTGTCAGAATTTTCTTTGCTTTCATCATCATTTTATTTTGTTCTGATCTATAATGTGTTCCACTGTTGATTATCAAACAGCATGTAGAAAATACCTTATTTCTGAATATTCCAGAATCAGTTCTCCAAGATAGTATATAACACATGTTGCAAAGAAAATCCAGATCAAATCCATGTGGAATTTGTTACAAACTTTGAACTTCGCTGGTGGATACAACTTATAGTTTAGTATTATTTTCTCTATAATGCTATAAGATGGAATGAACGCTATGAAGAAATGTGATACACCAACAGGACTTCTGGAATACTGTAAATCACTTATTATATCTCTGATAATTAAACTTTGTAGAACTTTGGCAGGAAACCCTTTGACAGCAGTCCAATGTTTACTTACTTGGGCTTAAGCCTCTTGCAGAAATCAGTAGGACTTCCTTCTAATTAAATATGTAAGACTGGACTTGTGGGATCACAAGTTCCCCCACTCAAAATAAGGTTCATCAGCCCTGATTTAAACAATTACTCTTCTTGCCTTTCTCCCATTATTACTTCAGTTATTGAAACTTAGATATGCATCTTGCTAACTTTGGAGCAGACATTATCTATGAAGGCACATGCATACAGGTGGTGATTCCTCAGCTGGAAACTTCATTACCGCTCCACTGAAACTTTTCAAACTACTAGGGAAGAATGCTATTTCCATTGTGCAAGCAGTCAGAATGTCAAAACATTGAGATACATGCAAAACCTATATAGCTTTGGGGATCATAGCCTATGCTATCAAAAATGAACAACTAACAACGTTGTTTCTCTAACCTGGAGTAAGCAACATCCAGGGTGGAAAGGCCAAATTAGATCTATCCCAACACATTGGAGGCTGCCGCATCACTATGATTCTTGCTGTTACCAAAATTCAGTAACCACCACTGAAATTCCTGTAGTAGTACAGTATAGTACAGGGAAACATTTTTAGTTAATAACTTGCATGACTAAATGGACACCAAGTCCTAGCTTTTAGATACCCATGGTACACAAACAGACACATCCAATTAATCAACAAAGCTACAATTCAACAAAATTACATTTTGAAGCTACTTAAACACTGGTTAGAAGTGTGAAATTTTAGTGGAATTGGATACAGTAGTAAATAGATACATATTACTCAATAATGGGCTGTTCCAGACCACTACAAGGAAGGGAATGCTCTTGTAGCAGAGAGAATCACTTATTGATGGTATTTCTTAATGCTGCTTTTGCATTCACTTAGAATGTCCAGTGCCCATAGAAGCTGATAGCAATGTGGAGGGAGGGTGCAGGGTGGAATAATAACACCAAATGAAATGGTTGGTAGTTTGATAAATTCTTTTTCAGATCTTATGTCACAATTCTAGCCAACAATCATTCAGATCTCATCAGTGCCTTTGCTCACAATTAGATCTGGATGTAAGAGCCATGTGACATGTCTTCTTTTTAAAAGGAAATTTATTTTTTTTAAAAAAAATCTTAAATGCTATAAGGGACCTTCTGTGTTTCCTCCTTCCCATCAAGCAAAAATGAAGAGGAATGGCAAACAAATCCAAAATGAATCACAAGCATTGAAGCATACAAGTCCTTTGGATTACCTTTTTTGTTTTTGAATCATACAGTCTGAGAGTTGGAAGGGACTACAAGGCCATCTGACCTCCTGTTTTGCTGCAATGTTCTTAGAATTTTAAAAGTCCCATCTTCTGGTTGGGAATAAACTGCTGCTACTGGTGCTGGGGATTGCCACTGAATGCTAAAGGGCAACAGAAACGTTATTTGATTTTTTAAAAAAACAACCTGAGAACTACAATCAGCCCTGCACATTTGCGGGTTTCACTTTTGTGGGTTTGATTATTCATGGATTATTTGGTGTCACCTCTGCTGCCTCCCTATGCCATTTTTAATAGGGACTGCAAGCCTTGTGAGACTGAGAAATTGCCAACAAGGCTTTTAAATCCCTCTTTAAAATGGTGTGGGGCAGCAGTGAATGTGGCAGTAAGCCCCACCAGCCACCCATTTCTGTCTTGTGAAGGAACCCTGATGCCTCAAAGGAATCCATGGTGGGTTGAATGTGGTAATCATACTTTTTTGTGTGTTAAATATGGTTTGGGAGGGCCTAAAGTTATTCACGTTTTTTCCACTTTCACGAGGGTCCTGTGCCCCTAACCCTAATGAATGTGGAGGGATGACTGTACAACAACAAATACAGCAGACAATGTCAACATTTACCCTGTTTGGAAATAACCCATAATTACACAATAATTGCTTATAAATCACCAGTCTTTCTGAAAGTTGTCCTAACAAAACTCTCTTCTTTCATGCTGTGATGTGGAAAGTGAATTCTGCACATATTCAGACACCAGGACTTAATCCCTAAGAAAGCTTCCAGGATTCAAGAGTAAATCTTCCTGAATATCCTGCCATCTGCTCTGTAAAATCTGCCACTTATTTTGATATAGTATAAAGATCTATTACTATTTACTTAGATGGGGGAAGTCTATCCCCCTATTTTGCTTAGAGGGGAAAAAGGACTCCCAGGTCCAAGGGTGCCTCCTCCCAAATCAGCATAGGTCACACTTCCCCAAAAAACAAAACTGGAAATGGCTGAAGGTCGCAAAAATGAATGCTGAGCCATGTAACTCTCAGGCCATAATATTCTTTCCCCTGATTTTGAGGTTCCATAGGGACTTTATTAACAGTGATTCAATCTGGAATTGAAATCTCATTTCTCCACAACTGAAGTCTGGCACAAATTAAGCCTATACATTTTTTGAGAAAACTGGAAAGGGGTGTCCACAAGAGAGGGAGGAGGGATGTCCATCTTCAAGTGCAAAGTTGCATGGCTTATTCACTACAGAATAATGAATATTTCCTGTTCAGTCTTCAGAAGAAATTATATGTAGGCTTAAAGTGCTGGTGTTAGACTATACAGCACTTTAAATTTTTACTGTGTATGGTGTAGTTTTAATACCTTCGTCAAATTACTGCAGAACAAAAATAAAAAATAAACCCCAAATATGGTTTTTTCAATTAAATAATATTTTGGGTTTTTTAACCAATTGGACCCCTGAAGTTTCCAAGCTGTTTCTAAGGCAGTCCCACATAGCCTGTCTTACCTCAGTCCAAATGGGATACAGTCAAATTATGTGTCATCATAGCCATATTTGGCATATCAAGGCACTGGAGCAGCTAACATACTGATTTAACTGTACAAACACCCTCCTGTCCATTGCTAAAACCTGGACTCAAGACTAAATGAATAAAAGTAGTCACACCTTCATACATTATATGTGTCCAATAATATCATACACAAAATCATTTTAACACATCTCATTACAATTAATTAGACCTGCGCTAATAGCCCTCACAGTGAAAAAATTGCCTATAAAGTTTTGATTTTTTTTAAAAAATTGAAAGTTATTATTCAAAATAGTATCAAAAATACAAATATTTCCTTTTAAAATATAAGCAATAAAGGAATTACCATAATTCACTAACTGTCTCAAAATTATGATGGAACATTACATATGAAGATCATATAGTATTTCTTGTAGAGCAAACCTTTCCCCGAATATCATAGTGTTTTGTGTTTTAATGAATTTTATTAAAAGACAATCTAGGCCAAGGTAGTCATTGATTACTTCACTGATTTGAGGTAATTTCTTCAGATGTCTCTTGGCAGTCAACAGTTAAAGCTTTCATCTTTGTAAAGCATTTATGACCCATATAATTCTGTTATTGAGAAATGTGTCAGTATTTGAATACAAATGAATTTTTCCTGCTACAGAAATACATTTGCCACAAATCCATGAATGATGTCTGTTAAATATATACAGTAGTAGAACTTTTATGATGTTACAGGGGTTACATTCTTCTCCAGAGGCAAAGTCTCTGTTTTTCACACCTTATTACCTATACAATCACATATTATTACGGTAGCAAACTTTCCACAAAGCAGTAGATAGTAAAGTATTGCTTTTCTGTGATAGTTTTATAACAAGCATTAATGGATTCAGAAATTAGAAAAAAGGTAGATTTGGTTGTTTGAAAAAGAGATTGTTTTAGAAGACAAGACAGTCAGAAGTTTTTCTGTCCCTCTGGGCTGGAGATGTATTGGCTTCCTTTTCTTGAAACAACCCACAGTGATATATTACAAACATTCACACAACTTTATGGGATACAGTACTTGTCTCATACTTTCTGTGTTAGATGAACATGAAGTTTCATGTATTCAAAGTATTTACTTGCTTTTATGTTAGTTTCATTGTTATTAGACTTAGGCCATTTCCACAGGATGGGACTGTGCAGCTTTGGGGACAGGATGGCAGCAGTCGGCTGGTTATGATTCCACACAACCCGCTTCGATCCCCTCCTCGAGTGTTGTGATCATGCTATATTCACAAAATGGAAAAAAAAAATCCATTTTGCGCCTATAATTGCGCAGCGCTCCCATACTTACCCACATGCAGAAGGGCAGGGAAGCACGACAGGGACACTTCCTTCCATAATGCAGCATGAGAACATGCCCAGAAGAATGTGCACTGCAGAGAAAGAGGTGGGGCCATTGCACTCCCTTCTGCAAAGAGCTGGTGAGGTGTGGAGGGGAGCATTCCTGTTGCATTCCCTTCCCTGCCAGAACTGCCACGAGATGATGTGTGAGGATATCATCATGTAGAAATGGCCTTAGCGAGGGAAGGTTGTTTCCTGTTCTACAGAGTAGCACTAAACGCGTTCCTCTTGTAACCGTTACCTTGTGTTTGTACTAACTCTTCCCACTAGCCTCTGAGTCCAAGTGTTCATTCAAGGTAGTCCAAGACACATACTGGTACCAAAAGATACACTTTCTGCTTTGTTGTTAAAAAATATATTACCACAGCAGAAAAAAATACAGACTTTCTCTTCTGATCTGCAGAACTAAATGTCTAGGTGCTACTATTAATGATTATATCCATGCACCACTGGCCCTTTTCTTTCCTTTTTCCTCCACCTATGTCAGTTTTCAGAAAGATTCTCCTTTGCAATATGAAGGGGTACTTTCTTTGCTCGTATTTATTAATGCTTCCTAGCCACTGACAAAGCATCTTTGAATAATTTGTCTAAGTTTTTAAAAGCCACATATGTTAGCAGCTATCACAACACCCCACAGCAATGAATTCCATAATTACATGCTGCGTGAAGTAATACTTCCTTTTGTTTATTCAGTCTGCCAATTGATTATTTTATTCAAATGCTGGGAAGGACTGGCAAGAAGAGCACTGAGAGAATGGTCCTGAGATCTGAGACTCTTCTAACCCTGTGATTTGAGTCAAATATTTTCAACTTTTAACAGAAGACAATACGTCTTGAACACTGCTACCCAAACACAACTCAAACTTTCTTATTGACTTCACTTTGTGGAATGAAAATGATCATGGGTTTTTATGAAGATAATGGTAAAGGTTTCTGCTTACATGAGAGCTCTGCATGGGCATAGGAGGCCCCTCATGAGGCAGTAAATATTCTATGGCAGTTTTAAAAACTAGATTATTGAAGCATTGAATTTAGTATGCAACAGGCACCTTCATCAGATACATGAAGCTGAGAAGGTCATTTGAAGACTGAGGTGCTCTGAGGAATAAATAAAATTGAAACCTCATTATTACAGATATGGCAGCACATGATAATTCTTGAGGAACCAAATAGGTTATGAGCAAATCTGAATGTGAGACAGTTTACTTGTTGAACAGCAAGGACCATGCATATACTTTTCAGGCTTTGGAAGATACAACCAGCATATTAATGAGTTCAGCCTTTGCAGCCTCCTTGTACCATTCCCCTTCAAGTTCCATTTAAGTATTATGTCCAATGGCCTATGTTGGCCATGATTGCTAAGGTCTGGCCTGCTGAAGGGAACTAGTTTCAGTCTGAAAAGTGCAAAATTCACTTTCAGGAAACATTTGACAAAGAAACCAGTAAAAATAAATGAAAATTCTTTATTTAGACAAGAGTTCAAGACAAAAATTACTGTCTGTGGACAACATCCCAACCACCATACAATGGGATCTATTCTCATGAGGTGTGCACATGACTGAAGCCTTAGCTGCAGACCTAAACATACTTGTTTACTATGAGATTAGGCCACGGATGCGAGTGGTACTTTCCTCTTAGTTGACATGCCTGTTGGACAGGCACACATGCACTCACAGAGAGACAGAGTCATGCACATCCTTGGGAGACAGCCCCATTCAGTTTTAACCAATACAGTTATGGCTTTTCCATTCCATAATAGTGTTTCTACTGATTCTCTGCCAAGCAGAACCATTCCTCTAGCAGCTGGTCTGCAACTGGGAGTTCTGAACCAACCTCCTCTACTCCACAAAAGGAAAAAGAAAAACATTTTAGTCAAAAGTGTTAAGAAATGTTGTACTCTTTTGTTTGAGAGTGCATAGCAGCAGCAGTTTGGCATTCTCTCTTTTTCTGTTTTTACACAAATTATTGCAAACCTAATTTTAGACTAAGGGAAAGGAACAGCATTTATAGATGGAAGAGCCATTAGGTCACCTTGTCAATCTCAAACCAGTACAGGATTGCGTTTTACTTTCCTTTAGTGCAGTCTGAGTTTAAATTAATCGTTCCAGGCTTTTGCTACTGTCCTTGAGAGAGTATTTCACGGGATGAAATACTTCACTATTGATTTCTCACATTTTAATGTCCAATTTTCTTGGATTACACTTCATTTCAAAGCAGAAGACCACACCAGACAATTATTCTCCCCTTTACTTATATACTTTTCTGAACACTGCACATATTTTACACACCCCAGCAACCTTTTCTCTATCGTGCTTTATTATTTAGAATTGCTCCATGCAGTGCATATATATGATGTTTACTCTAATGCAAAGCCGTACTCTTTTCATGCTTCTTCCTTCAGGTATTTATTTTCAGTTTTGTGCTACAGTGCCATATGAGCCACGGGGGGATGCTGCCATCTGGATACAGTTTTAGGAGCCCTTTAAGTTATAGATAGACTTCTGTGCAGTTCTAACACAAGAACACAGATATCCTGATCCCTTTATTTAGAAGTATGTGCAACTGAAAAATAATGGATGGCTTTCAAACACATTATTGAAACAAATTTGTGAATAAAAACTATGAATGTAGAAACCCACATATTCACTGACGGTGTACTATCAAGCACCAAATGCCAGAGGCAAACAGAAAGTGTTGGCCATCAACATCATTCCTGTTGACTTCCAAACTTCCTTGAAGACAGAATACTGGACCAACAATGCAGTTCTGAACATATTAATCAGAATTAGTTTCACCAATATGTTTTGGGTCTGCACGCAAGAGACCACATGCTCACATGGCACATAGTGTGGGTTACTCAAGTTTTTCCATAGAAACTGGTTATTTTGAAAATTGCTGCAATTAAAGGAGCCAACATATACCAACATATGCTATATTCAGATACCACTGCATTATTTGCTCAGAATTAAATTAATCGACTATATTGGCCTTAAAAAGATTCTGACCAGTGCTCTTGTAAAGAAATCTATGCCAGTGAAGCTCTGGGGAAGTGAAAGGATAGATGTTAGCATCTTAGGGCTGATTCTGTGTTTTGTAGTCAGCTATGCAAAAGAAGAGTATATAACAAGAACAGTAAAATCCCATCCCTAAAATTAACTAATTAGAATGGATATTGCCTCACACAGAGTCTACTTTCAGGATGAATCTAAAGAGAAATCTCTACTTTAAAAAGTGGAAAAGGAAAGATCTTTAAAATACCTGTATGATCTTAATGTGCAACAATATTCTGGAAACACTGATGAAACAACTAGTTTCTGAACTTCCTTCAAGTTACTAAGACTTGTAAATGTTGTGCTCATCTATATAGTTTTATCTGAAATATTTCATTAGTTATCTAATAGCTTGGTAAAGCTAATTAAGAAGATGTCATGAACAAACTGACTTCTAACATTTCATTTGTTATTAACTGCCATCAAGATGACTTCAATGTATGGCAACCCTATGAGACCTCCAAGTCATCGTAATAACAACTCTGCTCAGGTCTTACAGACTCAGGTCCGGTCCATGGCTTCTTTGATTGAGTCTATCCATCTGTAATGTGGTCTCCTCCTTTTCCTACAGACTTCCACTTTGTCATGCTTAACCATCTTTTCCAGTGAGTCACATCCAATGTATGACAGTTTAGTCATCTTGGTTTCTACGTAAAGTTCATGCTTGATTTGCTCTAGGACCCATTTATTTATCTTTTTTAGCAGTCCACAGTAATTTAACATTTTATTACATATTATTTATTAAGTTCCTTAGTATTCCTGGAGTGAAAGAGAGAATACAAAACCAGAAGATCAACCTATTATTTATTGATTTATTCATATTATGCCTTTTCTCCAGCACCAAGACTCAAAATGACTTAGAAAAATTAAAACAAATATAAAGTACATATCAATAAAATACAAAAAGTTAAATGATAAGCAAGCTCTTAACCTAACTAGAAACTTAAGAGTAATCCTGTGCATGCCTACTCAGAAATAAGACCAAGGAGGTTAAATGGAACTTAGCTACTTGTAGGTAAGAGTACATGGGTTCATAGCTTTTAATAAACTCTGAGACTTGATACTTCTACCCTACAGAGGTAATTTTAGGCAACTTTTTTTCTGTTCTGCACTGAATTCATACTCCCTCTACTGGACTGCAAAAGAATATTATTTACATGTTTTATTTTACCCAACACTGGTACTAAAGCATCTGTAGCATAAAGCTAAGTGTATAGATTTCCCCCCACCAACTGACAAAATTGTCAGAATTATATTTTTCTGAGCAATAGTCTTATGAGTTTGCTCCTGCAAATTATTGTTTGAAGATAAACTATTAGAATATATGTATTATAGTATCTACTGACACAGCTTGGAATTTCACTTCTCAAAAGGAATTAATTATTGTTACCTTGGTCACCCAATGAGTAATCACTTGTTGCTGCAATCCAGAAAGTGACTCATCAAATTACCTGTTACAGATATGACACAACTGTCACTGCTACAACACCATTGCTATTACTGATATAAAACTATTGCTGAATCCTGATATAATACTGCTATGCCACTGAAAAATACACGAAAATGCTCTCTCATTCCATTCCATCTGCAAATAACATAATTCTGAGTAGAGTACCTTGCCTGGACAATGTCACTCCCTCACACGGGCACATCATGACTATGTGGCTGTCACATGGACTGTACACAGATACATTAGGGCACACAGAAGCAGTCATTCAGTCAATTTCTTTCTCATCTCCCTCTTCCCCAAATAATTGTTCTCAGATATGCAGAGAAGACACCCTTTTCTCCTCTCAACTTTCTCATGCAGTTCACACTTGCTCAGCCAGTCCAAGTTCATTTGGACTAGCCAGCCTGACAAGACAGGCCCATCTGATCCCCCCTGCACTCACACTATCTTGTTCCCTTTCTGGCCGTGGCAGCAGACTCTTTCATTTGGGTAGAATGGAGGAAGGCAGAAAAGACACACTAATTTTTCAAAAGGGTTTTTTTTTTAATGAATTAAACCGACTCTTTAGTGCAACTCATGTTTTCATGCCTTATGCTCCTCCACTCCCTTTCTCTTTTCTTGTTGTTGGCCTCTGCTCTTTCTTAGCTGCACAGCATTCTACCAGATAAGTAACTACCCAAGTGAAACTTGCTCTTCTCCCTCACATTGCTCACAGTCAGAAGACACTCAGTAATAAATAACAAGCACTATTAAAATGAAAACTACAGTGCTGGCTTTGATAAGCAAAACAGTAACACTGTTTCAGCCAAAAGAGTAATTAAGTGACAAAGTGTGTGTGTATGTCTTCGAGTTGTCTGTCAACTTTTGGCAATCCCATCAATTCCACAGGCTTTTCTTAGGCAAGAAATATTCAGAGGTGGTTTTGCCAGTTCCTTTCTTTGCTATATTGTCTACAACACCTGGTATTCATTGATGGTCTCCCATCTAAGAACTAATCAAGGTCAAACCTTCTTAGCTTCCAAGATCAGATGGGATCTGGTCCCTTTAGGGTATTTAGGCTCCATTGCAAATATGATGCTACTTCCAAACACAGCTACTGATAAATCAAACATGGTTATACTGATCTGGCTTCTTGTTACAAATATCAAATGTTTATAGACACATTCACAACTCCTGCTAGTACTGGTGGTGTAGGTGTTATTTTTATACGCAGGAGCAACTGTTATAGAATAATACAGTGGCATGAGCTCAGAAAGATCTTGAACAATTATTCTCTCTCTCCATGAAATCCCTTTCCAAGTCAGCTAGCTTTTGTTTATGTTAGGATCAGAATCATGTGCCTCTCCAGATGTTGCAAGGCCCACAGAACTAACTAGCATAGCCTATGGTAATAGATGCTGGGAGATGCAGTCTGGCAACACCTTAAGGGCTGCATTATTGTCATCTCTCAGTTAAACGTGCAGTAGGATTTCTCTTTCGTTGGTGGTCAGCAAACTCACAGCCAACTCTCTTGTTCACACCTTAACATTACGTAGAGCAGAAAATGGAGAACAGGATTAACAGCCTCAGAGTCTTGGTTGCCTAAAGAAACATACAGTAGTCTGGTTTGGTGTCTGAGTTTTAATGGAATCCTTTGCCATTACCAATAAGTATTTGTTCTATAGATGTTCTCAGAGACGCTCTTTGACTCATTGCCACATAGGAACCTGGTAAAAACTGATCAGGACTTTCAAAAAATTTCATAAATGCTGTGTGTTTTCATTTCTTTCAACAATAACAGTGGACATCTGCTCTTCTCAAGCAGTAGAGAGACTGATCTCCACTTCTTTTCTTTTTCCTTTTCTTTCTAACCTCTTTTCAAGATGATATAATTCCTGACTGGTTACTAGTTACAGAAAGTACCTGCTTTCCTAGTCCTTAATTATCCCTCACAGGGATAATGGCACACACTGGCAAATGCACAAGTACTACATTACACACATAACAAATTCTATAGAAAGCATTTGCATTGATTATGACACACACACAACCCAGGAGAAACCAAGAATAGAAATGAAAAGCACAGTCAAACTCAGAGTGTGGCATTAATGTGTTAGTTGAAACAAGTTACTTTTTCCAGTCAGTGGGTAGAACAGTGTTACTATATTTCCTATAATGACCAGCGCAGTAAATCAAGTGTATCACAATGAGTTTTCTTCTCATTACTGCATGTGTTCTATCTCACTCTGTTTCCACATGACACTCTTATAGCACGATGATTCCACTTTCAACCTCCTATGGAATCCTGGGGTTTGCAGTTCCGGGAGGGGCCAGAACTGCAAACTCCAGGATTCCATAGGAGGTTGAAAGTAGAATCATCGCGCTATAAGAGTGCCGTGCAGAAATGTTCTCTGTCTGAACAAACGGAAAGAGATGAGCTGGGTCACATGGTCCCTGTCCTAGTGCTTCTTCTCTGTGGGGTGGGGTGCAGCTAGTGAGAACCAGAAGATCCAACAACAAGGAGGAGTGAGGGGGAGGAACAAAAGAAAGAGTGGGAGTGTTTAGAAAGTAATGTGCTTTTTCTGCTTTCCTCAGTTGCAACCAATTGAAATAGACCAATGTCACTGTCAGAAAGAGAAAGAGATCATAAGAGTCCATGAGTGCTTTGCTAGGCTGGCCACTCCAAAAAGTGATGGTGTGAGTGGAGGGGGGAATCTAGACAGAATAATCAAACTTAGAATTATGCTAATCAGAAATGGGGAAACAAAAGAGCATTTCTTTGTGTTTTTCAGTGGTACTATGGTGACAGTCATACAGTATTCAGTGAGCTACTTTCTGGAATGCAATAAGATGTAATGACCTATTGGATGATCAGAATGAAAATAACTGTAACTAGTTACTTTTCAAGATGTTATGTTCTAAGCTCTTGCTACCATAGATGCATATCGAGTTTCCATTAACACATGCTGGCTTGTCCTGACATACTTTTCTTGCTCCTGCTCTGTCCATGACTTAACCAAATTTTCATCTGGATCCCCCTCCTCCAGGTTCAGCTCAAGGGATCCACTGTTTTTGAAATTAACACCTGCTACTTTACTACTCCAGAAAGGCTTCTGATGAGGTATTCTGTTGTTATATCACTTGATTCTAGCCACTATGATGAAGTGCTCAAGGCTGACATAAACACACATTTGGCAGAGAGAGATGGTTAAGTGTCACAGTTTATCCAGGAACTCTGCTTTATTTAATGCACCACTTTTAACAGGCACAGATTTTTCATCATAGACGCCTGTCCACTAACAACCTATTATACAAAATTAGGGGGGATAAATCAAAATTCTGTGTGTCAAAGAGATGTAGCTAATCCTTACAAATTAAGCCCATAGGATGCTTGTTAGCTGAAACATATACTTCTTCCAAACCAAAGTAGAATCTGTGAAATGATAACTTTATTTTTAAAATCAAAAGGAATGTCAGTAGTATTCAAGAGGCAATTAAGATAATGCAATGTAGAGTTTGAGAAAATTTTCAGGTGACACTCTTTTGTCATGAAAATATCTATACAAAAGTCTTGAAAATATCTATTCAAATCCAGAGAACATTCATCAATTTAAAATAAAACTTTTGCTGAAAACTGCACATCTGCATCATTGTATCATTTTGTGCAATAATATATTGGCACGTACTGATACTTCATCAATATTAAAGTGTCTTGCAAAAGAAATCCCATGCTAATGTGTGTGTGTGTGTGTGTGTGTGTATGTGTGTGTGTGTGTGTGTGTATATATATGTTGTATTATGTTGAATTTCTGGCAGCCAGCTCCCTGCATAAAAATTAACAATAATAACCTTGTGTCTTTATAAGGCTCATAGCCAGAAATTTTGTGATGCAGGGTCATAAGAATATACTGCAAGTCAATATGAAATGGTATAAAGTTAACTACAAGCACTCTAATATGTTTCAAATTATTATATTTGAATAATAAGTGATATATGTCAAGTGGTTGTCAGTCATCCCAATGAATCAGTTCAGATGTAAGGGCAAAGTACAGCTTCCTATGATGAATAAAAGCTTGTGGAACAATCAGGTTCTCATCCCTGTTCATCTGCTTTATCCATATGGAGAGGAAGGTAGTTAAAATATTCCATTTTGCCATAACATATGAATGTGACCAACTCTAAGGATCATACAAAAGCTGGTTCCAATCCTTTTTGGAAGGACAAACTCAGGAGTTTGTGCTGGTAGATTCCTGTTCGTCTCCCTTGTCCTTGACCTGTGGTGTCCCCCAAAGGCTCAGTTTTGCACTCCATGCTCTGCATTTAACATCTCCATGAAAACACTGGGAGAGCCTACCCCAACTCTGTCCCTCTTTTCCATCCAATTCCAAGGAAGTTCCTTTGTGCAGGTCCAAAATGCTTTAGCCAGCTTCCACCAGGCACTACTTGTATGGAGCATGGGCTGCACTGGCTACCTACACCTCTGTTTCTGGGAAGAATTCAAAGTGCTGCTTATTAACGTTTAACTCTGTACAAATTGGATCCAGACTGTCTTAAGCATCATATCTCCCTATAGAAAGCTGCCTGAGTTTTAAGTTCTGTGAGAGAAGGCTTTCTCTCAGAACCATAACAACCTCAGGCACATTTGATGAAGATATGGACTGCTCTTAATTTGTGGAACTCCCTTCCATAGCAGGTTTAATTATGTTTTAAATGTGCTTTTAAACTGTCTTTAACTTGTGTTTTTAAACAGAATTGTTGTTCATTTCTTTTAAAACTTTTGTATTGATAGTTTTTATTTGTACTTTGTCTCAACTTGTTGTAAGCCACTTAGAATTCTGTGCTGGGGGAAACAGAGGATACAAATTAAATTTTAAAAAATTAGTGGAAAATCCCAAAGAGGTTGCAGAGCAGAGGAGGTGTTTTCAATATCAGCCACAAGTTCTTGGACTGTAGAATATAGATTTTTTTGCTATATTTCTTACATAGTTACTTTGGAATAACTCTCCCTGAATTCAATTTCAATTAGTGATCATGCTACAAAAAACAAAGCAGCTTACACAAAAACATATTTAAAAGAGCAATAAAGTGGTATACATTAAGAAAACTGCAACAGCCAACATACATCTGAGTAAGATGCATAGGACTTGGTTATTTCCATTTCCCTTGGCCAATACAATACTTTGGTGTAGTAAAGGAAATTATCACAATTCTAAAAGCAGTCCTCAATCCAGTCTTAGAATTCTGCTTTAGCTACAGCTGTATAAACACTGATTTGTACTGCTTAAGCTTAATAAATAAATTGTCCAGTGACTCACACTACCCTGCTTGCTACTCACCATAGCTGACATTTATACTTACCTCTAGGCACATTCATTCAAGAATTGCATCACTTTATGAAGAACCAATGGCACCTAAAGGCCTATAAGATCATGCACAGGCATACATGTAGGGGCTGCTACCTCCACATACTGCCAATTACTTATGCCTCTAAACTGTACGTTCACAGTCCGGCATGAAACAAGCACTAACTCAAAAGCATCAAAAACTGTTGATTAATCAACAAGGAGATAAAACCCTTGCTCTAGAGTTCAGTGAAAAGATATCAGTTGAACCCCTCATCCTAGAATTAAGATAACTCTATCACAGAGATAGGTCTGTATCAGTGATGCTGTGAATACAGAAATGTGTAATTAACACCAGGTGTGTAAATATACAGAATATTCAGCTGTTGCTATGACGCTACTGAGTCATTTGCACATACAGTATAATAACAGGCTTAAATTTGAAGAGCTGCTCCAGTGGACACTTAAATGCCAAAAGCTAGGTGTTCTGGTAATCAAGGATGCAATATTTACCAGAAGAGCAGTACAGCTGGGGTTAGCTATTCCCCGTTTCCCCACACATCAAACTTTGATTATATAATGACAAAGAAGCAAAGTTTATTCTGATTTAAAACTTCTGCAACACACTCTTGCTTTTTTTAAGAAGTTGCTTGAACAGGGAGAAAATATTTCAAAGAAAAAGTCTTTTTTATGTTATAAATCACCATGCTTTTCATTCAACTGCATCATCAGAACAATTTTCTGGATATGACAGACAGAAAATCTGTAGTTTATTGTCCACAGCTTCCTGGATCTTACCAGTCTTGTATTGGCCAAAGCAGAAGTGTGGGAGGCTGGAGAGAAAATGAATACTCCAGCTCCAAAGCTGGCATATTTTATCTCTTATGACAGGAGAAGATGGGCATTTGGATCTATTTAAAAGCACACATCTCCCTCCATTCCGTTATAGCAGCAACTCTGCAGGAGGGATGACAGTTTCACATGATTCTGTTGTGTTACTGAAGCACAACTCTCACTATAAAATAAACAGTATACTTTATTTGGTGTAAACACTTCATAAGCACTTATTGGGCCTACTGCCCTCTCCTTACCTAATCCACATATTTTCTAGTGGTACATACCTTTCTGTTTCAGTCATTATTCTATGAGGCTATGAATTGCTGGTTTTGAATAAGAACTGCTCCAAAACCACCTTTGGAAGCATTATATTGTAGTGTATATTGTAGTGTCACTGATCAGCTAGGTACTTCAGTGTTGGAACTTTTCAGATGATTTATTTAATTCTTTGGAATATCTTCCATTGTGCCTGTTTCCATTCCTAGGCTGCATCATTTTGGGTTAGCAACCTCAATGTCTCACAAGTATCAAACAAGTATGCACAGAATTTGGACAAATGGTTGACCATCCCAATACCATGACCTATTAAGTTGCTTGAGACCTTTGACATCCTGTGGCCTGGACATCTCTATCATTTATTTCAACTTCCCTGGGTCTAGTTTTAAATCCTTTAATAGGGCACTCCTGCTCTTTTCAGCAGTATTTTGTCAGCATTCAGTTTAATGTTCCTTTCCCTGAATCTTTGGAGAAGTTTCTGTAATTTGCTGTCATGTTTCAAATATATTCCTTCTTATCTTCTCCTTCTCCTGTGACCAGAATATCATCAGCCACATTCCTGATGTCAGAAAGTCACCAGAAAACGTTAGGAGGCAAACTAAACCCTATTGGCACCCTTAACCAATGATATCTACCAACAATGTTCTAAAGGTGGTCAGGTAGCTAGGTGGCTCATATAACTTCACAACCCAAAAATCCATTCCTCATATCACAAACTCTAGACACCTTCGTCCAAAATAGACCCGCTAAGACACCTTCAATTGTTGGCAATATGTAGTGGCTTCTTTTGAGTACTCTGTTCAGTGATTCAATGCAGGCTCCCAGTTTGCCTGATGGATTCCTTACCACCACTAGTCTACTGATCCTGTCAATGCTTGCTTCATCTGGTGGAATGAAACCCTTTTTCCCCGAAAGTCTGCCATTTTTAACTCAGTGGTTCCTGCAAGGCTAGTGCTACTCTGCATTTTTGGTAAGCACTTGGTTATACCCAGGGGTCTAACTTCAGTTTACTTTCAAAGAACCTAATGCCTTGGAATGTGTCTGCCTATCTTAATAAAATGTTAGGTATGGGTCTAATGACTGTTCATGCTTTTCTATAGTATGAAGAATATTGGGAGATTGCACTGTAATTAAATCCATGTCTATGCTGCAAGGTTGCCCAGTACTAGATCTGTGTTCTCCCTGTCAGTAACTATAAATTCCAGTCAGTATTGTTTTTGTACCATGGATGTGTTATAGAAGACTGGCACTCTTCCAAGAGTCTCACAACTCTCTCATTATAAATTAGGAGCACTTGGTGACATTTTATTTTCTATTCTGGCCCTGCTATGCAATAGATTAACTGGTATAGATTGCAAGTGGCTCCACATTCCACCTGGAATCTTACAAACATTTGCTCTTTTAGCACTGCTGAAAATACAGCTCCATTGCTATTTTCTGTGTTATGTGTCCCATGTGAGCCTGTGCATTTATCAAGCCTCCCTCCTCATCTTCAGTATTCTGTTCTTTATCACTATACTGATTGGTTTTCCCATTTGATTGACACTGAGCCTTTTTGCCCACAAACTTTGTTGTTATTTTTCATCTTCAATGGAGCCACTTTCAATACATAGGTGATCTGCATGTTTCCTGCTTCTTTGTATCCCTTAGGCTAAGTTTGTGTACCTCTTCAGTAACTTTGTTTAGGCAATTCTGCTGTTTTTGCTATATGATGACATTTTGCCAAAGTGAGATCTGTTTCTCTTAGCAGTCTCTCCTCAAAGCAGAATCCTGCACCTCACACATATCCTGTCCCTGATTAGCATTCTTTCATTTGTCCATAGTTACATCTCCTTTGTTGGGAAAAATTAAATTAATAAATGTGGATTCCAAAGTCCTTCAAGTTGTAATATAGGTAAGTACAGTGGGCCCTCTGTATCCACAAATATCCAAACTAATTCCAAAAAGCATGAGGGCATGTGTACCAAAAAGAGAAATGCTAGCAGGTAGTGTACTTACTACCACTTCCCTGTGATACCTTCTACTTTCAACATGTGTACAATGATGATGCCAGAGTTTGTTTCATAGCTAAGAAAGGCAAAAAGGTGGCAGTGGAGCATGCATACAAGTTAATAGCTAGGAGTCTAAATTACTTAAATTAACGAAGGGGGGGGGAGAAAGACTGCTAGCCTATGGCTCCCAGAACCTCATGACCATTATACCAGCTGGAGATTTCCGGCAGTCATCATGCACCCCAGAAGGAAGTTTCTCAAGCTTGGTTATTAACACACCCCTTCTCTACTGCCTTTGATTTACTATTCAGCATGTGAGCTATTCACCATGTCCCTCCTTCTTGTTCAACTGATCTATATAACTGTTCACCATGTTCCCTTCCTTGCTTAGGTTGCTGCCTTCTTCAAACGACTGCCTATGAAATGGTCTGAGGAGGGACCAACCAAAAGGAAGCAAATTTTCACAACATGACCATGCTGTAACACTGTGCAGCCCAACCTGTTGAATTTCTTCTTCTACAACTGTTAAAATAATGAGAAGGGTGCCAGATGTTATATACAGGGGCGGGAGAAGAACAGGACGATCACATGAGTACCTTCATCAGAGCTTTGATAAGTGATTCAAGAAATGTGAAAACCAAGAGTTTGACAGTAAAGGTGTAATAGCAGGGGGAAGGGGGAGTGTTTGTTATCTGCTTTGCTCTTTTGTCCACTCTTCCTACTCCCGTGAAAGAGAGGCTCGTTCTCTGACAGCCAGGCAGATGGGAGGCGGGAAGAAAAGTGGCCACAATTCCACTAAGGAACTGGCTGGCTGACTGTTGCTGGGCAACATCTTTCCCAGCCTCCCCCAGTGGAATGCGCTGCCATCATGCTCCCAAAAGGGCAGCCAAGGCAGTGTGGCAGTTTGAGACTTCAGCTAAGGGCAGGGCTGAATAGAGTCATGTGGGCTTAGGGACTTTTCTCCTGCTGAACCCAGGAAGCAGCTTTCACTCATTAGTATAAAAAAAAAAATGGTGAAGATGGAACATGTCTTGTGTGAGATAGGAGTGTGAGCAGACCCACAAAGGCAATGGAACAGTGTTTGGAGGCAAGAGTGTGTGGTGTCGCCTCCTTTGATGGTGTGACCCACTGCAAACCAATCCCCCCTCGCACCTCCTAGTAATGCCACTCAATTTTGTGATATTTTCTTTATAATTTTTACTTTGCATGGGGACAAAGAGAGGGGACTAAAGTTCTTCAGGATGTCTACACACTTTACAGACAGCAAAAACAATGGAAGCAATATGTAATCCATATGTGGAAATCGTTCTTTTTCAAGGATTTGCTGATAAGCTTACAAGTGAACTAGAAGACATGAAATTTTGACCAAATGACAGCTTGTTCTTATTGTTAAGTATTCATCATTTAAAGAAAGCAGCAGGTGCTATATAGTAACCTGCTGTTCAGAATTGTCTGCATTGCTTTCTGTTTACTTATTCTTCCTCCTATTTTACTAGTGTCACCCAACAAAAATTTTATCATGCTGAACTGAATCAGATTATTATGCTAGAAATGCCATTGATCTTTGTAGCTAAAAGATGTCACTAATGATATTTTTTCCCATTGGGAATTTGTCATTACCACACATATAAAACAAATAGTTAAAGTAAATATTCCTTCGTAAGCTACAATCTCTCTCTTTTTGCTTCTTGAAAGAAAACAATATACATGCTGAATATTTTATTATAATCTGGATTCTGGGAGATGTGAAAATATGAATTCATATTGTTGTTTGTATGCTCAGTTTGTAAGATTAACTATAGGGAACCACATCTTTTCCATTTTTCAGTTATATTGATCTACTTTTTGCATATTAAAATGTTTGTAGAATAGCAATAAAAGCAGAACAATTGATACATGTATATATTTAGGATTGGAATTAATCCTTATAAATTCAGTAAAAGTTCTCACTAGGCCCTCTTCTACATATTAATTAACCATGCAGCTTAGATGCTGCAGCCAAAAACATGCTTTCAGAATTTCCCTAATGAGATATACTGAAAAGTTCTATTACATTCAAATGTGAATGTGAATAACATAATACAAGCTCAATAAATTTTAAATAACCTATAAAACATTGAGGTAAAAATACCACACACGTATTTGGTTTCATAACACTTGGATTAATACAATTTGAATGGCAAGTAATATTAAAATTAAAATGTTTGTTTGTGATATGAAAATGAAGTTGGAGTTCCAATTAGCTTAAACAGACAGGGACTACTTCCTTTCGTAACTCTCCAGCTTTGTCTATAAAGTCAAATACAGAGAACAAATAGAATAGTTAAATTGTCAGTGATTGAATGATTATTCTCACAGGCAACAAATAACTTAATTACAGACTTATTTATGTTCTTTAATTTGACATGGTATATGTATGTTTTATAACCTGAAATGAACCTAAGGATACAGTTGACTGAATTCTCATATATAATATAAACTCCAAAATTTGACATGTAGTATTGCACAAATAAGGATTATTAAAATGTAGTGTTGCCTACAATAGGTACTCTATACAATAATTACATTAATATACCCTATTAGACAACATATTCATTAGACTGAAAACAATACAGTTCAGGTTATCATAAATTGGAATATTGGCATTTTATGCTAATTATAATTTTAAGTCTGTTGTTTCTACAGAATTTCTGCAGTGTAGTTTTATTCACCAGAAGGGGGACAATGTAATTTGCATGCATCTATTTGTGGTGATCCTGTCTATCAGTGAAACAGTAAAAACAATGGCATGAAAGTGAAATTACCTTGTAAGTTCCTAGTTCTTACAAAGTAGGCATGGGCTTTTTGAGGAAAAAAGGGCGTTGTTTTTGTTGTTTTGTTTTTAGTGGAAACACTGTCAGAGAAAAGTTAGAGAAATCAATTTCTGTACACATTTTAATCATCTACTTTCTCTGCCATTTAGTATCTCAGGTTTTCAAATTCTACAGTTTTATCTGAACTGCTAGAATGAAAGTAAGTGGCAGCGGCAGATAGCAGGAATTGCTCACACTTGCCTCACTTGCTAAACTTCCTACAGTGTTCCTATGTACCATGACACAAAGACACTGTGGAAATCCAAATGCGGTGGACAGCTACCCGCATTCAATTACTGCCTCCATATAAACCTAAGCCTGGGGAAGTGGGTGGACACAGAAGCCAAAAGCAGTGCCACTGGACCCTGCTGTTTTATTCCCAGCATTTGGCTAAGGGTATTGGGTGCTTTTGGTGGCTCAGGTATCATCAGGTTGTGTATATTTCTACTGACCTTGGACTGCAGTGCCACACAAGATGATTCAATGGAGATTTAAGCATGAAGCCTATTGCCATCTGCCCTCTTCCAAAAATATACCTGGTATTCTGCAAGGCTGTTGTGCTGGGCAAGGATGAAAGGTTTGGGCTAGAGTCAGCCAGCCAACTCAAAATGTCTCCTCCTGATGGCAGTAGAATGGTCATGCCAAATCCTATGAGCTGCTACTTCAAGCACAGTGGCTCATAGCATCTGACCTTCATACCCAATGGCTCTGCAGAAGTTATCTTTCAAGTAGTGACAAGAATTATCCATGACAAGGCCTATAAATTTAAAACTCTTACTTGCTGTGTCTTGATTTAGTGACTATTCTTGAAGCAGCAAACAAAATGGAGATAAGCAGAAGAAGGAGAATGTCATCAAAGTAAATACTATGAAAGCTGACATCTATGCTAGAAAGCCTTTCTTAACAACATACAGTGCACACTTCAAGATGTTGCAAGTGTCATTTTCAGAATCTTAACATACTGGATATATTTTTCTTGCTTGCTCCAAGCTACTTCAGCCAGTTCTCCTGCTACTTCTCTTGGTATTACTTATACCAAGCGAAAATACTTGTGAAGAAGAAAAACAGGTTTTTGCCTTTGGAATAGTATTTCCCAACCCACATTGCACCCTGAAGGCCATCTTTTTTAACATACATACAAGAAAACATGCTAAAAGAGAAATAAAGTTACTTCACCTGACCCCAAGTGACAAGATCTTTCCAGTCATTTGTCTTTGTATCCCCAAACTCTCTAGTTGAAATGATTCAAACTTATTTCCAGATTGCATGTCATCTTGAGAAGCTGTTAAAATAAATCTGACAGTATGTGCTCTGTCCCCTCATATACATTTTTCCTGTTGTTCTTGTTATGTGCCTTACTGTCAGCTCAGACTTATGGCAACCCTATCATTGGATTTCTATAGTAAGATATATTTATTCAGGAGAAGTTTCCCATTGCCCTCCCTGCAAGCCAGAGAGAGCATGACCTGTCCAAGGTCATCTAGAGAATTTCCATGGTTAAGTGCACATTTAAACTCTGGTTTCCCAGAGTTTTAGTCCAACTTTTGAATCACACTATGTTTTTCCACTAAAAGTAATTTTAGTTTGGGCCTGGTTTATTGTACTAATGTAAAGGAGAAAGAAGTAGGCATTCTGTTAATATTTCCACTAATAACAGAATGTCTACTTCACAGTTGCATACTGAGAGCTGATCTGTTTTGTTGAACATCAGTAAGCGACGAAAATAAGCCCTATATATGAAATCTTCTGCAGGTAATAACAACTGAGTATCCAAATGTGACTGACAACTGGATGGTCTAACTCTGTCCAACACCAATATAAGATAACCGATGGAGAAATAAAGGCTTGAGTACATTATAATTTACCAAAGCAATAATACCTTTTTGTTTCATGCTGCAATAATTCTGAAGTAATATATATTCGATTAATCCAAAACAAATAACAACCAGAAATGATTCCACTGTGGGGATATGTGGTGAGCCTATTAACTACTTCTAAACAATGTATAGTCAAGTTGACACACAAAAAAAGTGAACGAACAAGTTGCTTACATGTAACTGTGGTTCTTTGGTCATCTGTGAACTCACACAAATGGGTTCACTGAACCTGCGCGATGCATCATTCGGAATCTTCTATAGCTGTGATGTTAGTATTTGGATGGTAGTCCCTCCTCCCCTGGTCTATGTGACCAGCCAAATTCCCACTCAAACTCTCGGTCAGATTAGAAATTTTATGTAGCTACTAACAAATAACAGATAATGACAGTCTTAAGCTTTGGCTATCCTTGTTCTCAGTAGTCTTAGCCCTACACAGGAGGATCCCATAGAAGAATCATACAGAAGAACTAGAAAAGCGCATCTAAGCATGAATAAACTTAGGTAGGAAAAGAAAACATCTTGGTTGTACAATATCAGACTTGCAAAAAAATGTCATCTGACAGCTTAATAGTGAACTTCCATAGCCACTTATTTTCAATGCATATATAGGTCATAAATCAGAAGAGGAACAGTTCTGAATTTTATTATCATTATGCTTTAACATCACTGCTCAAAAAGTTCATTCTCTATAATAAATTGAAAGATTTTTGCTTGATATGACTAAATCCCCCATGTCTTCTCAGTTTACTGGCCAGCTCATGGTCAGAGCAGACTCTCAGTGGCAGGAATGTGATCTGCTTTGCAGAAGACTACACTGTTGTTTTATTCATTAATTTGTGTTGTTCTTACGTTTGTTGCCAGTCAAAAAATCAAAACCAGAGTTGCCACAGTGAAAACTGGTGACAGCTCCTATATATCATGGTTGTGTAGAAAAGGGCATGCCAGCAGGTGTTGCTTGTTACCTGGTTGTGTGACAAGCAATGCCTGCTGAAATTCCTTCTTCTACAGAGCCATTAAAGATACAGAAGTTTTCACTCTAACAAACCTAATCAAACCAATTCTCTCTCTAGATATGTACTGAAAATATTACAACCATTGTTTTTGTTACACAAATTACCAGTTAGTGTTGTAACATGGTCTAGCACTGGGTTACTAAGTTGCTCATTTTAATAATCACAACACCAATATTTTTATCACCTAGTGGATAAGGTATGAAGTGCTTCTTAACTTGTGAGGTCTCAGATCTATAGTTAAAAGAGCCACACCTCAGACATTATATTTTTACAACAGTCGTTGTTGAGATAATAATTTGGCCTCACCAAACTGGGAGGACTTACAATACTCTTTTCTAAGATCACTGAATTGGAAGTTGGTGATATTATAAGGAACAGCAGGGATAAAGGGATAAAACTAATGGGATAAAAGGGATAAAACTAATGTTCTAAATATCATTATTCACCCAGTACAAATCAAAAATAACTTATGACTAAGCCAGCAAGTGCCACTGTTTTTATTTGAAGATGTGATAATTTGGGGAGGAAGGAAACAAACACAGCATCAAACTGCAAACTGGACTACTTTTTTTAGAAAAGTACATGGAAGACACAATGATTAAGATATCAGTAAAAAAATGTAAAAAGCTGGGCTGGCAGACTCATTAAGATCTAAATAGCCAACATGAAGGAATTATTTCCATTAATCAGTGCTAGAATTGATCATATTTCAATGAATGAGCAACTGAATAATTCTATATCAGATATTTCCATCAATCTAGCTAACGTTATTGATCATTCACATTAACACAGGAATTTGGTCCCCAAATTAAGAAAACAATGATTTGGAAGCTACATCTATATCTACCAGATTAACACTAAAAGATGCTATCTAAAAAATTTAAACAGAAAAGAGAAGTTATAACATGGGAAATTTTTAAGGGGTAATAATGAAAGTAATTTAAACCATTCTATTCGCAAGTTTTGTTCACAGTTTTGATATTCTGTAATAATCCAATCAGCTATGGAAGCTGCTCAGAGGAAGAACTGGGTTTTTCCCCATTCTTCCTTACAAAATGAAATGTTCTTGTCATAGAAGGTTAACTTAAAGGGAAGAAGATTGGACAATACTCAGTAATGGGCCACAATGCCAATCTGATTACACTTAAAGTAACAGTTTGGAAAAGGCTAAACAGATTCAGTGTAAAATGCTGTCTTCAGTTACAGAATGCTTAGAATAAAACGTTACAACAAACATTTACATTGCTTATTTAGAAGAGATACATGGCATTCAGTGAAAGGAAACAAATGTTTCCTTTAATGAATAACTTACTGACAGTAACAATGTACTTTTAAACTGATCAGCTACATATTTTGGCTTATATTGTTTTACTCAGGAGCTGAATAGTTGAACAGACTATTTTAGAAACAGGAAAAATCGTAGTGATTAGAGGTTACAGACTCTTAGTGAAAGTTTTATGTTGTAAGGCAAGCTTTTTAAAAAGTTTCCATTTCAGTTCAATACTCCATGTTTTATAGAAGAACAAACTGCCATATATAAAAGAGGAACTTCCACAGGGAAGTCAATATGAGAAAGGAGAGGAAATGAAAACATGATAGGAACTGAAATATTTTATAGCAGTTCAAAGTACCCAGCACCAAGCAATAAACACTCAACTTGCAATTATTCAGAGCAAACAGGTGAAAATATATTGTAGCATCAATGCTTAAAAAAAGAAAGAAAGAAAGCCCTCTACAGTGTCAACTGAAACTGATCATCTGAGAAGTAAAACTATTTCATCTACTATACTGTAAATTTGATGTTCAAGAAAGCTGCATGTTGGCAGAATAACGGGCATTGGATGGCAGTAATTTTTTATGAGATCAAGATCCATTATTGTTCTGCAAACTGATATAATGAAGAGCAGACCATACTTATATAAGAACAATTTGTATATTACAGGTGGAAAAAAGAACTACTTTTAAAAAGAAAATTACTGTATCTTATTTGTATTGCCAGATTTTTCACTATATTTACATGTATGCAAAATACCATCAAAACTCACATTTCATTATTCACATCAACAACTTCATATACAAATGATAGCTGTTTTCTTACGAATATGTAAAATTCTAGACATCTTCAGGTATTAGGAAGAAAAAACTCATTTTTCTTGATTTTTAATACCTTGGTGTGATTTTATATTTCTGAAAAAAAAATGTCTGTGGGAATCCAATGTACAGAATTACCTACACAGGGGTGGGAGGAGTTCTTACCAAAATAAAGCATGTGTTTCAGATAAACTTACTCACAGATATATTCTAAGAAAGAGGAATAACCAACAAGTGGTATTTCTGGGAGCCAGAACATAGGACAACCTATTTAAATCTGACATACTTGTAAACAGTACTGCCTTTTTTTGAAGAGTGATCTGTCCCTTTGAAAGACAAATTTCAAGATATTTTAAGGAAGTCCATGTTTGTTTATATCATTCTTCCATACAAGAACAAATCATTTCAAATGTTTTCCCTTGTATTGGATGAATTATGAATTTTTTGCACATTTTTTTATTTTTGAAAAACACGATTTGTGGAAAAAAAATAACAACATAATGAGTTTTGCACAAAACAAAACAAAACCCAAAGTTTTGTGTAAACAGGTTTCAGGGGTAGGGCAAAATAGTATTGAACTACAAACAACCTCACAGGAGTTAACTGAATTCTTTTTAGCAATGGGAAAAACTGCGAGCATCCTTTAAATGTAGATCAAGAGAGAGGGATTCCCTATTCCACTATCCATATTTCCATAACAGTTCTCAGTTGCATAATTTCCCCTTTTCTCCTCTCCCTGGTGTTATTCAGAAGTTGCAGAGCTAGCACATGACAAGGTGCATAAGCCAGGAAGAAAATAAAACAAAAGATTAAACTACTAGGCAGAAAATTAGCCTGATGTTTCTTCCTCTTTAAAATATTCCTTCATCATCTGCAACACAAGCTTCAGAGTGCTTAACCCTTCATCCTCTGTCAGTTAATTTTCTTAGAAATAAATTAACTAAATGCTTCTTTTCACTCCACAGGATTCCAGACTTATAGAAGTATGATAAACAAGGTTAGAAACCCAACCCTACAGAAAGAAATCAGAGTGAATAAGTTTTTATAAAGCAGTTGTCCAGACACATTATACAAGGCTGAGGTATTTTTAATTTGAACCTCTTACTTTTTCTGTGAAAATGCAGCTGCAGAAGGAAAGAGATTATATTATACATTTTATAAATAGCACATCCATAAGCACATCCTTCTACACCAATCAGGAAGACTGAAAACCTGTTTAACTATGAAGGTCTTTGTGTGCCAGCAAAATGAAAACAGAGAGTGGACCAACTCAGCCTCCCTTATGAGGGAGCTCCATAGCCTAGGAGTAGCTGCTAAGAAGGCTCTTCCCAGTTCCTCACCCAACAAGCCTGGGAAGTGCTGGGAATGAAGAGAAAGCCTTTCCCCAAAAGACTGTAATGCTTGGGAAGGCTCATGTAGTGAAATGTGGGCTTTCAGATAGTCTGGACCTAAGCCATATAGTGTTTTATAAGTCATGACCAGTACTTTGAAATACACTGAGAAATGGACCAGTATCTGTTTAACAAGAGAGCTCCCTGTAACCAGATATTATCAGCAATAAAGCCGCAGCATTTTGGATCTCACATTTCCAAACAATTGTCCAAAGGCAGCCCCATGTTGAGTGTGTTACAGTAATCCAAACAGGATGCAATCAAGGCAAATGTTAGCTTGGGCAGATCTCACATCTCTAGGAACAGGCACAACTGACGCATAAGTCTTAATTATAAGTCTTAATTATCCAAACACAATCCTGGCAGGGCCAGACTCAGTTAAAAAATGGGGAGAAGTACAGATGGGCTACCACAATTTTTCACATATTAGGTTTTTTGAAGAGAAAAGCCTTGTTTTCAAGGTTGTTAAAAAGCAAACATTATTCCCATATGTGATGAGGTACTGTATTAAAAGCTAGAAAGTAAAGGAGAAAAAGAGAGAGCTAACTGCAAGGCTGACTACACTGATGACCATAACATCAATAGAAGAGGACAAGATCCTGTCAAGCTATTATCATAATGTACACTGTGGACAGTGATTGTTGAAAGCGTTAGAGCATTGGGATCACAAATGGATGGGCCCAGAACAGTGACTAGAAGAACAGAGAGCCAGAACCATCCATCACAATACATGTAAGGGATAAAAGCAGTAGGTAGAGATAAAGGTATATATTGCCATTTCCTCTAATCCTGTTTTTCTTCATTTTGAACTCATTTCATCTCCAGAGTCATTTTATTGGAAATACTCTCCACAGAGCCAGGGGACACGGACCTGGCTGTGTATACTAGGATAAATGCTAATTATGTCCATTCTGTTAACAGATGGATTGGCAACATATACAGAGTACTAAAATGGTTTGTTGTCAATGCCACAACTTTCTGAACTAGCGTGATGAAAAACAATCTGTTATATTTTAATAAAATGAACTGAACCCTTCAGTTTTGTTCAAAACAGTTTTAATGTAATCATCCCACACCAGTTGTCTTTCTAAATGCAATAACTGTACTCTTCAAGGTCTGGTACCAAAATTATCCTATCGAGTTACACAAGAAATAGTACTATTAGCCTTGTAGGTTACACGGTATTCCTTAAACGTGGGCTATGAAAGATATACAGCTGTCAAAAACAAACAACTGCCTTAAGTACCAAACTGTTTTCACAGAATATTGAAGTATAGGAACAGAGCAACTTTTTAGAAGTGAGTCAAGTTCACTTATTTCTTCCAAAGCAATTTCTTTACCACATAAATTCTTTTTTTAATAATATCAAGGCTACCAATGTAATCCACCAAGTCCCATTATTCCTATTATGTTAAAACTTCAGAGAATGCCTATACTATTGGTATAGCAAATCACATAACACTATCTCACTTTTTTATTCAGTTATCAGACAAAACTGAGCCTTATCTGCTCTACTAGTACTCATATCATGTGCATTTCAGAGTTCACTTTTATTACTTGTATACAAACTAAGATTAAATCACAGTGCCATTGTGCAGACATGATAGAGCTTAAAGAGACAGAAGTCGAGTGCCTATCTAGATATTACAGGTGGAAAGCAGTGCCAGGGAAAGGATAGCAAACAAAGAACACCTGTGGTAGAGCAGACTGGCAGTAGCTTTGGAGATACACAACCTGAATACAGCATTAAACACTGCAGGATAATAAATACTGCATAGTATGCTAGTTAAAAACAAGGCATGTTATATAACATTACTCCTAATCAATTTATTTTTATAATCACAGCTGAAAAATTATTATCAATGACTTAATTCTGGAACTTTATTGTGGCTAGACGGCAAACAAGGTTTGTTTTACAATCTAAGCTGTTCTCTTATTGTAGCCCAAATATGTAAGCTGCTGTCTTATTAGACCAATTATTCCCTTTGGATACATTTGCATGTGTCCACACATACACACTTAGAGACACATGCAAGATCCCTATTCAGATGTAAACATGAAGATTAATGGTGAAGAGTGTTCTAGTGCTACTGCCTCTGCCTCCAACATTACTAAATTGGGAAGAATGGTCTCCAAGATTTTCAACAAGTTAATGAAGAAAATCTTCAAACCACCTTGAGTTTGAAGAGAATAAAAAAAATTAAGCAATTGATTGATTGAATACTGCTGTAATTCTATTTATCTCAATGAAGTTACACATCTCCATGCGATCAGGAGCCATAATAAAGCAAGATTCCTAATCACATAATGTTCTGCATCTTTGTCCAGGTGATTGCAGCTACAATACGCTGGCAAATTATACTCATCAACATGAACAGCTCAGAAGTAGAAGAGGTGGTTCTGGAACATGCAATCCTCACTTTTTTACACTTACAAAATATGAGTGCCTGAGGAAGGGGATACAATCTGTTAAGTTACAATAAGTGCAAATGCCCATTTAAACTGCCTTGTGTAGTTTCAGTAATAAAAATTCTTATTCTAATTCATTTTACCGCTGTGCCATAGCAAGGGCTAGTAACACAAGCAAGACATAAACAGGGCATATAGGATTGTATTTCTCATGTATAAAAAGCTACTGGCCTTCTACTGGATCAACAAGATCACTCCCTAACTCAACTGACAACTTGTTAATGTTCTCCAGTCCAGTAAACAATGACCTGAAATGTATCAGTGTTGAAACAGCTAAGCTGTTTGGAATGGCAGCAAACAAAAATAACTCCTGATACTGTGATTTTAAAGTTGAAATCACATATAACAAAATTGCAGCACCTCAAACCTCTTTGCTGAAACCAGGAAGCAAACTTTCTAGGACAACAAGTTTGAGTTTATTTGTAAAATGAACCTTGTTTCCAAAATCTTAATCATGTGTATATCAAACCCAGTTACTGTTTTATATAATGATTGAAATAATTGTTGAAATCAACACATTTGTCAATCCCAAATAGTTATAAACAATGTTTTAAAAGTTCTGTTGTCTCATAGAAATATAAAGTTTATCTTCAGTGTTGCTAGTGCTATCAGAGCAAAATGGACATTAATGCTGCTTTAAATAAGGCTTTTTTTAAAAAAAATCTTCAAACAATCGTCATAACTTGCCCTGGCATACTTTGGTACAACTAGAGGTCTTTTTGTGCTGAGCAGGGCCCAGCCTAAATAGATATAACACTTCTGAATAAATTCTAAGCTAAGGTTTTTCACTTTATCCAGAAATATCCTTTTCTTCTTTTTATCCCTTTGTTTTCTGTTTTAATACCTAGCCTGAAGAGATTTAATGTACTCCAAAGCCTTGTCACATCTTTATGGCCTTTTGATTGGGCCTGAGACAACCATTGCCCTAGTTTTGCATTAGATAAAAAATAGATCTATATAACCTTCAGTCATTTCTGACTTATGGCAACTCTAAGGTGAACCTATCACAGGGTCTTCTGGAGGAAAGAGTGTGTGATGGGTGTAATGCCCAAGATCATCCACTGGGTTTCCATGGCTGAGCAGAGAACTAAATCCTGGTCTCCGGGGTTGTAGCCCAATGTTCAAACCAATACACCAAGCTGGTTCTTGTGACAGTAACCCGACTGAGCCCTAAGCATGAAGTTTTCCTTTTCAATTTCCCTTCACTTCCACACTTTGATTAAGATTTTTGGCAAGGGCCAGACTTCAGCCTTTTTCTATACTTTTGATTTATCTTCTCCATGAAGCTTAAGCCTGACTATAGTCTCTTTTCAAAGCAAAAGCTAAAATGACTAAATAGGCCTTGACTGGTGTGCTTCAATGTTATGATGCTCAAAGAGAACATCTGAGAGAACTTTGGGTAAATCAACAATTTACAATGATCATCTTGTGAGTGTGCAGTTCTATTTTATAAAGCTTTTATATGCCTTAATACACAAGAAATACGCTGCAGGAAGCCATATTTAGCCCATGCTACGTTGTTATTGTATATCTGATTCTACTGTAGTATGTGAAATGACTTTCAGTTTGTGAACCGCTTAAAAAAAAGCTTCCAAGAAGGAAGCTCAGGAAGAGTTACAGCTTTGTTCTAGCTATAGTTTTTTAGGAGGTGGCTAGACATGTTCTAGCTTTGCCCTAATTCTGGTCATCCCAACTGATTGAGCCTTGATTACTGTAGTAGGCTAAAAACAACTCAAGGTGAGAATCTCAGCCCATCTGTCTATGAAATAAGATATTGGTGTTTGGATAAAGAAGTGGGAGGTAGAATAAACTGAAAAGAAAACAACAACCTGTGGATAATTGAAATTGCACTCACTAGTGGAAAAGGACTGCGGCATCATAGAATCATAAGGGACTGCAGGGGCCATCTAGTTCAACTCCCTGACATGCAGGAATATAAGCAAAGGTACATCATTTTACAGTTACTTCCACTGAATTATTTTTGGTTTTTTAAAAGCCCATTCCCACATCCTCTGTGGAATTCTGCAATACATCTATGCAGTACACATGGAAGTGAAGAGGACTTTTGGGGTACAGTCAAAAACGTGTTTCAAATAAAGGAAACTACTTACTGTTTCCAACAGATAATGTTTTCTCCTACTGATTTCAAAGCTCCTTTCTGATCTTAAATAAGAGAAAATTAACATAAACTCAAATTAACTCCACTAACAATTGCAAAGAGCATGGTTTACCAGCTACAGCATTATCAGATTATGGATTACTTAAAAAAAACCCAAAACTATAGGACTAGTTTGTGTGAGATAGGCTGTGGAAACCTAAAAACAAAGCTCAGAACTTCTATTGGCTAGGTATACAGGCACTGAAAGATTCCAGCCTCTAACTATAAATTACCAGTAGAAATAAACACACTGAGTGGTAGAGAACACAGCCATTCTACATGTACATCATTATCAGATCACTCTTTTGCAACAAAATTATGACATCCTAGAACATCACCATGTTTTCATAAACACCTTAATATTATAAGACAACACATCACTCTGCAGGGGCGAGAATCATGTAGCACCTAGATGTTGTCAAACTGCAACTCCCAGCAGTTCTAGACAGCATAACTGACCAAAAAAAGAATGCAGGGAGCTACAATCCAGCAACTTCTGCAGGGCTGCAAAATCCCCTCACCTCCACAGCCTAGTATTTCTAACTTCCCACAGTGATGATGATACTTATCCATTGATAAATGTCAGATAACACAAGTTTTATTCAGAAATGCATTATCAGCTGGATAAATGAAGTAGTCTCTTATCTAAATGTTTCAAGCATAATATTCTATTTTGCTGACTGAATAAGGATTGATCAATAATCGATATCTTCAACTGAAAACAGTTTACACTGATTTGAGTATGAAATTTTGGTTGAACAATAACTGATTCATTACGAAACTAGTTAATAGCTATTTGTCATATGCCTAGTTCATTTCAAGAAGTAATTTATGAAATCTCCTAGTTACCATATATATGACAATACTTATGAAAGGATTCTAATAGTCACCGCCTTCACATTTTAAAATTGTGTGGTTTATTATCTTTATTCATAGTTAATGGCAAGAATTTAAGGCCTAAATACCTTAAATGTATCAAATTCCATCTGTTCTTGGAAGCTCAGCAGGGTCAGCCCTGATTAGTACTTGGATGGGAGACTGCCAACAAATACCAGGTGCTGTGGGCTGTATTTTAGAGGAAGGAACTGACAAAACCACATGCAAGTATTCTTGCATAAAATATCCTGCAAAATTCATAGGTGTCACCATTAGTTGATAGGCAACTGGAAGGCACATACATACTCATTGTTATGTCAGTTGAGTTTAGCTGATACAAGAGTATCAGCTGTGCTTCTCACCAGTCCATCAACACATGTGAATCATTAACAGAAGTGCCAGATATTTTTCTTTCAAGATGAGCCTCTATCAACATATATCACTTTCTAAAAATATTACTGTAATTTATAAAGAAGATTCAAATGGTACACAAATGAACTCCAAAAGACAACAAAATGTAGCCAATTTAAAGTTCAAGTTAAGTTCATTGCACTACAGTATTCAGTCCTCTGTAAACATATATTTTTCAAAGACCAACAAAATAATACTTTGTAACAAGGACATACAAGCTTTCTTTTTTACTTCCTGAAAGTAAAGTGTTCATACTTCACCAAGTTAGTTGAACATCAGTCACACCGTAGCACACCTTCATCTACATCCCTTTTGTTCTACTAGGTTCAAGGTACAAGCCTGTGAACAGTTACTTGAGAATGAACACCACTAAACCCAATGGGATTTACTCCTGAGCAAGCACGTCTCAACTTGCACTGCACACTGAACACCCAAAAACATGGTCTTGGTTTGTTTTACAAGACCATTTATTTTTCAAGACCATACTATTAAACATTTTTAATAATGAAATAGTGCTTAAGCTCCTCTTAAGCAAGGGAGGCAACATGTAACCTTCCTGATGTTGAACTCCAGTTTCCACCAACCCTATCCCATATAACAAATCTTGAGAGATGACAGGATTTGCTTTCCAACACTATCTGAAGAGCCACATATTCCTCATCCCTGTCCTAAAATTTTTAAAGCATAGGCCCATAAATGTTCTAAGATCAGCACCACCTGCTGTAAAAATAATTTGCATCAAATTCAACAGAGGTTACTCTTCCCACAGCTGACTTTTTTTTTTTACTGAACAGATACAAATAATCAATTGTTATTTATATATTTAACTGAGCATGTGTACTCCCACACAAGATGAAGGCTACTTTCACTCTTCATCCATAGAAACCTGTATTTAAAGGTCACTTTAATTGATTCAGGTATATGCATAGAAAACTGCTTTCATTACAGACTTCAAGAAATCCATTTTAAATAGCTGTTCAAATATTTGTCTTGCAAAAGGTCAGGATGATATTTACAGGGCCTGTAGTTGTTGCAGTAGTAGTAGTATACAAAGTAGAGAAATTTTCACTCTCAATAAAATAGGTTTGGGTATGAACAAAGCAATGTTCTGCAAGGGTTCACAGGCCTCAGTTCTCAAATGATTCAGAATGAGGAGGAACAGCAAGCAAATGAAACATGGGAGGAAGAATCTCACTGAAGGGGCTCCCCTGAGTTATGGAGAGGACTCTCTCCATCCTTTTACACTTGGATGCAAAACTTAGCTGGCAAAAGTAAATGCTGAGGAGGCAGGGCCAAAGATGACTTGTTGCATAGGCCCTCCCTCACCACTCAACCTATCCAATTACTAGCACAGGGCTCTTCCCGAGGAAATTCTACACTTGCAAAAAAGAGGGAAGGATGCTGGGGGGAAGGGAATGCTGAAATCTCCTCTTGGCAGTAATACCATCAACAATCAAGAGTACTCTCACTACTGATGGGCACAAACATTCACTTCTCCGTGATCCTCTGGATTACCAAGGGGCATGATGCAATGTGTTCAGCCTCCAAAATGCTGAAAGAAACTCAAAGGATGACCGTAAAAAACAATTAAATAACCAGGAAAGTGTTGGGGGGGGGTTGACGCAAAGGAAATGCCTAAGCAGAAAGACTTTTTTTTTTCCTGGCATGAGTAACTTCTAGTCATGCTTCCCAGCAGTCCACCCCCACTAGAGACCAGCAGGGTGCCCAAGAGTCCGCTCCAGCCCAGCTTGACAATACGATGACAAATAACTCGCAGCCCACAGGCACACACACAAACACTCGAGTGAAAGCAGCTCTTGTTCACCAGGTTGTTCGGCGTAGCCAATTGTAGTAGTAAAGCCCACGCTTTGACATACGTATTTCTCGCTCTGTCAAAGCGGTGTTTGAGAACAGACATATCTGGCCACAGAAAGAGACACACGTACACACAGAGACAGGGAGAAAGAGAAACTGGATTCAAAGTGCCTGGCACTGGTTCTTTCCCCTCTGCTACACGACCCGTCATTTAACAAGAAAGGTCCTTGATGTGGAAACGCAGAGACACGAATCAATCGCACCGTTTGTCTGTGTTAAATCCATGTTGTTGGCAACCTGAATGAACAGGGCGCCAATCGAAGCTCAAACATACAATGGTATTCCTTCTCTCTCTCGCTTTCTGTACATGCCTGATTTAGCCCTAGCTGGCAGATTTACGGGTCCGTTTCTTTTGACAGCTTAACTCCGTGTGTGTGTGCGTGCGTGTGTGTATACAGACACACAGGAATCCAGAAGTTAACTCTCTCCTTGCCTGGAAGAACTGAACTGCAGATTCATCCCTAAACCGCTAAAGGTGAAAATTAGCAGAGAGGCTCAGCTAGGATTACGCCGGGCAGGGGGGGGGAGACTGCAGGGGAAATGATACCAACATCCACCCTACCAGTGTTTACGGAAAGGCAGCCCTTTGTGAGGGGGGGGGCTGCAGCAACAGGGCTCCTTCTCCGATATAAAGCCAGGAGGACTGTATCTGTCAGTTCCCCTGAGCAGCAGAAATGTTTGATGTCTTTTCTGCATGACGAGACGGCAAGCAAAACAGCTCTGTAAAAGCAAAAAAAAAAAAAAAAGGCAAAAAAGTCTCCAAGCAGCCTTACCTTGTGCCAGAGCCAGCAACATGTGGAGCTGAAGCAAGAGAAACGCCCACCATCTCCGCCAGAAGCAGCAGCAGAAGTTTAACTTTATCATCGCTCGGTCTCGCCAGCGAGTCGTCCTCCTCCTCCTCCTCTTCTTTGGCGGCGAAGTAACGTCTCCATTCATCCTCCTCGGGACCTCTCGTTCCTTCTCACCGAGCCCACCGGAGCCCTCCGAGGCGGGCCCGGCGCTCGGGACGTGGCTTTGGGGAAGGCTCACCCGGGCAGCCTCGAGGGGAACCGCGCCCCGGCGGGGGGGTCGGGGAGGTCGTCCCCGGTGCCCATCCGCCTGAACTTTTCGGGAGAGAGGGGGGGGCCCGCCGCCGCCGCCGCCGCCGCCTCGCAGCCTGAGCCGGGCTCCCTCTGCTCGGCGCTCACTTTGCATACCAACCCAAGGCAAGAGCACTCCGTGTGCATGGCCGCGTTGCAATCGCCGCCCCAATCAATGTGTCTCGTGGAGGGACGGATTGCACCAAAACAAGCAGGCAGAAATGTAAAACACATGTTTCCTCCGGACGCCGCCGCCGCCGCCAGTGCCTTCCCAACACCGAGAGAGAAGGAGGGAGGACGTGGCTGTGTGTGTTAAGTTTACTGGCGTCAATATTTCAACAGATCGGGGTTCTTCATGATACCGCGGTAAGAAATATACGTATACACGGAGGGAGGAGAAGAACGAGCCATCTCAGCAAGGCACCGGCAGACCATCCGGAAAGCACCTTCCATACCGCAAAGATGACGGAAACTGGTCCCTCTGGTGATTAAGCATGGTTAAGGTTTCTGCGCGGTCCGTCTTCCTCCTCCTCCTCCTCCTCCTCCCCACCACCCCAGCCCAGACGCTGCGCCCGAAGTTCTAAATTCTTCAATAAATCATTCGGATCTCGCACAAGCAGAAGACGAAGCCGGGTCCTGTTACTCAAGGCGCCCTTTCATACCGCTCCCCAAGATCCGCCAGCCACGCTGACAGGTTCTAAGTCTCTCCAGATCCACCATCCCCGCTTGAGAGCGCCACAGAGGTTATTTAAATCCGATTTTTTTTTCCCCTTCCTGCCTGCCTCTCCTTCTCTCTCTCTCTCTTCTGTGTCCAATTTCGCCCTTTTCGGGGGTTCATCAATCGCGGGCAAGATCCACCGCCAGCAGGTAAACGGAACCAGCTTCTGACCAGCGCTGCTCTGCCAGCGAGATTGGCAATTGCAACCAGTTACCCGCCAATGGGAGGGAGGAAGGGATGGGTCTCTCTCTCTCTCTCTTGAACTCTCTCTCTCTCTCTGATGAAGGTGGGGGAAACCTGATCAGATTTCTCTCCCGGGAGAAAAGGGATGGAGGAAGCGGGGAAAAGAGGAAGCATCAGCTCACCTCCGCCAGCAATGTTTCCCCCACCCCAGACAGGCTTCTGGGTCAACCGCGCAGGCAGCCAAAGGCTGAGGAACCCAGGAATGGAAGTGGATTTCGGGGCTGAGGGGCTGCGAAGAGGCGCAAAGTGGAGGAAGGAGGGAGCTTGCCCGAAGAATCAGCAACGAGGTGAAGCCCCCTCTTTACGCTGGACTCCTCCGGCGTCCCCTGTTGCCCAAGCCCCGGGGGTCTTCCTGCGCCTCTCTCTTCTCACGCCGAAGCTGTAAACACGAGAGAGAGAAAGCAGCTGTAGCAGCAGCAGAAGCATCCGCGCCATCCATCCCGGCATCTTCGAGTGATTTTTAACAGAAAAGGGAGGGGGGAAACTAATACTGAACCCACAGTGTAAAGCCAGCGAAGAGGGCTTCTCCTCCGTCCTGTTTTGACACGGGACCTTCCCTCCCTTTCCACAAACCTTCAATATTGATTTTTTTTTTAACTCTTTCGGGCTTGTGCCAACCTGATTTCTCCGAGACTTGCCTGAGCTGCAGAAACCCCGAGGGGAAAGCGCGCAGAAGCCAGCAGGGAGAGAAGCAGCCAGGGCCATGTCCACACTAGACAGTTAGAGTGCTATTATTCCACTTTCAACATCTTCTGGGGTTTGCAGTTTAGGGAGGGACCTCAAGGGATTCCCGAGGATGTTGAAAGTGGAATAATAGCGCTATAGCAGTCTAGTGCGGAAATGGCCAAGGAAATCCATGAGCATCCCTTCCTTCGAGGAGAATTTAGGGCCGCAGCGCAAAACACTTTACTTGCGTGTAAGCCTCATTGAGCCTGGGGGGCTTACTCTTTAGAAAACAGGCTATACAATGATCTTCACCTCTTTCCCCCCATGGTTGCAACCTGTTCCAAACCACCTCTGGCTTAGAAGGGCAAGCCTCACGGATTTCAAGGGGATTTATTTCCAAGCAAGCCTGCTTTGCAACCCTCTTGTCCCTTCCGCCTTGTCCTTCAGGGATCTGTCTGGGGCTGGCAGAGTGAAAGCTGGAAGGGGCTCCTGCACTTTTAAAGGTTGTGCAGGAAAGGGACTCTCAGCAAATGTTGTTACCTGGTTGTGTGGCAGGTAACACCTGCTGAAATTCCCTCTTCCACACCTTAAAGGTACAGGTTTTCAGCTGGTAACCCTAATATTCCCTTTAGCCTATTTACTCTAAATTTAAGTCGCCCTTTTTGCATCTTCTTCTTTCCCTTCTAGCCTAAGTTTTCCATCCATCCACCTCCCCATCCCCAAATTTACCCCCTTTCACGTCCCTCTGGCCCTGCTTCCACCCCTCCTCCATCTTTTCCATTGCTCTGCAACCTTTACTCCCTCCTTTTACATTTCCCCCCAAATTTATAGTTCTCCCGTCCTCAAGTTTGCATTTCTATGAAGTTTGTTCTTATCTCTTTCCTCCCTGGCAGGGCTGTTGCCAGGATAAAAATAAGGAACAAAATGAATTCCTCCCTCTCCCTCCACTGGAAGCTGCTGCCATGAGGCCAATGCAGGAGGGGGACATTTAAATTTAAATTCTTTCTTTCCTGTCACACAACTCCTAGTCCTGCAGTGACTTTTCTTCTTGGTACAAATTTCCAAAGGGAGAGGCACCTTAAATCTCTTGCACCAAAACACCACAAAGAGCCCTCGTGTGTTTTTGCCAGTGTGAAAACTAGAGAGGGTTTCCTGCAAAGCAAAGGGAATTTCAGAAAGTGTTATTGGTTCCCTGCTTTCCTTGACAAGCCACACTTGCCAATTGACAAGCCACTCCTCAGGGTACAGGAATCCTGTCCATCTTCATGCTTTAACAAAAGTTAACACATTTATTGTAGCGTGCACTTTCGTGGCACGGAGCCTGCGTGGAGCCAGCATCCCTTTTTTAAGTTTGCCACGAAAGAGGGGCTCTTTCGTGTGGAAAACCATTGCCCTGAGGAAAGGCTGTGAACTTCAGTTGGAAAGGAAATGGGACTGACGAGAGGTGAAGGCTAAAAAGTTCCTCGGAATACACCCTAAATTGGGAAAGAAAGGCGGGAAGGTGTTTTTACCATCTTAGAACACGCCAGGTAAAACGGTGTGCAGCCACATAGCCACGTGTATATGCAGTATATATGTACGTTCTGTGAGGAATGTGTATTCTGTGAGGAGAGAAACGAAGGCTCAGCCACAAACTGAGGCGCGCGAGCCACACGCAGCGCCAACCGTCCCCAACATTCCACCCCCCCTCCCCTCGGGAGGGCTCGCGCGCCTTTAAACTGCCGCCTTCCCGCCCGGCGATTGGACGAGAGGGCGCGCGAGGGGAGGAGCGGGAAAAGGAGGTGGGGGGGTGTATCGCGCGCTCTTTTCTCGCCCTAACGGCCGGGCGCGTGCATGCGGGGATGTCGCTTGTGCGCAGGCGCACTCCCTTCCCCGGCTGATTTGTGTAGCTGGGTTTTTTTAAAAAACCTCCCTTTGAAGTCGCTGCGCGGACTGCGCCCCCTGTCGGCTTGCGGGGAATCGCAAGAGATAACAAGCAGAGTTGGAGAGACTCGCCCTGGATGAAGGAAGCGAAATACAATGGCGACGATAATAATAGCAATAAGGCCCGGGTGGAGGCGGCAGCGGGAGGCTCGGGCCGCCCTTTTCCGGCCTTTGTGTCCCATCGCAGGCAGTCCAGTTTTGTGACAAGCCAAGGAGGGGAGTGCGTGGACTTGGCCACAGCCCTGGAGTTTTCCCAGTGCAGGTTCAAGGCTTTTGCCAAACGATCCCCCGCTTCTGTAGCAAGGCTGCCTCCGGGCTAACTTCCAGACTGAAATGGTTGCCCCTAAACCTGGCCTTGAGGTCTATAAACAGCCGGACCTCCCAGCCCTTTCCGCAGTACTTTTCCTTGAGGTATAAAGTTCTCTGGAGGAATCTGGTTGAAATACACAGATTTGAGATCCAGTGTCTCTTTAATTCCCCAAACTGGCTTGTCCAGGACCTGTAACTTTTCCCCATATTCCCCAATCCAGTCTGTATTCAGCGTTATTAACATACAAAGGCCGGGTTCGTGAGGGAAACTCGCTGCCCTCCTCCTTGCTACTAGGCCTCGTCTCCATCGCAACTGGCCTCTTCGAGACAGGCGCCGTTGATCTGAGGCCCAAGAACTCTCTCTGGCTGAGAATTCTAAAGGGCCTTCCCTAAACGGCAAACCCCAGGATTCCATAGAATCTTCTTTGGCAGCCGATCGTGTGAGGTCTTCGCCTAACGCAACCAATCCTATGAGGTTTTTGCGTGATGCAGACAGACGGATAGACAAACTTTGACTTTCATATATTAGATCAGCCACCAGTATTTAAGCCATAGCTTTTGCACGCCACGTGGTTGGGGATTTTTGGAAAAACAGTACCTTGGCAAAGGTTCCTTATTGTGGATAGAGTTCATTCAGCAGAACTGAGCTGAGCTGATCACACTGTGTATAATTTCCTCTCACCTTCTTGGGTTTTTTTGGTGTATTATTAATGGATGGCACGAAGAGGATTTGGCAGAATGTTTTGGGGAGGCGTTTAAATTAAAGCCTGTTCCCTCCACACCCTCTTCCCTGTGAAGTTTCCGGAATAAATGGTCCTAACAAACTCCCCAGAGATGCTCCTGTGTTTGCTTACTTGTCATCCCAAGACCATTTTCTCTCTTTCCCTTTGCGAAACAGATGCTAAGGCCGTTTCCACACTACATGGTTATGGCACTTTTATTCCACTTTCAGCATCCTATGGAATTGTGGGGTTTGTAGGTTCCTGAGGCCAAAGAGCTCTCTGGCTGAAAATTCTAGAGGCCCCCTCCCCAAACTCCAAACCCCAGGATTCCATAGGGTGTTGAAAGTGGAATAATAGCACTATAACTGTCTAATGCGGAAAGGCCCTAAGTCTCCACAGCCGTTGCCTTCCATTCTCTTACAACTGGGCTACAGCAGCCCATTAAGTGCCAATCGTAGAACAAAGTGACTTTGTAGAACAAATTGTTAACATTTAGTTGTTACTCATTTTTTTCTTCCTGATTATTACTCAATTTTCTATATTAATTTTTTTAGTTGCTTCTTAAAAAATGATTTGAATGCATACCATTTAATACACATGGTTCTGACTTCTGGCCACCCTAAGACAACCCTATCATGGAGTTTTCTGGGGCTGAGAGTGTGTGACACACTTAGCTGGTGTCCATGGCCAAGCGGGGAATCGAACCCAGGTCTCCAGAGTCTTAGTCCAGTGCTCAAACCGCAACACTCTGCTAACCAGTCATGATATTGCTTTGCAAAAGAAATGTTGTTACCTTCTTGTTACCCCTTACCTCCACCCAAACAACTTAGTATAGGAAATATTATTTGGAAGCTCTGTTAATGGCCTTGTAAAACATGAGGACTGGACAAGCCTGACGCCTGAGGAATAATGAGTCAGAAGAACTACTGCCAAGATCTCTAGCTATGTCTTGCTGGGCCTCTCCTTTTGTTAGGTAAACTCCAAATGACGTGTTGCTAAGGGAACTGAAGGGTCGACTGCAATGCCACAAATTGCTTCCTGATGCGGGATTTTGGGCACACGCTGCATAGGAAATGTGTTTGGATTAGGGGGTAGAGCACCACTACCCTTCCCACCAAAGGATGCTGCAATCCAGATGTTTCTGCATGAAGAGAGAGGGCAAGTTCTCGAGTAACACAAGAGAAGAAACCATTTGGCTTGTGAAATCCTAAAGGCTCTGGCCATCGCCGGACAATTGGACATGGAAGCCACCTTCAAGGGCAGATGATTCAGGCCGTCTGCTGGAGTCCTGAAGCTGCAAAAGCCCACTCGTGCTCAACTTCAGTATTGGTAAATAAATACACACATTTTTTTCAGAGCTCTCTTCTGTTTCTCTTTCCAGCTGTACAATGTTGCTCTTCGGAGTTAACATCGGCTGTGCTCTCTCAGTTCTTGAAAAGAATGTTGAGAAAGATCTTTTCAATTTGGCTTTCAAAAATGGTTTTGTGCTTGCTTTAACATGGCTTCATAATTTACGTGCGTGCACACGCACATTATATTACTTAGCCAAAGGCCATCAGTTGGAAAAAAACAAGATTGTATACAAAAGATAAGGACATAACCAACAATGAACAAATAAAAACAAAGGACACTGTACAATGATGAAAACATCGTAGAACACATCAAAATACTCTTTAAAACTTTTAAAAGCAGTCTAAAACAATCTTTTTTTAAAAAAATACAGCAATTTCACACATTTAAAGCCCAGGAAACAGGTACAAGATACTAAAGCCGACACACATACCAATTGTATACAAAATATCGAAACAAAATACATTTTGTTTGTGTTTTGTTTAAATGTTTTGTATATAATTGATATATGTATCTGGTATATGTTTCTGAGTTTGGCATTTTGTGACTAAAATGCATGTGTATATATTGCATATGCCATGGGTGATTCTCACATCAGTGGGCCAGTCCATCCACTCTGGATTTTAGTCCAGAATTTAAAGGGTTTATCAAGACGATGAACCTATTTTAGGGATGAAGTTCAGGATCTTAAGATATCTTCTTTGAAGGCTGGACTGAAACTCAGCATGGACCCATTGCCTTGCCGTTGTGAGAGCCACTGGTCTGTGGCCATTTCCGCACTAGACTGTTATAGTGCTCTTATTCCACTATGGAATCCTGAGGTCTGCAGTTTAGTAAGAGGATTCCATAGGATGTTGAAAGTGGAATAATAGCACTATAACAGTCTAGTGTGGACATGATCTATGTTAATGCAATGCTACTCAATGTGGGGGCTCTCTGGACTGATGCTGGTCTACAAACCATTAGCGGTTGGAACCAATGGACATAAATATGGCACTGGCTCATGGGACACTAGAAAAGAAATACTGATGCTTTACATCAGAGAGATTAAAAATCACTGTGCTAGCATGATTCACATCAAGAAATCCTCTTTTAGAAAGCTAGCAATGCCTGACAAATTTTGCGCCTAGAGAAGTGGTCCATCACTACTTGATCTTCCCTTGCTGCAAGAGAACTTTGGGCCTTTCTGCACTACACGGTTATAGTGCTATTATTCCACTTTGAACATCTTATGGAATCCTGGGGTTTGCAGTTTAGGGAGGGGCCTCTAAAAGCAGAAGTGGCCTTTGTAGTGCAGAAATGGCCTTCAGGTGTTCTGTAGGTCGTTGGTTCTCAGTGACTAGTCTTCTAGAACTTTTGGACTTCATCTTCTGTAAGCCATGACCATTGGACATGCTGGCTGGGACTTCCAGGAGCTGAAATCCAAAATCAAGATTTACAGCTATTGCTTTAGGTCAACCTCGCAGTTCATCTGACTCACCAGCCAAGCCAGCTGCCCTTAATTTTTTGCCCTACAACATCCCAGCAACCTTGCATCATACTGAACCTTTGTGACAGTAGGCATGGTGGAACATGTCATCTGAAGTAGAAAATGTGAAAACCATTTCCCTAGGGAATAAACATTTTTTTTCAAACGCAGTCCCAGAATAACATTTTACTCCCAACTGATCGCTAAGAAAAGTTACAGGGCAGTCAGAGGGAAGTAATCCAGTTAGAAAAACAGATGTGCAATTATTGCAAAATAGAAGGTTCCGCACTTTACCCTTATCCCCAGCTATCTGTTTTGGCTCAGACACAAACTGAGCAGAGTGGTAGAGAGTACTGATCCCTAGAGAGAGCCGCTATTTACAGCTTCTGCCGCAATTACCAATAGTTAATTCACAGCAGCAAGGAGGAGTTACCTTTATCAGAGGGTTTTTGAGGTGCAGGCGAGATTTAATTTACCTTAGCTGAAAATGCAAAGCACCCTTAATTGGGTTTTTAATTACTACTAACAAAGAGTATGGAACAAGAAAAATCTCCTAGATAACTAGTTTTCAAGTTTTCAAGGTCAATAGAGAATATAGTCAAGGCAAACCAGATTTTTTTTTCTCCTTCTCATGTATGTCAGTACCAAGTTCCACCAACTTTTCTCTAATTAAGAATAATTCTCTGCCCAGGAATATGCTACGGCTTCTGGAAATGAGTAGATTTCACTGTTGTTATTACCAAGGAGTCAGAAATCCACGCTCGTGTGGGCAAAATGGGGGCATTGATCTCACAAGTAAGAATTCTGACACCCTCCACATGACATTTTCCTTAATTCTCTACATTTCTAGCATTGCTGTAACTTAACATTTCAGCCGCGTGTTTACAAAATTGACACTTTAGCATCAAAAGAAATGGGGCATGCAAAGATGCCAAGGGAATGTGAACACTTAAATGTTCTAAGTGTGAATGATTTCTGCTTTCCAACTTTTTGTGATGCTAGAAATTTGGAGACTGAAGGAAAATTTCATGGGGGGGGCAGAATTCTTATTTAAGGAGGGCAATGCCTTCATTTTGCCCTTCCTACAGATATGTCCTTTTTGTGCTCATGGACAGCATGGCATCCAGACATATAGAAGTAAATTGAGGTCTCCCTTCCTCTCACCCCTATTTTTTGGTAAATGACAAAAGTGTGTGGCTTGTCAGCATGGTGTAGTGGCTTGAGTACTGGGAGAAAAGAGTTCAAATCTCCGCTTAGCTAAGGAAACCCATTGGCTGTCCTTAGGCAAGCCACACTGTCTCAACCTCAGAGGAAGGCAGTGGCAAATCTCCTCTGAACAAATCTTATTAGAGCCACTGTGGTGTATTGGTTTGAATTTTGGGCTATGACTCTAGGATATTAGGGTTCAGACCCCTGCTCAGCCTTGGAAACCCAACTTGGGCAAGTCACACTTTCTCAGCCTCAGAGGAAGGAATGAGAAACCCTTTCTGAACACATTTTGCCAAGAATACTCCACGATATGTTAGAGTTGGCACAAGTCAAACAACTTGAAGGTACAACAACAACAACAACAAAACTCACTTATTAATCATGCTAGAATGTAAAGATGAGGAAAGTATACATACTGGAACATGTAAAGCATTATAATTCTCCTGGATATTTTTTTTATAAATATAGTTACTAACACACCCTGGATTTTTTTTTTTTTTACATTAGTTTGCAGAATTGTACAGCTCACATAGCCAGTTGCTATGCTGGTAGGAGGAGGATGGTAGTCCCAGAAAGTAACTTTTCTACACTTTGTTAACTAGACAGTTTTTGAAGTGAGAATTATGTGGCCCCATTCAAATCAAACAGTCCCAGAAGTACACTGTCTTCTCTCAGTAGGAAATACTTCCTGTGAAGTGTGGTTGGGATTCCATCCATAGGGTCAATTGATCTTGAAAAAATAACTGAGCGCATTTTTGGCAAAATCTACTGAGCATCAAGGAGCTATTTTGAGAGAGCCCAAAGATTTATTGTCAACTTGGAAGTAGATTGTTTACGTATAAACATTTTTCTTTCAAAGAGCAAGCATCAATGCCAAATTACAACCTGCTTTAGAAACTTGCCCAGGTTTCAAAAATAGTTGGCCCCGTGGAACAGAAACCTCTGCTCCAGAAATAGGAGTCCAAATTCCTTTCAAGCAGGCAGAAATAATGGCAACGTTGTTTGGGACCTGGCCATGTACGAGTAGAAAAGGAGAGACTCTGCCAGGATGGAGAAACTACATAAGAAAACATAACATCTGCACTTACTGAGTCCCATTAAGGGAAAAGTACGCTACAGAGAAAATGCCAAAATGGCTGATGTGTCCCCAGCACCTCTGGAACAATGGCTATGGACAATAGATCAAGTACTAAGGCCAGCCCTACTGTGGGGAGACAGAAAAAGGAACACCCTTACCTGTTCCTCCTGAACCATGGAGCATTTCTCTTTCTTGAAAGACATAGCTCTATATGCTACACAGCGTATCTCAGGATCTCTAAATGAGGTCAGGTCCACTTGAAGACACTGTCCCGTCACCAGCAGAGAAATAAGATTCAGCTATCATCTTAGCTGGCTTCTGTACATGGAATGGAGATGGGGTACCTTCTTGTCTTTTGCCTCAGGCAAAGAGGCTAGCTTGGTTGAGTACTGTGTTGTGAAAAGTGACAACATGTCACAGACACATGTGCAGAGCAGAACCAATATGCCAAGGAAAGTGCAGCCTTTGAGCTCTCTGTGGCCCCTGAATCCTTTTTGTGGCCCTTGACTCTCCTTTCCACCCCTTTTTCTTTAATTTCAGCCAATTTTCAGCACTGTGACACTGCTTCTAAACCCCACAGAAGTGCAGTTCTTACAAAAAGGAAGAATGACTCAGGACCCCAATAAGGTATCTCCAAAATGAGAGTACAGTACACACAGTTTTCTTAGGCCAAATGCTTCAAGTCCATTATGTCCATCGATTCCCACATTCATACCATTTCCTCACTATGCTGTTATGGTGCTATTATTCCACTTTCAACATCCTATGAAATCCTGGAGTTTGCAGTTTTAGGGAAGAGCATTTAGAACTCTCAGCCAGAGACCTATTGGGCCTCCGTAAACTACAAACCGATAGCACTATAACAGTGTAGTGCAGAAATGACCAGAATTCCAAGATATGGCTGTGCTCTAGTAAAGGGTGTTAAGCCCTCACACACCCAGATACCTCTAAGTCAGTTAAGAAGGACCACTGCATGGAACAATAACCTGTTGCCCACCTGTACCAACCAGCCCTTTGGGTTCATCTCCTCCCTGGGCAATCCATGTCAGATGCAAAGGATTCACACTTGGAATGGCTTTCAGCTCCAGATGATGGCTTTAAGAAGAAACTGACTTGTTGGATTATACCCTGACCATATATCAATTGATAAAAGGTGGGTTAGAAATATTTTCAAGGATTTCTGCTAAACTCAGCAGTCTCCCTATGAGTATAGGATTATACTTGCAAGCTTGCCCAGAAGCAAGTCCCACTGTGCTCCATGGGGCCAACTCCCCATTAAATGTGTTTAAGATTTCAGCGTAAATCACTCACCCGAGTCTTGGCTGGATGTCATTCCATTCTTTATTACAATTTTTTTGAAATGAATAGAATTATGCATTTGTCATAAATGACTAATTGGTACTGACTCATGCAATTATTGTGAATAATGCAACCACTTTATAATGGTTTCCCCCCTCTTTCCACCAATCAGACTCCTGCGGAGAAGGCTATTGTGAAATGGGCTGATTGGAAAGGCTTCGTGTTTGTAACAAATGCATCCCTTCTTATTTTCGTCAAGCTCTCTCACTTGCTGTAACGAATTGCAAGGTTGTCAGCCATACCTGGAACTCGTTTTCCAACCAGGAAAGCACTTTGCTTCAGTTGCTTATTTTAGCCACGTAATTAAAACTGAGTCATTTGTCTCCTGTCCATTCTTTGCCTAATTTTACAACTGCAGGTTGTATTATTTCCCACTACCAATCTGTTCCTTTTGATGATGTTTTCTGAGAGCATTCAGAGGAGCAGAGTGCTGAGTAATTATTAGTCATAAGGATGCTGAGTGCTGAAAAGTAGAAAACCACAATGATGAAGTAGCATGTGCATTTTGTTATTTAACACTTCTCTGATTCTTAAAAGGAATCAATGTACATGTCTGCACCTAGTGATTAGGATCATTTTCTTAGGTCTTTCTCGTAATGCTCCTGCCTTTGAGACGAGCCAGATAGCAAATGAGGGCATGGACTTTTTGGCTGTGACACCTTGATACATTTTCTCCAAAAGTTGGGGCCTTTCCACACTACGCTGTCATAGTGCTATTATTCCACTTTCATCAATCTGTGGAATTCTGGGGTTTGTAGTTTAGTGAGGCCAAAGAGCTCTCTGTCTGAGAAGTCTAAATGTGCCTCCCTAAACTGCAGACCCCAGGATTGCATAGGATGTTGAAAGTAGAATAATAGCAATATCAAGGCCTTATTGGAAAACTGCTTTTTTTGAAGCACCAACTCCTAGGTAACATTTCTAACTGGTATTGTCTCCAGGAAGTTTTGCCTGGCATTCAGCATCTTCTCAGCACACCAAGTGATCTATTTATTTCCCCAGGCCTTTTCAGTCTTCAAAACCTTTCATCTCTGGTTTTAATTCTTCAAAACAGTGGTTGTTCTCCTGTTGTTATGTTACCACATAGTTGCTAAACTGTGTGTCTATATGTGCTTTTAAGACGTTCCAAGTTTTTCTCAATTAATCTGAAAAGCTAGAAAGACCTCTATCTAAAAGACAAGAAGTCTCACGGTTTCTTTAAGGCTGCAGGGCAAGATAGACAAGACATAAAATAATAATAAAAATAAAGAGTATGAACAATAAGGTGGAGGAAGGGAAGAAGGAGAAGGAGATTTTCTACTGTGTGTCAGGCTTGTAGATTCTTGGAGTCAGTTACTGGATATAGCATCGAATGTCAGCTTTGTAATAGTGGAAGCCAATATGTTGGCACTTCTGTTATGAAACACCCTGTCCAGAGAGCTCTGCCAAGAAACATCTTTGATTATTTTCTGGTGACAGGTAAAAGCTCACCTTTCTTCCAAGTGTTCCCAGCTGCTGATTGATTCGAGTTTATGTTGGTGCTGCTCTTCTGATTTTGTTATTTGCTTGTTTTACTAGATGAGATTTCCTGAAGCCATGCTATTAGCTTCACACTTCCACGTAAGCTTTGGATCTGCATGTCTGAAAAAAGGACACTTGCATGCCAGGCTAATTTTGAAAAGTGGAGTAGTGGTGATTCCAAAGTTATTTGTAGAGATAAATGAGGATTTCGCTCAAGTTTTTTTCTTAACAAGAATGAAAATCTGCAAGAACAAGATTTTGCCAACTTATTTACAAACAATTGCAGCAACTGAAGTAAGCTGAGGAGAAAGGGGAAAGTAGAAGGAGGAGAGAGAAATAGGGGCATTTTGAAAAGAGCCAAAGAAGTGGGATGACAGAAGATTAATCGGGACTGTCCCTGCTAAGGCCATTTCTGCACTAGACTGCTATAGTGCTATTATTCCATTTTCAACTTCCTATGGAATCCTGGGTTTTGTAGTTTAAACTGTAAACCCCAGGATTTCATAGGATGTTGAAAGTGGAATACTAGCACTATAACAGCCTAGTGCAGAAATGGCCTAAGTCAGGACAGTTGGAAAGTATGTAGCTGTGCTTTTCATTAAATTTCATTCATTTGTTATGTCACTTTGCTATGTTTACATTAATTGCCTCCTGTTAATTGTATTCCAAGTGTCATTTGTAGTCTCTGTTATCATTTATAGAACCTATTTTTAAAGCTAAGTATAACAGAAGTTAAAAGCCCGACTGAGTACGCTCAAGCTGAAATACCTCTTTTGGTGTTGACCATTTATATACAGATCAACCTTACACATACTTTCTTGAAAATAAGGCCATTTCCACACTAGCCTGTTATAGCGCGATGATTCCACTTTCAACATCCTCTGGAATCCTGGGGTTTGCAGTTTTGGGAGGGGCCAGCTGGATTCCAGGATTCCCAGGATTCCAGAGGATGTTGAAAGTGGAATCATTGCGCTATAACAGGCTAGTGCGGAAATGGCCTCAGTCTTTCAGAGTTCAATGAGACTTACTCCCAAGTGGGGCATGCATAGGCACACTCATTTAAAGCTCAATTCTAAGTGGCTCTACACCAAAGGAAATCCATTTGAGCACACTCAACGTGCATACAGTCGCACTATTAGCATTTTAACTTATAATGAGGAGTTTTGTCATGTTAATGTGCTTTTGATGTCGTTGCAACTTGTATGGAGTATGGGTTTCCTGTATGAAGCGTAACTGGGATGATGATGATTTCTGCATTAATTAATGCGAACGTTGCTTCCGTTATATCCAGAGCCTTAGTTCTGCTTCTTGAGTTCTTAATTGAATACTTGCCACTTATTCCTTGAGTTTGCTTTCACTTTAATGTAAGGCAACTGTGGAAATACGTATTCAGGACAAACAACAGCATTACCTTAATCGCATGTTCCTCCCAGTAGACACGATTACTGCCTTTAACACACTTCTCCCTCTCCCTGGAGACAGAGTTATAGAAAACAACAGCAGTGTATGTAGGAAGTTGGTTGTTTCTTTTTAAAAAGGGGGGTTGTTTTCTGGTGCTCTAAATCATCTTGAGTGCTTCAAGTAATCTGAAGTTGCTGGATGCTTCTTCAACAAAGGGATGCTCCCAGGAGTCAGAGGCCAGCTGGTATGCTTTTACAGTATGCTGCACCACTAATAGAGAAATGGAAAAGCATGGCAAAAAAGGATATCCCATTACATCGTTTCGAAATCCTGGGAGAAGCATTAAAAACAATGACCTCACCTTTCTTTTTGGAAGGCCGTTCCATGCATCTGCTGGGAACAACCCAGAAGAAGAAATCTAAGACTCTGAGCAGAATCCTGTTGGGTTTAAAAGACGCCAATATGGTATCCATTAACTAGAATATTGACATATTTGGGGCCTCTTTCTGTTTTATAAAGAAAAGCAAATTAAAGAGAAGAAATAAGCTGCGGTCCTGGGGGAGAAAGTAGTATGGTATACTTTGATTTAAAGATATTCAGGATTTGTAAGAGTCCCAGCTTACAGTTGAACATGGAAACATGGTGAAAATAAAATAAAGGCAGCTACACAACTAAGGCACAGCGGTAAGACCAAGGGCAAAGAGGTAGGACTGAACCTTCAGCTCCATGTCTTTTATGGGTGTCAGACCTAGACTTGTAGAGCTTTTGACAAAGTCGTGTTTAATGTAATGCTAAAGTCAAATGAGTAGACCTGGATAAAGTCTGCCAGCTGGGAAGTGAAGTCTTCCAGTTATCACATCTCCTGTGTTATCCCAGTGTTAATACATGCCCATCCCATTTCACTTTTAAGGGTAAATTTTCAATGACCTGGCCATCTTGTCCTGCTGTGATTTAAGGAGTAAAGAGTAAGAGGAAGTAGCACAAAGGATCAAGACAACAGGTTCTGCCGTTTTGAAATGTTTGACTTTTGAAAATATCCTTAGCGGCTGCCAGCGGAAGATTCTACTGCAGACGAATTTAGATAGAATGGAGTGAGGGAGTGAAGAAGCTCTGCCACTTTCAAAGGCCAATATGTCTTGACATCAAACATTAGGACCACACCATTAGCTTTTCATGGTTTAGAAGATGTCCCAGACACCGGTCATCTGAAGTTGTTGGAAAATGGCTGATATCATTGGGAGGGAGGGGAGAAAAAACCCTTGGACAAAACCTTTACACCAGTTAAAACCTTCATGTCCCATTTCTTCTGTCACAATATTCAAATCCTTTGACTGTAGGTCTCCTTTCGGCATCTATATTGGTCTCTGAAATGGTTTCCTAATATTCCCGAGCCCACAGTCAACTGCTTTTAAACCCATATGCACATCCACAGGAGAGATTTAAATGTGTATATGACTCTCATTGAAATTGTTGAATTATTAAGGTGAAAGCTTATGGTCACACCAACACCTGATTCAAAGCACATGAAGGTCCTACCTGCAGAGGTTTGTGTGGAATTTGGAGAAGGTCTTCAGCAGTTGTACAAAGGCTCAGTCCTTGGCTCAGTTATAGCTGGCTCAGTCTAGAAGAATATCTGGTAACTCCTGGTAAGGCTTGGAAAAACTTCTATATGAAATCCTAGATTGCTGCTCTCAGTCAGAATGTTGTTGTTATTTGCTGTCAAGTCAGCTTTGACTTATGAAGACCCAGTGAATGCTGGGTCATCAAGACTGCTCAAGCCTTGCAAACTCAGGGTCATGGATTCCTTGATTAAATCAATCCACTTGTAGTTCAGTCTTCCTCTTTTCCTGCTGCCTTTCACTTTCCTGAGCATTCATGCATTTTCCAGTGAGGCATGTCATCTCACAGTATGTCCAAAGTAAGACAGCTGTATTTTAGTTATCTTGGCTTCTAATGAGAGTTAGTACCTGGATGGGAAACTGCCAACACATATCAGGCACTGTAGGCTATATTTCAGAGGAAGGAACTGGCAAAACCAAGAGTATTCCTTGCCTAAGAAAACACTATGAACTCTATGAAAACCCTGTGAAATTCATGGAGTCACCATAAGTTGACAGGAATCTTGAAGGCACATATATACACAATAGCAAGAATTTACATTTTGTTACAGGTCATCTACCAAGGTGACCAAAGCCATTTCTGTCCCATAACCAGGCCTGAAACCAGATTGAAATGGATCCAGATAATCCATCTCATTCAGAAACTGCTGAAGATGGGAGGCACTACTAGAAAGTATCTGTTGTCACTGGACAAGCAGGAGCCAAAGTTATACCCGTTGGATCTGTATCGATTATAACATCCAAATCAGAGCAGATCCAAATAATTTTATCTGCAAAATGCTGGGCAAGTTGTTCACAATGGGCTGTTGAGTGGTTTGGATTTTCCTCTTTTGAATCTGGGTGTAGAAGACCCCCGAACACTAAAAACAGCTCTGTGGGCTAGCTCCTAAAGTCTTCAGAACTGGAAAAATCCAGGTGGACTGTGGGGTGACAATGTGACTAAACATCCACAGTACATCTAGTTTGTTGTTGTTGTTATGCAACTTCAATTTAACTCTGATTTATGGTGACTACATTGTACAGGTTTCTTGGCAGGATTTATCAGAGAAGATTTGCCATTGCCTTCTTCTGAGGTTGGGTGACTGTGATCCATGGCTGAGTGGAATTTGAACCCTGATCCTTTGGATTCCTAACCAAATCCTAAAACCACTAAACTACGCGTGTTCTCTGTTTTGTAGCTACAGGTAGCAAATGCCAGGAGAGTCAAGCTAGAGTAGAAAGAAGTAGAAAGAAGCAGTTAAATGTGAATCAATCCAGGCCGAGTCATACGGAGTTAGTTATGGGAGTTAACCAAGGTTGAAGGAGATAGAGTAGCAAGGCATCAGCTCTTCCAGAATCTAGTAGTAGTAATAACAAAAGCCACAAAGAGAAAGAGATGTATACCATAAGCCAATCCAGAGGTCTAGAATCCAATTAAGTCCACAAGCAGAAAGCACACAAAAACTTGGAAGAATGAATAGCTGGAAACAACAAAAATTCTCAGCACCTGCTATAGGATTTATAGTTACCTGACCTTGAGATGCCAGGTATTTGATTGTTCAGTGTTTCTTATTTAAGATGCATTGCCTCTGCCACTGCTGTTCCTTCTCGTGATAAGTTAGCACAAATGATGGGGGCATCACCTCAATGTCCCTCAACTCTGGCTGTTCAGATTCAGTGGACATGGGAGCCGCCATCTAGAGCCAGATGTTTTTCTCTATTTAGCTCCTCTGCATCTTTTTTTCTTGGATTCTATGGGATGAGTTGTTACACTCTCTCCAGTAAAGCAGTCTGCCTGTATTGCCGTTCATAAAGAAGAGTACAGGTTAGATTTTCTTCTTTTAGAGATTAAATTTCTACCATCTTTTTTTAAAGGAATACAATCCAAGGTATACAAAAGGTAAAGTATTCTGGAAAAGGTATGAATCCACTTGAGATGCTTCAATTAATATGAGTGACAAACACCTTGTGGGGAAAAATGCATCAGTTTTATTAGTACTTGACTGCCTTCCATTGAACTGCTTGATGCGCTTATAATAAAATAACTTCTCCTTTTTTAAAAAAAAATCATGTTCATCTCAAGGTGATAAAGAGATAACAGAGAGATGGATGAAAACAATTGCTACAAGGACCAGAAGATAAAAACCAAGTGCCCCGACCCTATTATGAATGTAATTGTCTAGTTTGCCCACTCCTGTGAAATAAACAGATCATAAAGTGAGAGAATATGTTTTAAAACATACCTAGAAGGTGGTTAGAGCAATTACAATTTAGGTTGCCTGACTTAACTGCAAAGTATCATTATTTTCATCCAAGAGTCTGAGAAAAGGTATTAATTAACACTGATTTGGAGAGAGATTTCAAATCCACTGGAAATTTGCTGTAAGGCTGATTTTGGGAGAGAGCTTCATTGCGTATAAAGCACTACTTATATCTTAATGATAGTCTGCTGCTTTGCTAATCTTTCGTGCATGTGCCAGCTTGCTTTCCAAAGCATTCTTTAGATTTACTGACAGCTCAAGCTTAGGCATCAGGCTGAAATCTCATAACTCCAGGTGACAAAGAAAAAACAACTAAAAGTGGGGGAGAGGAGCAGATCATCTGAGTAGGCAGGAAGTAGAGATAGAGGATGATGGCAGATGAAGTAATGAGCTAATCGCTGTCTTTTGCATGTTCTGAAGTTCCAGTTTTTTAAAATTTCTTTTTAATGTTTTCTGCCCATTTTTGCTCCCTGGTCATTTGGCACAGCAAGGAGGCACCAAGAGGTGACTCTTCTTCTCCAGCAGCAGCCCGAATAATTTATCCGCCACGACTGTTCTCCTTGGCTGCACTGTCACGTATATCAACTTGCCCCTTCTTTGAACTGGCTTTCTATAATTCAGCTGCCACCTTGCTGCTTTTCAGGATGGGTCCTCCTGGCTGCTGTGTGCTCCAAATCAGACAGGCTATCCAGTTCCTTATCTCTTTGAATCCTGCTTTTTCTACAGGGGGCACTTGATGCCATCTACAGGGGGCGCTACTTTAGCTCTAGTGCAGGGATGGGAAACCATGCCAGGCTAGGGCATATCAGGTTCTGGATAACACATACTGCTGGCTTCCTGTTTTTAAAAAGGCTTCTTCTGGGTCTAAAATGGCTCAGGTGAGACAAAAATGTGGTAAACATACCCCTACATTTCCAGAGGGCATTTGGGTGCAAAGTGGGACAGGGGACAGAAATTAGGACATTTTAAAAGTAGCTGAAAAAGTGGGATGACAGAGGATTAAATGAGAATGTCCCTTCCAGATTGAGAAAATTGGAGGACATGCTGGCATGGAATGCAACCAGATATATTTGGGAAGCTTGTTTTTCCAATCACCTAGCTAAAAAGTTTTAATCAGAAGATGACTGAAATGATTCCACCAGGTGATAAGTAAGAGGAAAACACCCCCCTACCCCCCTACACACACCCAGACATTCAGAATGCTGTGGCTAAGTTTTCTCCCTTCCCTAGGTATGCCTATCTGGGATTTCTCGCCTTCCCCTTCTCTCTTGCAGTGTGCTACAATTTTTTGCATTGTTGTATGCAATATAAACTGGATTTTTTTCCACATTTAAAAGACAGTCAAATAATTACCACAGATGAAATAAAACAAATCATTTTATTCCATCCCACTGTAATTATTTTGTGACTTACAGCTATGATTAAACTCTCTACAGTAAAATAATTATCCGTTGCCTCTTGTATTAACAAGTTTTAAAAAACAGTAGCAAAGTAATGCAGACACGAGGGAGGCGGAATAGAGCAGGTGTTCCAGAAAACTAGCCATTGTTCCTGAGCTGTGGCTGAAATTCCAGCCTTTAAAACATCACCTTTCACTTCCTTGAGTTATAAAACAATTGTTTCTCACAAATGGACTGCAGAATTGCAGGCATTTAAAAAAATAGGCCCATGTTCCTCCATGGGGACAAATGTTTCTGTCTCTTAAAAGATCTTCAGGAAGGAATCCATGCAGAAATACTTAGAGGCTAACTCTGGCACTTTATTCTGACCAAATTGCCTATTTCTTCCCCCTCAAAGAAAACAATATTTACAAGGCTGAGAATTCAGAGCTGAGCAATTTCCAGCCACAGCTTCTTCATTCTAAATCACCTTCTTCAAGGCATCTTTGGATATATTTTGGAATGGTTTCCTGGTAATTATAAGATCATGGTGATTGCAAGATGACTTCTATATTGCAAGGGTACAGCATAACCAAACCACCATGATGTAGTGGTTTGTGTGCTTGACTAGCCGGATCCGCACGAGACTGTTGTAGCGCTATGACTCCACTTTCAACATCCTATGGAATCCTGGGGTTTGCAGTTTTGGGAGTGGCCAGCTGGTTACGTTTCCAAACTTTTTGTTATTGTTTTAAGGCAGCAGTGTAATAACACTGTGATATCGTGCCATAATGGCATTATTACAGCTTAATTTTAACAAAAGAGAAAGGGAAATTAATCATGACAGTAGAAATGGATCAGGCAAGGGGGCTGCAAACAGCACTGTGAGGACTGAGTATAAAAAAGTGTGAAAAAGGAAACAGTGGAAGTTACTCTGTTAAAGCACAACTATTGTGAGGATGCAATACACAGTGTCCATATCCAACTATCTCTGCAAAGATAAGTGAAACCATTTTTGAACAGCTGACTAGTGAGATAAGCATTTTAGTCTCTGTAGTTGCCAGAGATGGGAAACATGCTTTTTTTGGACAACTACTCCATCATCCCCAAAGATATAACATTTACAAATTCTGGCTTAAATAGGGACTGGGGTGAGTCAGAACGTCAAAATGCCCCATCAGCAGTCCCACATTTCAGCACATCTAGGCCAGTCATATGGGGCTGTTCTTGAGCCACACATGGCCTGAAACTGCCCAAGAGTTCCTGGCCCCCACAACTCCTGAGACACATTCTTTTACATAAAGGAAAGGAAAGAAAGCTGAAGGCCACCCAGACAGTCTCAAAGCTAGCACATAATCAGTGAGAACCATCTGTATTCGGTACGAGGCTCATTCGTTAGGGGTTTACATTTTGCCTGGTGCAAAGGGCTTGCAGACACCATTAGAATGGCCAGAGATGCAGGAAAACAATAAACCTTGGATACTGTTTATAACCGCATAGGAGAGAGGCTTTTGGCAAATGCAGCCACACAGACGTGGAAGGTACAGAGGGGCAACAGCCTTTGCTGTTTCTGTTCACCCTCAAAAGCAACTGTGACACCATTAAAAATATTCTGCATTTTAGAGCTCAGTAACAGCACCTCTGGACTACTGTGCCATTAACAAAAGTTCAACGAGCACTGCATGCGCCATTACTGTAACAAAAGGGAAAAAGTTGGAATTCAAGGTCAGGTGCCTGGGTAGCACATTCTACCTTGTTCCTTTTCCTGTGGTTAATATACAACTCCTAGTTGGAGTTACCAATTATATAAGCAAACTCTCCCCAGCTGTGCTCAGTGCTTGTGGATCCTCAAGGTTGTCAAAGTTATGCAGTATTTAAGACATGAGTGATACTTACAAATTCAGGGCTTGTTAAGACTTTTTTTCTTTTTCCTTTTTGCAGGAAGCCCATATCCACGGTGCCGATAAAAGTCCCACCAAGGTGAAGGGAACAAACACAAAGAAGCTGCTGTTCAGCGAAGGCAAATAAAGCAATGATCATCTTTGCAGGCCTTTGTATTCCTTCACTGTTTCAATAATGGCAGCTGATGGCTGGTAGCTGGTTTTTGCAAACGATATTTACAGATAACGTTTGTTTGTTTTTGAATGTATTGATTTATTTATACTCAGGCCTTCAGTAAAAATACTCCTCAAGCAGCTTACAAATTGTTAATTTGACAGTTCCCTCTCTCAGGCTTACAATATAAACAGTGGAAGAGGGGATTAAGTCGAGGAAATGCTGGCTGCTCTTCTGTCTTTCAGAGGCCAGAGCGGTGGCATTTGGAACAGAGGGACGGCCTCTCACCGGTCGTTGGGATCAAAGCACGATGGAGCTGTGCTTGGCTGCTCTTCTCTCCCTCAGAGACCGCAGTAGTGGGAGTTGGAGGGGAAGGAGGAGCTCTCAGCAGCCACCGGGGCCAAGGTACCATGGAGCTGTGGCTGGCTCTTCTTCTCTCCTTCAGAGGGTACAGCCATGGCAGTTGGAGGGCTTCTCTCCAGCCACTGCGGCCAAGGCATGACAGAGCTGTGCCTAGCTGTTCTTCTTTCCCTCAGAGGCTACAGCAATGGTAGCTGGAGCAGAAGGAAGGTCTTCTGCCAGCTGCTTGGACCAAGGCACAATGAAGCTGCGCCTCTCTCCAGCCAGAGTGAAGACCAACATATGTTCTTATATGCAGAGCTTTTTTTTTTTTTTTGCATGCTTTCAGGATTCCCAGCCAACATAGGGAATGAAAGTGTACCCTTACATACACAGCTTTGGAAAAGTTAATCTTTTGTATACTTCCCTCACCCGAAAGGGTTAATGAGGACTGGAGTTATATTCTCACATGTAGAACTCTGGAGAAGTTATTTTTTTTTGGACTATAAATCCCAGAATTGCCCATTCAGTATGGCAAAGTTATGTAAACTGTAGTACAAAAAGAAAGAAAAAAGACATTACCAAGCTCTGGATCTCAGCAACTTGTCTCGGGCAGTCTGTGCTGATCGATGACTGTAATAAAGATTTTATTCTATTCTATTCTCGGGCAGTCATATTGTGGACCAGCTACAGTAGCCAGACTCTTTCCCAGGATAGCCTTATATAAGGGATAGCATCACAGCGTCACTCTCTCCTAATAATTTCTGCGAAACCAAAATGTCTTGTCCTGTTCACCGCATTCAGCGAGTGGTGAGACTTTCCAGAGGTGGGCTGCTTGCTCAGGTTTGCTTTCCCTTAGAAGGAGATGGGGTGTGTGTACGTCCCTTCAGGTCTCCTGTCAAGTTATGGTGACCTGCACAAAGAGGGTTTTTGTAGGGTTTTCTTAGGCAAAGAATATTCAGAGGTGGCTTTGCCAGTTTCTTCCTCTGAGATATAGCCGATAGCACCTTATATTCCTTGGTGGGCCCCCATCCAAGTACTAACCAGGCCTGACCCTGTTTAGCTTTCAATATTAGATGGGATCCAGTGCCTCCGGGGTATTTAGACCTGAAAGTTTTATTGCTGTTTCAAAGAAAAAAATGTTTATTTAAAAATAGACAGTTTGGGCACAGATGGCATCACATACCCTCCTAACAGATGGCTAAATTATCAGGTTTTCAGGGAGACAAGCAGCACCCTAGGGTGCTTTTACAGAGCCTCTGTCTGACCTCCTTCAGTCACTCTCAGAATTTCCGGTCCCTCCACTCACAGAAATATCTGGATTATATCATCTCACCAGGGACAGGTTGGGGAAAAAGAAGGGCATGTCCTTTCCCCAAAGGACACCCATTTTCCACCATAGACTAGCTATTTCCCAGTCATTGTGGGCCATTTACTCATAATTTCCCTATCCAAAGAGATATTTGCCAGGCCATTAAGATAATTTCCCATCAGTCCTATTGGTCCCATCAGCCTTCTTCTCCTGTCCAAATCCCAACCTGACTACTTCATGGTTATCAACTGACAGATCGTAGAAAAGCACTGTTTCTATTTCCTCCCTAGAAAACTGACCTGCAAAATGCTGCCCCTTTGGAACTCATTTCATACCACCCAGGAAAGGCATTAAGTGCAATAGAGAACATTGCGAATCAGTGCTGAACCTCATTTTCAATATGTCGGCATCTTAATACCTTCCAGCGCGCATATTATTTGGAAGCAGCAGAATATCGTTTTATCTCCTTTATGATAATAGAAAAATCTATAGGCAGAAGTTTTAAAAATATAATGGCCCATTTATGAAATTCTTTTATCCTTGTTCCCCTCCTCCGCCCCCCACTATCAGATATTTCTGCTGAAAACAGAATTCATACTTTCTCAGAAGTTCCTTTGAGAATAATTATTTATCACCGTGGTTTTCTAATGTGCCATTTATATATCTGCAATTTGTCCTTGGAGTTATCCAACAGAGCAGGTTCCAGGCACTGGAGCAGATTTCCTTGAATCCAGGGAATTATAAAATAAACAAAGGAAGAGGTCTTCATTCCAAATGCCTATAGCAAAGTGGAGGAGGAATACATACATATTTATCCCTGCTTTTATTTTATACACTCACATACAGTCACACAAAATTATGAGTGCGCATGTATATACATAGACATTTGTTCAAAGGGACTCAAGAGAGCCTCTGAAAGAGGAAATTTTAAATATAAATCTTATGAGAAATTCTCTAGATGAAATGGGCTTCGTCCAACTAGATCTTGCACAAACGAAAAGGCATTGTCCAGTCTTCTCTTCGGCTCAGGCAATTGGCGATGGCAGCTGTATCATTTCTTCCTTGCTGTCTTTTAAGAGCAGTGACACAAGCCTGCATATTTTATTTTCAGATTTCAAAAGGCCCACATTTCATTTCTCTGAAGGAAAGAGATGTACCGAATGCCTTGGACATCTTACAAGCAGATATCAATAAAAAATAAATTGCACCTGAATGCTGGCAAACTTTGAAACCATATGCTCAGGGAGTTATCCTGTTCACTCATAATTAATTTTTTACAAATTGATTTTCTTTTTCTTTTTTCCCCCTATTCTCCTGTACTTTTGTGGTGTCTTAATTTCTTCAATCCAAGCAAATAGCTTTAGGAACTTTGGCATTTTTCTGGTTTTTAATTCATTTCAAGTAACAGGAAGGTATGCTGTTACATATTACACCTCAGTCTTCATTTGGCACATCTTGCATGTGTGTATAAAGTGTAGCTGGGGGGGGGAGAAAGAGACAGATGTGTACAAAAATGTTCAGCTGTTCCTTTACCCTCTATTGCATTCTCAATTGGCTTAAATGGCCACAGTGACATCATCAGACAACAACAACAACAACAACAACAACAATATTTATTTTTATCCCGCCTCTCCCAGTGGATCGAGGTGGCATTACAAAAATATATAAATACATTAAAACATTAAAATGTACCCCATCCTCCCCACCCACCAACCCTTCTATCTCCCTAAAACACATTAATTATTAAAAACAAATTAAAAAACAAATTAGAACAAAGAGACAAATGAAATCTGATTGGCTATACAGGGTCATGAAATCACTCCATTCATTGCATGATCTGTAGTTGGTGAGACCATCCTTTTGATTAATGGAACCCTTCACTTGCCATTTTCTTGAATTTCCTACAGCAACATTATCACATGTCCAATTTGGGTCAACAGCATCCCATTCACTATATACTTCTATATGATATTGAAAGGGAAGAGGGTTGAACTGGATATTCCTACAAAGTGTTTTTTGTGGTGGGGGGAATATGTCATTTGTCAACTTGGAAATTAAAACTTGAAAATATTCTGCACAGCCCTGCTATGCCTATAGAAATATGTCTATACAACTCGGACTTCACAGCTAAGCAACTTTCTATGCAGCTTTTCCTAACCCCAACCAACATGTCTGTTCTCAGATATAACAGCACACCCAAGGGCACAGAAAATTAGTGCTATTTGCTAATCCAAATGTTGCTTACCAGTGAGGATATCATGTTAAGGAATGATAAATCCATATTTTATTTTTAGTCCTTGTCACCTTTTCATGCCTTCAGCTGTAGAGCCATTCTGTCCAATTTGCTCAAATTCTGTGAGATTTTTTTTAAATTAAACTGCATGAAAATTTATATCAATTTTCATTTGCCACTTTCCCCAAGATACATATTTGTATATTTAATGTTGCAAAATACACTCAATTCGGTGCTGAACTGTCCCATATCTATTAATTTGTATGTAACATATCCTAATGTACACATTTTTGTATGCAATTCTAGAAATGAGAACTGTGTTGCAAAATTGCAACACACACATCTCTTGAAAGATAACGATTCTTCCAGTGCAAATATTCACTTCAGAACTGTGAATTGCATTGGTTTATTTTAAAATACACTCCAGATGAAAACATACCCCTCTACTAATGCATGATGTCCATATGTGTAATTTGTTGCAGATGTTAACATATCATCCTTTTAGAAAAGTAGAGTTCAGCATTGGAGAGAAGGGAAATAATATTGGGCAAACAGAGACCATGCAGGTTTGCTTGCAAACACTGGATCTGGATCTGAATTTGTGACAGAAAAGGAACTTCACAGCCTCACTTTTTATGCACATTAAAACTCGCTGCTTTTCTGCAATGTTAAGTATGGTTAATGCATTTGTACTGAAGGGTTTATAAGAGCAAAGACTAATATACAAATAACTTTTATTCCTGGAATATTACTTTGAGACAGGCACTCATGGGATAATGCAAAAGTGAGTTTACAGCTTTTTGTGAGATCTTTACACACACCACTGGAATAATATGAAGCGACATTTCCAGAAGATACTGCAGAAGAAACAAGGGTGGAATCTTGAAGGAGAATTTTACAGCTAGTAACATTTGCCATTGTGACTGCCGACAGAAAAGTTAACGCAGCTTATGATTCAATGTAGGAATGATCACCGCAGGAGTCGGGGCAAAGATTCTCCGGCAATATAACTGCAATATAAAACATCATCCATCAAGACACAAAGCAGGATTCCCCCCTCTGCAAAACACCGCAATATAACTGATTAGAATTTGGACTGTTTTGTTTATTGGCTTATCTGGTCTTTCTCTGGAAACATCAGTTTTTAGATGCTGCAGGACAGATATTGAGCTTGTAAAAATGATCTTGTCTTGGGCTTCAAAACAAAATTAATTTGGAGGTCTAGGGAAAACACATGAGTGCAGCATAGTAGTGCAAGTGCAGTAGAACCAACTTTCCTGTCTCTGTTTCTCTCTGTCACCAACACATACATGTGGTTGCGGGGAAGAGGAGATGCTTCCCCAGGGACATTGAATATAGCCCTGACTCAAGGTACTTTGGTGCCTGGGGAAAAATACCTAAAACAACATCTCCTCCTCCTGCAAATTAGCAAGGACCACAATTACTGGGAACGTCTTTCACACCCTCCAATCATAATGATTTAGCAGGAACAGTCCTGATTAATCCTTTGTCATCCCATTTTTTTCATCTGCTTTTAAAATGTCCCAGTTTCCCTCATCTCTTTCCCCCTTCGTCCTGCCTTCCTTCAATTGCAGCCGACTGAATTCAATGTGCAAAGGTAGTTTGCACTCAGTTAATTCATCAGGGAAGAGAGGAGGGGAGAAGTTTGCCCCTCTTAGAAAGCAAAAACAAACTGCTGCAGCCTCTCCAACTTCTGCGTTCTTGCTCATTAATAGCTTTTGCCATCTTGACCACTCTCTTATTTTTCCTTGGTCACACACGTCCTGGTTTTTATCTGTGAAAGGTTGGAGTTTGGGCAAGCCCCACTGTACTGAAAGCCTGTGCCCTGCTGAAATCCCCTTGTCCATTTTGTCAGCCAGCAGCCAATGCTGCCAAAGTCCCTTTAGGTCTATAAAGCTCTTGAGCTGCTACCATTCATTTCCATGAGATCTGTGCCAAACATCTCAGAAAAACATTCCTCATGGGCCATTTGTCCCATTGTAGTGTCTGTCATGACTAACAGTTCTGGCTGAAATCAGATGCAGGCTCATCTCATCTATGCAATTAATTAATTAGTTTTATTTATATCCCACCTTGAATGTGCTCATGACAGCATACATGATCCTCTCTCTCCTCACTTCATCCTCAAGAGAGCCTTGTGAGACAGGCCAGAAAGAGAAAGAAAGAGAGGTTTGCCCATTGTGCAGTGCAGATCTCCCAAGTCCCAGTGTAACACTCTCACCAATCCCATACTGCTTCTTTTTAATAGAGCTGTAGCTGAATGGCACAAAAATCCACAATCTCTTCCACCAAGTGAAGATCCTACACAAGATGCTACAGTATGGATTGGTACTCAATCAAATGAGTTCCCAGCTCAAGGAGGTGTAGCTGCAAGATTCCAAAGCAAGAGTTTGACTTGGGACAACAGAAGGCGGAGTTCAAGTTTCAGGGCCTCAGCTGGGAAATTCATCCAAGGAAGCTCAAACATTGTTTAGTTGCCCCTTCCAGATAAAAGGAACCTTGCTTGCTTCAGGAGAAGCTTTACTGGGGCTTTTGGACCTGAGGTGTGCAACTTCTTCAAACTGGGAATGTGGTCCTGAGATGAGGTTCTGGGAGCTTCCAGTGTCAGCAATGATAACATTACTTCCTCTACTCTAAAACCAAATTGATGATTTCATCTATAGATATTTGGCTTCTGAGGTTCAGACAAGTAGAGGAGATGATCTAGCATCATCAGCTTATCTTTGTGAATGTAGTAGAGAGGAAGCATACATGTCTCATCCTCTCCTTTGCAGAAGTGATATGGAGGCAGGTGAAAAGACAGTAACAATTGTGGCAAGCAGGATGGGGAGGCCACAGAGAGCATCTTACACAGGGCCTCTTCTAGACCTTGAACCAGCATGTCCTGGGCTTGCGTGCCATGGAATTACAACATCTTCATCACTGGTATTGCAACGTGTTCTGGTGGGGAACCTTTGAAGTTCCTCAATGCCATATCATTGCAAAGCTCTCCAACTACCCTTCATTAAAATCAGGGACAATAAAAGTGTTGTTAGTTTTTTCAAGGTCAAACCATTGTTCTTGCTATGAAAATATAAGAGAGAAGCACATTACCTTGTCAAGTTAATACAGTGTGATAGACTTTCTCAGGCAGCCCATCCAGAAAGACTGTAAACGTCTAATAGATTTAGGGAAACGGTACCTCAGGGAACGTATTAGGAAGAAGCCATCAATGGATCAAATTGCTCGCTGAGTATTACTTATTGGGGAACAGCATGGTTTTAAATGATTGCACTCTTATCAAAAGCCTGGAGACAAATTGCATGCCTTAGATTAAACTTTACAAGAATGGGTCAATAATTTCTATTGGAGAATGTGCAATGCTTTTGGTGAGGTTGGGTTCGGTGCCCCCCCCCCCAAACAGCAGCAGCACGAGTGATTCGTGTAATTTCAAGTGCTGTCATTATGTGCTGGGGAGCATTTTTGCCAAATGATTTTCAAATTACTTAATACGCTGTTTATCCTCTGTCATTCTTTAGAGATGAAATTGGTCATATCTGCAAAGTCCCACAGCCACTTCCCTTTAATGATAAAACAACTTTAATTATAAAACATGTTTATGGGAGGTCCGGATTAATCAAACAACATCAACCCAACGCAAGCCATTGATGCATATGCTTGCAGGCCTATAAAATGATTGTGTTTTATAAGTCTGCAAACATGTGCGCAAGTTTGTTTCCCCATAAAACTACTGAGTAAATATATTTTGTACCTCATAAGGCTTCTGCCACTCTTCTAGACAGAGCTCCTATGATATAGTGGTTGAAATTCCTGGTTCAAATCTCATCTCGGTTTTGTCCTGTCATGGTAAGGCTGAGTCCACAGAAGGGTATTCAGTAGTCTTAAGCTCATGGCAAGAAAAATAATCGAATCAGAAAGGACTGTTGGTTTCTAATCCAGTAAGAAACACAGACCAGAGAACAAGAACTCTCCAGAATAGGTCATTCAGTACCCTGGACAGATCCCAAAAGTCAACAATTTCTTCCAACTAGTTCCTATGCCCAAAAGAACTGAGAAGTTTACAGGTACCATGGAACAACCAAAACACCAATAAATGGGTCCAGGAGCAAATCAAAACTGAACATTTACAAAATGACTAACCTGAACCTATCTTATTTTGGACACACAATGAAGCAACAGGATTCATTGGACAATACAATAATGCTTGGTAAAGTGGAGGCAACAGGCAAAGAGGAAGACCACATTATAGGTGCATTGACTCAATTCAGGAAGCCAGAGCCCTGACTTTGCAAGACCTGTGCAGGTCTGTTAAAAGCGGGGTCTCTTGAAAGTTGCTTATGCATAGGGTCACCGTAAGTCAAAGTTGACTACATGGCCCATACAAATAACAAATCCCTCTCAGTTGAACTGCCCCCATATGCTCTGTCTTCTTCCTGAGCAATTGAGAGTTTGAAAGTACAGGTTCTTCAGAGTCCATCCCCTCTCAGTTATTGGTAGATGTGTTGTCTGTGTTGGGGAGGGGTTACTTGGGAGTATGAGCCTAGTTTTTTGGTGTTGGCCTCCCATACTGGATGCACACCTTTTGTCTCCATTGCCTCTTATGGTGAGAGATCATCACAAGCCATGGGCTCACTTAGCTGCTTGGTCAAACCTTAGCCTCACATCTATAAGATTAAATACATACCTTTTTCATAGGTGTAGCAATGCCAGTCTGCTCATGCTCTAATAAATGTGCTAGTCTTTAAGGTGCCACAGGACTCTTTGTTGTAGCTGCAACATAACAATGAACATTTTCGCACAACACTCTTATAGCGCAATGATTCCACTTTCAACCTCCTATGGAATCCTGGGGTCTGCAGTTCCGGGAGGGGCTGGAATGTGGAATCATCATGCTATAAGAGTGTCATGCGGAAATGGGCAATGATGCACACCATAGGCTGGCGACTATTCTAATGTTTCTTTCTAAACAAAAGCAGGCATTCATAGTAGTCTGATCTCAGCCTTCTAGGTTGGGCATTCAGGTGTGCCCAGGGGTGAAAAGGTACCATCCATAATGACCTGTTAAAGAAGCATCTCAAGACCATCAGTATGAAGCAGATAAAGAGTAGGAAAAGGTCGCCTCTACATTTGATAAAAATAAAACTATTACACCCCCAGCATTACCAGGGATGGCCAGGGATGGGCAAAGTATGACCCTCAGCCTTCAGTATTTAAAAGCCTCTCTGAAGAGGACAGAGTCCAAAAGAGGCTTGAAAAAACAGGAAGTGAATGGGAAGTGACCTACCATATACTTCCTGTTATTCAAAAAGGGTCCCTGCTAGGGCTAAGAATGGGCTGGTGAGCCTAAAGATATGATGAAAATTCTCCCACACCCCCGAAAGGCATTTGGGGTGTTTCAAAACAAATACTTTTTTGTGGTAGTGGTTGAGTCCTCCAAGTTCTCCTGAATGGTCAAGAAAGCCTCCACCCAGCTCTGCACTAGGCCTTGCCTGTAATGAAAAGTTGCTAGCAAAGAAATTGCAATTTACAATTGCTGTTAGCCATGGCGCTGAGTACTTGTAGACTGGATTCATCAATTATTAAGTGTTACCAAAATATTCTCACTGCATTTGTGGATGTTTAAAATTAACAAAGCAGCAGCAGTCAAATTTATGTGCGACTCTAAACTAACCACATCAAAAACTCTGCATCCTACCCACTGTGCTCCATATTTGTTCCCTTTCCTTTGTTTTCTCTACAGCCCCTTCCACCCATTTTTTTCCTGGGTATAATTTGGATCTGGATTCCTCTTCTATGAGATTGCCTTAATTACTGCTGGGATTAGATGGTGTATTTATTATTATTATTTTTTATTATTCTACTGCATTTTCTCCCCTTTCTTTATGCATGTCTCAGCTAAAAGGTTATTATATACTAGCACTCAGCTTTGTTAACCCCATTACATTGAAGCCATTTAAAACCCTGAGCATCTCTAATGAACAATTTCAGAAGAAATGCAGAGGTTGGAAAGGAAGATTTAGGTTGAAAAGATGGATAAACAAACATACCATTCTGAAAGCAATTGTTGTCTGCAAGGTGTGAACCATGATCTCTGGATCTTATTTGTCAGCAAATGGTTTTTGCATCAAATAAACTATTCCTTCTTATCTTTTGCAGGATGCTCATTTGCAAGATGTCTAGACAATTCCAGTGTGGAGCAGACCTCTATAAGATATGCCTTCTTGGTATTTTTTTTTTTTTTTTTTTTGACCAAGAGATTGCAAAGAGCCATTCCACAAATCAGGTCACAGTGCCACAAGTCCAGTTTTTCATCACCAAAGGCACAGTAAATAGAAGCTGTCTTGAACTGAGAGCATTGATTTATCTATCCCAGCACCGTCCACTTTCGATGACTGCAACTACCTATTCCTTTCAACTAAGAACTGATATCGGTGATGAATTCAGTTTATATCTTGCCCTTCATCTAGGTGCTCAGGCAAACTAATCGTCTACATAAAAACACATCATCAGAATCACAAACTGGAAATATCTAAAATCACAAATTAAAAAAATAGAAAATAACACAAAACTAAGATGCAATGAAAGCAGTACAGACCCTCAGTAAAAGACAAACACTTGCTTAGTGATGTAGACTAGAGTCGACTGACTCAAACTCAAGTCGGACTTAAGTCACCTCAGTGACTTGACTCGGACTTGGCAACAAAGATGTACTGACTCAACTTAACTTGTATATTTTTTAGTGACTGACTTGCTGCCCTCGATTTGGTAACATAACACATTCATCCAGAAACCTTACTACTTTGAAAAACATGTCCATCTCTTTTTGCCTACTGGTCACATGGTGATCTGTCTCAAGCCCAAAGTGTGGGTGCATTTCTCAGAGGGGAACAGTGAACAGGTTAGGCAACGGGCTTGAGGTGGCCTGAGGTCTGCTCAGCAGCCTATCCCTACTGAATTTTGGAGGAGCCTTCTAACACTTTTCCTAAGAGCAGAAGGCAAGACTTTTCCCCAAAGCATAGGGCATGTTTCTCAGAGAACAGCAAGTGTGTTAGGCAGTGGGCTTGAGGAGGAAGATCCTTCCTTCTACAGCTTTTGAAGCTTCAGTAATGGGCAGTAAGAAGGATCCCATTCCCCACTTTCAAAGCTGCAGACTCTTTTACGCCCACTGGCACAAAAGCCTCCCGCTTTAGGAAGGGGGACTAAGAAGGATCCCATTCTTCACCCCTGAAACCGTAGATGGCAAAATCGCAAATGTGGAGAGCCAACTCTGCTTAAATTGTTAAAACTGACTTTATTTCAGTCTATTCAATAATTCTGGAATTTTGGTTGAGGTTTAAAGTTGGCTCCCAGACTAGAGATTTGGCTTGAAACTTGACTTGAAAGTATCTTCAAGGACTTGAGATTTGACGATAGAGACCTGAGACTTGACTTGAGACTTGGAGTAAAAGACTTAAATACATCACTGCTTATTCCCTGCAGGCTTGTCAAAACAGACATGTTCTTAACTGCAGCAGAAAGATAAGAGCATCAAGAACAATTGGATCTCTTACGAAAAAGGGTTTCCAAACTGGGATGCCACTGTTGATAAAGTCCTGCTAAGAATGGTAGCCATAGAACCCACATTGACAAGGACTGCCAGAGATTAAAACAGGGCATGTAGGTATACAAAGCAGGCACGTTACCGCTTAACAGGATTGAGGCTCCTGAACACAGGAAAGTTCTTCCTTCCAAGTTACACCACAGGTCCATCCAGGAAACTGCATGCCTTCGTTTGTCTCTTTAGCCATTGGTCTCTTTGCTCCTCAATCAGCATGCCTAGCCGTTGCTCTCAGACACCCTCCATCAGGAACTACTCAGTTCTTCAGGTGCTCATTTAGAGATTGGAACATCCTGTCATCTTCGCTGATGAGTGATTGTTTTTGAGATTGTATAACACAGGGTTGGAAAGGGCTCCCAAACCTTCCATGGTTGTGTAGAAGAGAGAATTTCAACAAGTGTTGCTTATTACCTGGTTGTGTGACAAGCAACACAAGCTGAAATTCCTTGTTCTACACCATTATTTAAAGCATGGGGAAACTCCAGCTTTCACTCTGACAACCCTAAATATGGGACAGGGCTCCTATAACTTTAAACATTAACAGATCCTGGCTATAATCTTCTATCAGACAGCACTATAGCCTGCTCTCACCTTCCAAAACCCATCTTTTAGCTGCAGCAGCAGTCACAACACAGCTATTTACTGACCAGAAGAGAGCCAGCAAGGTATATTGGTTTGAGCATTGCACTACGACCCTGGAGACCAGGGTGCAATTCCACACAAGGCCATGGAAACCCACTGGGTGACCTTGGGTGTATCACGCACTCTCGGCCTCCAGAAAATCCCATGATAGGCTTGCCTTAGAGTCACCATAAGACAGAAACAACTTGAAAGCACACAGCAGCAGCAGTAGCAGAGAAGAGGGATATGGAGAAGCATCCCACTGTGTTCCTGTAGCTGGGTCCAGAGCCACATGGCAACAGAAAATATAACAAGGGTGAGAATTGGGCAGTGTGTAGGCCTAAGGGCATTTCTGTGTTCCCAGGCTTTTTCCAGACCCTCTGGTTCCCTCATTTTTTAAAAGGGTCAAAAATAGAGATGTCTGCCTGTACTGTATCCATTCATAAGCTACAGAGTTGGGGAAAAGTACATACTGGGACAAACAGGCATCTTTCACTACTCAACAAGGGCACTTTTCCTAAAAAGAAACTAAGCGTATTGTCTAGCCTTATCCTAAATGACCCAGGGCTATATGGCAGGGCAGACACTTAGGCTGTAACTTTCCGGGGGTACACGGGGTCCTACACGCTGTTTTGCTCCAAGGAAGCATTTTCTGAAAACAGGAATCAACCTGTGGCAGACATCTGGTTTTGCAGGAAGGAGTTGCTAAGCCCTGCAAGGGTCTGATTGTGTGTGGAAATTAGCCCCCAACCCCTCCCCAACTGCTCCCCCCCCTGGCCTCTTGCAGCAGTAAAGAATTATATGGAGTAAATGTACCGGCCTGGAGTGCAGTTATTATTTGGGAGGTGTCTGTGCTGAGAAAGAATGTACTTCATTGTGACAGAAATTTGCAGGTAGCAATTTTCAAGGATGGCAAAATTAGGTGACGGATTCACTAGACGCTTGCCATTAGCAGTGGCGGTGGTTTCTTTATTTTTTTTAAAAGAAAAATCCCCCCCCTTTTTTTTTAATTCTTTTTGCCGCCACCACAGGCATCTTGCTAATACTAAATAGCACACATAGTTCTCTGAGTTGGAATTCTTCCAAGCATTAAAATATTCCACGCCACATGTGAATCAAGATTTTCGTCTCCCCCCCCGCCCGGCAAGTTCTCTCCCTTTCTCTCTCTCTAAATCAGTAAATTATACGATTTGGACATAGACTACATGAGCTGATTAATGAGCATATTTTTTTTAAAAGTGGAATATTTGAACTGGGCTGAATGAAAGAATTACAATATTTCTCTCAGATTGCTTAGATAAAAAATACATAAGGTGCCAGAAAAATTTTTGCTTTGAAGCTTCCTCTGTATTCATCTGTTTTGTTTTTCTTTCAATTCGGGTTCAATACTGGCAACGTTTCTCATTTGTTTTTCCTACCTGTTTTTTCTTTCTTTCATAGCAACAGATATAGGTGATTAGCCCAAATGGGTTTTTTAGGGGGACGGGGCGAGAAACAGCCTAATATTGTCACCTCTACTGTGACTCTAATTTTGTGGTTCCCATAACAACATCTCAATGACAGAATGGGCTGTCAAAGAACAATATTCCACAGTTGCTCACTAAGCTTAACAGGACACGGACGCTTAGATGAGCGCACTGTGTGTCTCCCGTGTTTTCAGCATGAAGACAGTTGCTCCAAGGCGATCCTTTGCGTGATGAAACTTACAGTTAATTACTGTCACTGTTTTCCCAATGACAATGGCACCAGCCACCCAACGCATACTCTGTTTGGGTTTGCAGTCAGTCTGTAACGCATCTGCAGCATTTCAGATCATCACTGCTTGGTGAAATGCATAATCCCTTGGGTAAAATCCAGCCAAAGATAAGTGCTTCCGATGGCCAAATGAGATGTAGCGCTAATTGTATTATTGCAATTAACTGTCTCATTTTAAAAATTGAAATTACAGTGGAGGGTAGGGGGTGTGATCTGGATCAGGTTTGTGAGCAAGGGGAAGGGTAGTTCTTCTCTCCTGTGTTAGTGCCAGGAGAAGCAGAGCAGTGTGAGTTAAGCCAGACCAGCTCAAGATAGTCAAGGGAGTTGACCAAAGTTGAAAGGAGGTATAATAATGAGGTCTCAGACAAACCAGCATCCATCAGTCATGATAATGGATACCACAAGGGAAAGACAAAAAGATACACATCATAAGCCATGCCAAAGAAAGAATCCAAATAAATCCACAAGCAGGAAGTGCACAAATTCCCAGCAGTCTTTTGGAATTTATAGGCTCCTGACCTTAAGAAGCCAAGTGCTTGAACATTCAGTGCTTCTTGTTTAAGAGACATTGGTTCCTCCATCATTGTTCTTTGTCAAGATGACATTCCACAAATAGACAGAGGAACCCATGGCCCTTAATCTGCAGAACCTGGGCAGGGCTGTGGATGATAGGGTGACTTGGAGGCCTCCCATTTGTAGGGTTGCCATAAGATGAACTCAACTTTATGGCAGTTAACAAGAAGAAGAGGGAATTTAAGCAGGCCTTCCTTGTTACCTAGTTGTCTGACAAGCAATAACTGCTAAAATTTTGCCTTCTACACCACCATTAAAGATACAGAGGCCATCTCCAGTTTTCAGTCAGGCAACCCTATAAGGCCTACTGGAGCAGAGCTTCAAAACACTGCTTTTTGGGACCACAAGAAATTGTAGATATTTTTTAAAAAAACCCAAGGTCTGCATGGAAGCCATTTTCCCAAACTCAATACACCAAGCCTGAAACCATCTCCACTTCAGACCATCTCATGGGTTTACATGCTCTTGTATTCATAGCAGGACACCTGGCAGCAAAATCTTATACCCTCAGTCCTCAGATGAGTTTGTAGGTGGAGAAAATAGCTGGCCTAAACTATGGCACTCCACAGCAACACCCTGAGGACAGGAAGAGAGACTGCAGCTGATCAAAATGGAGGAATCGGGTGACCTGAAGAGCCAATAGAGCTCCTGAGGGCCTTATAAAAGAATTTTTTTTCCTGGTCAAGAAAGCTGATTCTCATCAGCCTCTGCTGAAGAAGCTGGAGGAATTTGATAACTGAGAGCCACCAGCCACTAAAAAAAAATATTCATTTAAGTTAAGCATTTAAGTTAAGTCTTCTAAAAGAGTAGCAATATTAATCTGTCGTTGCACAAACAAGAAGGAGTCCAATAGCGTCTTTAAAGGCTAACCAATTCATTACAGCATGAGCTTTCTGTAGATTGCAGCCTATTTCATCATCTGGCAATTAGTACACTACATGTGTTAATTGAATTACTTTGTGCCAGGATGTTTGTGTTATCAGCAACAGTTTTGTGAAGGGCCCATGTTAATAATGCAATTGTCACTGCTGCTACTTCCTGCATTTAATTTCCCCCTGATTTCACTATCTGCAGTTCTTTCTCCGTACAGTATGTATACCTGAAATTCTGAATAGCACTCTTTCCACTGGATGTAGTGAGCTGTAATCCTTTGGAGCTTATTAACTTTTAAAAAAATTAAAATCAGTCATCAGCACCCCCCCCAAATCATTCGAATAATCAAGGAACTATTTAAAAGGCAGTATGCATGCACATACTTAAATGTTATGGCCTCAGTTCAACCGATCGTCTCAAGTAAAACTGGAGGAATAGAATTTAACATAACGGCCAACTTACCAATTTCCTATTAACTGAACGGGCCTACTTTGGCTGGCGTGAACAATTGGGCTGTGGCCTCTAAATGCTAAGTTCTTATTCTATTAGTATTTTCAGGTGCCACAGGATTGTGTTATAGTCATTTCAGCACATGCCATGAAGATCTATAACTAAACTGAGACTATCATGCTTTGGACATATCACGAGATGTCATGATGCATTGGAAAAGATAGTGATGCTTGAGAAAGTAGAAGGCAGTAGAAAAAGAGATAGACCTCACAACAGGTGGATTGATTCAGTCAAGGAAGGCGTGGATCTGAATTTGCAAGAGCTGAACCCCTGGGTAGCTGACAACTGGGGATCCTAAAGGTCTCTCATGCATAGGGTCATCATAAGTCAGAGTTGACCTGATGGCAAATAGCAACAACAAATCTGGTTCTCAGTAGCATACTCACCAACTACCCTGAATTGGCAGGGAGAGTCCTCATTACTCTTCTGTTGCTCCATTTTTTTCAGCTGCTTTAAAAATATTCCAGTTCTCTCTTCTCTTTTTCCCACTTTCCCCCTTTCCCCTCAGCCTATTTCAATTGCTGAGTTCAAAGTCCAACAGTTTGCCCTCAATAACACAGTAGGAGTGGGATGAGAGGCAGAATCCTGCCTTTCCCAGAAGGCTCCGGCAAAAGCAAACCGCGGTAGCCTCTCCTAGCTTGTGTTTTCTTCCTCATTAAAAACTTTTGACATTTTGGGCACACTTGGATGTCATTTGGCCCCATCCGTCCTGCTTTTCAACTGTCAAATGTTGGAGGATATGCAATACCTGTTGTGGAGCTGCCTGTGTTGTTATTAAAGAACTATGAGTCAAGTCTAGAGGAAAGAGTGTATCCTTCCCAATGTTCTACTAGAACATCCAAATATTGTTGCATTGCAACTCCCATCACCCCAGGTATCTATAACCAATGGTGAGGAATGATGGGCTTTGCATTCCAGCAACCTCTGAAAGACTGCCTTTTGTTCACCTCTGTGGTTTATCCATATTGACTAACAATAACTATGATTGTGTCAAGTTATTTAAACGCCAGTAGTATCAAAACATGGCTGTCGCTGGTGCATAACATAGGTAGACATGGAGGTGTGTCTTTAGGTCTAGCCAGGCAGAAGGGAAAAATTCAGAAAAATGGACAAGGGCTATATCTCTCAGTAGCTGTTGGAAACTGACAGTTCAAGCAGTTTCTCCAGTCTCTGCTTTGGCTGGCACACCAAGCCACAGAGAGGAACCGAGGGGTTGAGCTCATGGGTTTGTTTATCCTGCTAGTAATGAAAATCAGTTCATCCAAATGTCTTAAAGCAAATTTTAACTGCAACAATCCCTTTTAAAGCTATATATCTATATATATAGACTGCAATGACTGTGAAAAACAACACATCTCCATGTTTTCAACTAACCACAGTTCTTCCTTTATTTACTGTGGGAGGTTGCCTCTCTAGCATGTGTGTGTGTGAAATGTGGCAGCTTGATTGTGATAGGGTTATGCCCTGGGGCTGATGTTTGGATGCTTCATATGAGACAGAATGTGTGTGCCCGCATACGACGCACACACACATTATAAAACAAAACCCCAAACCAAATAAATGTAGTTGCTGGAATCAAAACAGACTGTTTATCATGCTGTCTGTGTTTACCACCTCGAGTGCACAATTCAACAGCTTTGCAAAATTGCATAGAATATGCTCCAGTTCTCTCTTGGAATGTTGTGACTGGAATGGGTTTTTTGGGGGGTGAGTGGGTGGGAAGCATTGTACTTCTGAACAGAAGGAGACAAATCTTTGTTCAGCAGGGAGGGAAAATTCTTGCCTTGAGCATTACAATCATTCTACCTACTCATATGGTTAAATACAAATGCCCATTTAGAAGAGATGCTGCTGTGTAGGTATCACTTCTCAGCTTAAGTGTGTTTGTGTGGCTTCAAGTCTCTTGTCAGCTTATGACTGCCCCGTGAACTTCATAGGATTTCTTAGGCAAGGGATAGGTAGAGGTGGTTTTGCCAGTTCTTTCCTCTGAAATACAACCCACAGCAGCTATATTCATTGGTGGTCTCCTATCCAAGTACTAACCAGGGATGAACCTGCTTAGCTTCCAAGATAAAACAGGATCTGGTGCCTTTAGGATATTTAAGTCCCCTTCTAAGCCTACCTTTACATTAATACTGACAAGCCTTGATTATTATACCAGTTTCGTACTGTACTACTTGAAACAACCCCTTAGCTGTTATTATTTTGAAGCACTGATAGCTTGGAGATGGTGGTGGTGGTGATGATGATTTTAAAAAAACATGATGTAGAATGAAATATTCTGGACAGGGAATTTGGCAGGACAAATCCTTGCTATTAGGACTTGCTAATAAAGTAGATTAGAGAAGGAATAGGTTTTAGAGCATGTACATCTGATTTCATTGGCCTTTTAAACATGTGTGCATTAAAAGCTATGATCTGTTCTGGTATTTTAAGCTACTCCAGGGGAAGAATCCCAGTAAAGAGAAAGAGAGAGGAAGAGAATTTTTAGGTGTCCTTTTCCTTGGACTTCTAGAGTTGCCAAATCACAACCTACCACTATCTTTACATCTGAGGTTAAGTCAAAGAAGAAAGAGACTGCTTATCTCCCACTTGTTGCCACTCAATCCCCTATGGTGGGGGGGCAGACCTTTTGGTGTTGTTGAACTGCATCTCCCAGCAGCCAGTATACGCAACAGTAAGGAATGCTGGGAGTTGCAGTCCAACAAGATCTGAATGGCCAAATGATTCCCACTCTGTCCGATGGTAAGCAAGATGTGTTGTGTAGTGAGCAGATGAAGCATATGAGGCAAAAGGGCAAAAGATGTTGCAGTGGATATAAAGGGAGAGTCTCTAATAACCATAGGAAATTTAGGTTAGGGTTAGAGCTTGAGAGAAGAAACTGTAAAAGCTTCCCTAGATAACAAGAGGCCAAAGGGACAAATAGGGAATACTGAAGAAAGACCAAGGCCATTTCTGCACTACACTGTTATAGTGCTGCTATTCCACTTTCAACATCCAGTGGAATCCTGGAGTTTGCAGTTTAGGGAGAAGTACCAGTTTGATGTATCAGTTGCACACATAAATTGTAAGCTGATACAACAGCCAACGGACCATGATATTGGTCACATCCCTGGAGAAAGGTGAGGTATTAAATACAAACATGCATACATAGATATGTGCATAAATTAGCCTTGAGGAGATACAGAGAAAGAAGTGAGTGAGTGTGTGTGTGTTGCAACCTGGGCATAATTCTATTTTCTGTCCTTCTGATCAGGGTGTTGATGGGTAAAGAGAGAGTGAAGCAATGCCATATTGCATGGTGGTCTTTGAGAAATGTACCAGTGGAAAGAAATTGCAATGACAGTTTTATTGATGACCTAAATGCCTACAGAAGTGAAAAGAGAAGGGTAGCTGTTCATCCTGCTCGTGAATCAGAGACAGAAAGCAGGACTATTTTGCATTTGTGTTAACATGAACATCTGGTTTGAAAGCTCTTCGGTCTTAACATCAGGTGGCCTGGTTTAATTAAGAAACAGATGACTTCATAACCGAGATGGTGTGCAATGTGGAGGAGGGATGGGGGAGGAAAGCAAGGGATTGAGTAACGCAGAACTTGCAGAACACCTCTTAAGTCCTGCCAACTTGAGAAGTTCATCAAAGAGTCCGAGTGAGGTAACAGTGACAGTGCACCTGCCTCTTTTAGCTGACATGGGAATAATTAATTTGCTGGAAAATGACTTCTATCACAGGTTAATTTATTTTGGCTGACAGTCACATACATTAGCAGCCATGCTAATGCTGCAGTCAAGACGAGATTTATTTGGATGAGTTTATTTATATCTTTGGGTGAAATCACTGCAGAAGAGATAGATAGGAATATGCCAGATCATCAAAGGGGAATGTCTGCACTTGGTGTGTATTTATTTAGGGGTGATGCCCTGCTTTTTTAATGCACCTTTCTCACAAACTTCATACCTTACCATAAATATTTGATCCAAAGGTGCCCTTTGGCTCATGGAAGTTGTCTCCAGCTCAGAAATGAGCATGCGCCTATGGAAGGACTATGATAGATCTAATGCAGGGCTGGGGAAACCCCAACCCATGGGCTGCAGGTGGCCCCTGAAGCCCTCTATCAGGCCCCTAATCCCCTACCACACAAAAAGCCCCCTGAGCACATAAAGAGCACATAAAGATACACAAAATATTCCCCTGCACAAACATCTCAGAACCCTACACAGTCATAAATACCTCTATTTTTTGTTGTAAATCCTTCTCAAAATGGTGACAGGAAATGACTGCTGCCATTTTGAGAGGGACAGCAGAGGAAAAACAAAGGTATTTGGGTTTGCTGTGGGGAGCTCAGCCATGGGGGAAATCTGGGAAGGAATGGACCCCTGGTCCCTTTGCAGTTCCCCTCTGCTAATCTAATCCAACATGTCTGAAAGGGCCTTCTAGGAAACAGAGTCAAGATCCAACAGGACATGTCAATCTACAACATTAATAGAATAGGGTTTTTCTTTCTCCTATCAAGCCCCCAAATTCTCTGTGAAGCCCAGCTAAACCCTTGTTCCTTCCAGGTGTTCTGGACTGCATCTCCCATCAGGCCACCCTGCATATTCTGTCTGGAGTTTGCTGGGTTGCCAACCCCTGTAAATGGACAGACTGTCAAGGAGACAAACCCCAGGAAGCTTTTCTTTCTTTCTTTGAAGAAAAAGGCGAAAGACTGCATGTTATCTACTGGTAAACAAAGCATCCTTTTTTCTTTTTTTTTCATTGTGTAAATGGATCAGTTGAAGCTGTCCATGCCCTTCTGCGAGTGCCCTGTGTATCCTCTTGGAGCATTTCTCCCATCTCTGACTCTGTAGTCAGCTTCTGTTTGCTTTCATTTGTGTGCCTCCAGAGATTCAGATTCAATATAAGTGAATTATGAAGCCAACAAAAACAAACAAAAGGAAAAACGAGAGCAGTTTCCTGCTTGTTTTAAAGGGGAATTCCTGGTTTGCTGCCGCGGATTCCACCAGTGCAATTTGGAGAGGGCCAAAGGATCACCAAAAAACCCCCCAATCCAAAACAAAACCAGTCCATGGACCACACTTTACCCATGCTGGGTTTATAAAAAGAGCTCACCCCAGTCAAAGAAAATCAAGTCACTGCCATTGACCGCATCTCGCTTCTTCATGCGACGAAGGAGCTTTTCAATTGCCTGGCATCCTTCCCAGAGTCAAAAGCCTCAGGTTCTCTAATTAGGCTTGGATATATCACAGAGAGGGGAAACAACGACACCCTGGCATATAAGTGATATATATGGCATCTCATCCCTCACTTTTTCTTCACTGTCACCGGAACCCATCTGTGAGTTTGGAATGGATAATTATCTGGTGCCGTGGCATTCAAGTGCAAGGCAAGGATTGCTCACTTCTTCATCCCTTCCCGAAACTTTTGACACCTGAGGCATTTGGTATCCTTCCTTGCCCTGGATTAAAATGAGAAGCAACATAAGGGAGGTGTCTTCTTTTTCTTCTTCAGATACTATATTTCCATAGGGTTTCCTAAAAATAAAATTTCAATAAAACACAACAATGGAGTAGTAGTGGGCTAGGGGGAATCAGTTGCCAGAAATCAGAGGTGTGCTTCCCCCACTTTAAATGCCAGTCAGCAAATAGTAAGAAAGAACCTTATCTGCCCAAGACCCCCCCAAAAAACCTGTTGCCAGTCAGGGGATGTAATACTGAATTCAATCAAAAAAGAGCAGGACCCATTGTAAGGCAAGTGCCACTGTCCCATCTCAGCCCCTTGCATAGGAATCAGTTGTCCGACATAACCAGAAGGAGGTTTGTTTCCTCACAAGCCTTCCATTTTGGTGAAAGAGAAAATAAAAAAAGAAAGGCTGAAATGATTGAGCATTGATTAACTGAAACTGAAAATTTCTTGCACAGTCCCAGTAATCGCTGATATGTACATATAATCACCTAGTAGCTAATCTCTCTTGTGACAAAAGTCGCGGGACCTTGCATAAAATTTTGCCATGCCCTGTTCCAGATAGTCGCTCATACTCTTTCCCAGGTAAGTCTATTCCATCCCATTACCCTGTTTTCCTCACTCTCAATACATGCAGACGGTAACCCATGGCCATCCAGTGTGCTCAGTGTTCATTGTGTTTGGGCCCATTAGAGGTTTTATTTTTATAAGGTTCAAAAAAGAAAATACATTATGCAAGCCTTGGATTAGCTACCTTCTGCTTGGTCTAACAGATATATCACTGCAATTCCCCCACCGCACCCATCTTTTGCTGCCTGGCCAACACAGCTATCTCTGGATATCTTTTAGGTTTGAAGATACTGGATTCAGTGGCCTGAACTAGAGGGAGCACATGGATTGGGACTCCCTCTCTGACATTTTCACCTCCAACTAAGGCAAAACAATTTGAAATTGGCTCATGTTACTTTTTATAGCACTTAAATCTGTCTCCAGATTTGTTCTTACAGAGGAGACACATTGCATTCTGCCTGCAAAGGGGTTTGTAGCCTCACACAGGACAGATATGGGCAAGAGCTCAAAGGAATTGCCTTTGCTTCTAACAATGGGAGAGGGAAGGGAGTTGACCACCCTGCCTTACTTCTTGTCCCAAAGGCCTCATGGTCAGCAAGGGTAGGGGAGTGGCTTCTGCTTGCATCAGATCTCTTTCCACCACCATCTTGATTTCAACTTCAACATCTCAAGAAAGACGCAGCTCTGTGACTCCCCCCCATGAAATGACTTTTAATATCAATGCCTGATAAAGAAACTTGTGGTCTTTGTTGTCTTCTGGTTGGTCTAATAAGGGTGTCACTGCAATATATTGTTTTAGTTTGGATTTTGCTACATTTTGCTATATGGCCAACATGGCTTGTTGTTGCATGTCTTCCGGTCTTGGGGTTCTCTTGACAAGAATTGTTCAGAGGGGGTTTGCCATTGCCTTCCTCTGGGGCTGAGAGAGTGTGACTTGCTCAAAGTCTCCCAATAGGTTTCCATGGTCGAGTGACAATTTGAAACCTGTTCTTCCAGATTCCTAGTCCAACCCTCAAATTGCCACAGCATGCTGGCTCTCCCAATATGGCTATCCATGGATTTATACCTTTTGATGATCATGAGATTGATTAAGATGATGATAACAATTTATACTCTGCGTTTCCTCATAGGAATTTGGGATGGTTACATAGATTTGCATAAAAGCACACTATCACTTATTATCTTCATCATAATTTATACTCACCTTTACCCCAAACCTAGGACTCACAAATTAAACACATTTCTGCACTAGACTGTTATAGTGCTATTATTCCACTTTCAACATCCTCTGGAATCCTTTGAGACCCCTCCCTAAACTGCAAACCCCAGGATTCCACAGGATGTTGAAAGTGGAATCATAGCACTATAACAGTGTAGGGCAGAAATGGCCATAGTTAAAAGGGGAGCATTAAAATGGCATTAAGTTATCAACACTGACCAAAACAATTTTAGAAAGATGCAATTTAAAATGATAAAAAAAGCAGTTGAAAAGCACTACAATTAACATGCTGCATCTTTCTTACAAACTCAATCTTTAACAACTCTCAGGCCCTTTTCTCACAGCATTTGCCATGCGAAAGGGCTCCTGGAGCATTGCGTGATTGTGAGGAGCAATCTGCACGATGCACTCACAATTGCGCAATGCTCCAGGGTAGGGCAGGTGCCACTCGCGCACTTTTTCATTTTCGACATTAAGCCGAAAATGGTGTGCGATCGCGCATTGCTCCAGGGCCGCATGCGCACTTGCCATGCATGTGGAGCCTCCAGAGCCACAGCAGTCGCGCTTCCTGTCCCAGCACAGCCTGGGAAACTCCCAGGCTGTGCTGTGGAAGGAAGGGGCAGGGCTTTCATGCTACCTGCTTAGGAGCAGGCAGCTCGTGCGGAGCTGAAGCAGTGGGGACACAAGGGCCTCTTGCTGGAGGCTGCTCACACGATCTCCGCACCCCAGCACCGAAATAAGGTAAGCTGCAGAAAGGGCCTCAGTCTCAACAGCCTGCTAGAGTTTTTTTGGGTCTTTTTAAGTCTTTGTCTGGTGATGGAAGGACAATAGGAAGAAAGCCACTCTCATATGTGTAAATATATGCCCACATAGAACTAAAACCAGAAATTACAAATATTTACAATCACAAATTGCAAATGTCTGATGTTACAATTGTCTGTTTGTAGTTCCAAATGTCTACAAAAAGCTTTCTGTATTTCTGCAGACCTCAGAATTCCCCAAGCTTTGCTAATATCTCTCCTTTGTGGGCAGAGATTGGGCCACCTAAGAACCCACCTTCAGAGAACAATGGCTATTAATAGATTGCCTCCTAACATCAGGCCATCTCAGCTGAAACTTTTCTGGGAAGTAAAGCAAGCCAATGGTTATTATCCATTATCACAGCAATGCAAAGAAAAAGAAATGGTTGCAACATTACCTTGAACTTGGATTATTAAGCTTTTATGGAAATACGATGCAAAGTACTCAGGGACTCTGCTTGCCTGACCCCTGTTCCTGCAAACCACCAGAGGAGAAAAAGAAGAATCCCATTAGGATCCTGGCATTTGGCCAGCCCTTCAGAAACCAGTTTGCATTCATCTAGAATTTAGTCAACGTATTAGGACTTATGATGCAGAGGAGCCAGCGTGGTTCTGGTGGTTTTGAGTGTTGGATTCAGATTCTGGGAGGCTGGAGTTCAAACCCCACACAGCTATGGAAACCCACTGGGTGACCTTCTCTGCTGAAGAGGAAGGCTGTGGCAAATCTCTTCCAAGGAGATTTGGCCAAGAAAAGCCCACCAGAAGTCAAACAATGACAATTAGAGCTTGCACTGAGTGGTCCATGCTAAATTTAACACTTCTCTTACCACTGACTGCAAGCTCAGTCGGGCAGTGATTTTGTTTGAGGTTTTAGTCCTGGCTGTAAAGGGTTTACAAAAGGAGCTGAACCCTGTAACTGGATAGCAGTGGTAGAACTCAGCCCCCAAACCAATTCTACCCAGACTGTCTCTCCAGCGTTAATCAAATTCCCCATTGGTGGACCCATGGGGAGCCCTTGGGCTAGAATGGACTCCTCCAAGGCAAGGCCCATAGCAAATGAACTCGCAAGGGCTATATATTGTAGAAGCGAAGAAAGAAAGTGATTTGTTCCATCTCCCCCCAATAGCTATGAGAACGGTACAAGCAGTTTAGCAACAGAGAAAAATTCACTTCCCTAGTCAGTTCTCTGCCCTCAAATCTTTTCCCAGCCTCAAACTGCAAAATGAATATGCAAAAAGTATCCTACAAAGTCACTCATAGAAGTTGACTCTTTCATGCCATGAGGCACCTTTTAACATTTGGCCATGACATCAACAAAGACTCCAAAACCCTTCTTCCTGGCAGCAGAGGCCCATCCTTCTGCAAAGGCATTGAAATCTCTCTGGTTTACCAGAGCTCTCTATTGGAAAACTCAGGATTCCTCACTAAACTTCAAATCCCAGGACAGAGCCATGAGTGTTAAGTAGCTGATGGTCTACCTCCCTATTTCCATTGGACTAGACAAGCCTCTAAAGAGAGGATGCTGGCTAACAGGGCATTGATCTCAGACAGACTTTCAGATAGACTATGGTCCTTTGTAAACAGAAGACACGTGGCAACAGGTATTATTAGACTGGATAGAGAAATAGTCTGACCTTTTGTAAGATGTTCTTCTTAGGCGGGGGTGTTTCAGAAGTCAGTCCACTAGCTCACTCCATTGTTGGGCTGATTGATCAACTAGATTTGTGGACTAACTCCAATATTTGAAAAAGCTGGGGTGGGGGGTTGGATTACAGCTCCCAGCTGGGGAATTCTGGAAATTGTAGTCCAAAAAGTAACTTTTCCTCTGGCTGCTCCAGGGGCTAAAGAGCCCAAAAAGCAAGTGATCACAGCTGCTTTTGGATTCTCTGAGATAGCCCGAAAATGAAGAACTTTGAGGATGTGAACATTTCTTTTGATCTAAGGCAGTGATGTTAAACCGCATGTTTCTCTCCCAGCAACACTTGATAACATTTCACTGAAAATCCACCTGAACATGGTTGGATGGTTCATTATTTTACACAACTGTCATAGCCTGCTTTGCAGCAACACTTCTGCAGTCACTCTCTTGTGAGACGTTGAAACATGTGGAAAAGTCAAGGTTTCCTTTAGCCAATGAGGGCGATGTATTATGCAGCCACACATGCCTATTTCCAAGGATATCTTGACTAGAATAATTACTTGATCATGTTTAATATGTTCCTTTCCCTTGTTTACACCTCATCTTTAGATTAGAGAGGCTGTGATGATATGAATTTACCCTTCCCCTGCTGTTATGCCCATTATGTAAATAAACAGAGTACCTTCTGAAGGCCAGTAGAAGATGAGGGTCTTGACTCCAAAATATGGAAAAATATACAAGCTGTTGAAACGTATCAAGAGCTATCCCTCGAGCCCTCAAAAGACCATATTATTTATGAAGAGCTAAATAAGTCTAATAACTCTGAAGAGCCAGTGATGGGTGACCAAAGGGGGGAGGGGAGGAATCAAAATCCTCTACTCTTGTTTGGAAGCTCCTTTTTGCAAAACACAGGCATGCATACAACACAACTCCACATTTCCCACAAGGGCTCTCTAAGTACCAGCTGCCAGCGTCAAGGATGCTGTTTGTATCATGCAAATAGAAATAGTAATAATAACAGTAATAAGACGGGGGAATTTCCAGGGCAATGGTTTTGGTGGGGAGCTTTCCGGGAGGATCCAAATTAGCGTCGTATGGGTTTATTGCTCACTTCCGACAGAACGGCGAATGATTTCTCAGTGGCCTCGATGAGGTGGGATGGTTATTGGCAGGAATAAGCAAATTCCCTACGAGTCCTGAAAAATATATTGCTGTGTGTCGTGGAGGCTCTAGGCCTCTGTGTGCAGTGAGAGACCGCAAGGATTTTACTGGGCTAAAAATGATTAGAGCTTTATTAGAGCTCCAGAATCCAGCACACAATCCACAGTCTTTTCCTTATTGTCATTTATCTCCTCTAATTTTCATTGTCTGGGTTTCTTTTCCTTTCTTTCTTTTCTTCTTCTTTTTTTGTTTTAACCCTTGTTGACCTAATTCTTTTTCATTGGCTCACTTTAAGCTTTTGCTAAGCTTGCAAGCTTATTTCCTTCTCCCTCCCCTCTTTTTCATTTTTGCCAACCGTGATTTTTTTTTTTTTTAAGAAATGCTGCTTAAGGAAATGAAATATATGTATATATCATAAAATACAACAGGCACACGCCCAAAATGTACCCCCTCCAGGAATGCCTGGCTTATGTTGCAAGCTGCAAGTAGGAGTAACTAGTCGCTTCACAGAGAAGACACTAGATCTTGCAATAAAAAAAAAAAGAACACAGTGAATGAAAGGTGCTCTTTGATCTACAGTATGCTTTGTCTGGTTTCTATTATGGGTTTTGCTTTTTCGTAAAAACGCAGATCTACCTTTTATTTCCTCCTCCTAAAAAATCCTCTGCCTTCCTCAGTGAATAACACCGGTAATTCTCACCAGAAAGAAAACATCCCCCTTTGGATTAATACATGTGTAGATACAGCCTGCCATCCTTTTGTATATTTAGAATAATACATGGTTTATATGGCTGAATACCAGCCTGCCTTTGAAAGGAAGGTGCTCCGCTGATGTCATCAGAGCCGGCACTCTTTCTAAATGACTGCAGAGCCCTGTGATTAAGTGGCAGCCGGGTGTTATCTGAACACAATGTCAATTATGCAGCTTAATTTGCAACAAATACACAATGGTGGGCAACATCCGGACATCGGTGGCAATTGATTCCCACTGTCATTGCAGGTGGGAAAATGTGGAGACCATCAACAAACAAACAAACAAAAGGAGGTTATGTATATGTGGGTGCTGGGCACATGTAAACACATGTCTGAGACAGAAAAGTAACCTCTGTGGTATTGTGGTTGGAGCCATGAAGTCTCTGACACCAATTGGCTGAGCTGATGTGGTGACACAGAAGGTTCAGTCACTTAGGGAATTAAGCAAGTTGTACTCCAGTTCCTGGGAGGGGAGGAAAAGGTGTCAGTGTGGCTGGTATTCCATACCTGTCAAAGTTTCACAAATGAAAACTGGGCCACATGTGGCCAAACAACATCAGCGTGTGGTCAAGACAGGAAAAGTTATCAGTAAGGAAGGGCACACAAGCTAAGAGGGGCTGCAGCACTTTGCTTTTGCCTGAGCCTTCTGGGAAGGGCTAGATTCTGCCCCCTCCTCTCCTCCTCACCCCCAAATTAAGTGCAAAATATTTTTGGACTACGATCCATTTTGCAGTGATTGCAATAAGCTGAAGATGAGAGGGAAAATGGGAAGAAGGAACAGAAACCGGAACATTTTAAAAGCAGATGAAAAAGTGGGATGAGGGGGTATTCATTGGGACTGTCCCCGCCAAATCAGGATAGTTCTTCGGTATGGGATTGTTACCTCCTTATACAGGACAGGAACGAGTGAAGGAGAGGTCTGAGTACGGACGGGAGAGGTAGTCTAGAGCAAAGGAGCTGAAGAAAGAGTGCACAGCAGAAAATGGAGGGTTGGTAAATGTTTTGAGAGCAAAGGGAAAACTGCTGGAAACTGAGGCAAAATACTGATTTGTGAGGTTGCGTTGAGTTTCCAGGATTTATACTCCAAAAATAACTTTGTCGAGGTCCACTTTTAGGAACTGGTTGACAGGTCTGTATTGTGACACAGAAATTCTGTCCACTGTGTTACTTCTGACCCTGTAACCTTGTCTCGTGCTGAGCCAGAACCAGAGTCCTTCTAGCTCAGCCTTGTCTACCCTGATCGACAACAACATTTTAGCATTTCAGACAAGTTTGCTACCATGGAACTATAGTCCTTCTCTTGCCAACAAATGCCAAAGAATGGGGGGGTCACACCAGGGTCAAATATTTTAAACATCAATCAGTCATTTCTTTGGTCTCAAGAACCTAGTAAAACATAAAATCCACAAATATGCAGAAATCATGAATTAAACCCCTCTTCCCCCCCCTCCAGGGATGCATAGGCAATCTGGCATTGCTTAGAGACAGTGGCTAAAGCTTCAGCAGCCAAATGGGATCACTCACCATCTGACCATTGCCTTTGATGGCAGCCTTGTGACAGGAGCAACTTTGATCGGTTGCTCTGTTCAGCGCCACTCCTTCTTCTTGCCAAAAGCCAACTTTCCAGAAAGGTCCCCAAAGAATAGTTTGGCCAGAAGCCAGATGACTCACGTGCATAGACCACTTTGCCCTCCTGCTTTTCCTGGCGTTCTGGGCACAGGTACCACCTTGTGTTATCCGAACACAATGTCAATTACGCGGCTTAATTTGCAACAAACGCATAAGGGTGGGCAACATCCAGACACTGGTGGCAATTGTTTCCCACCGTCATTGCAGGTAGGAAAGTAGAGTGCAGGAAGGAGATCAGAATCTCTGATACGTCACGAGATGTCAAGAGGTACTTTTTTCCCGTGCCCCGCCCTGCCCCCTTTCTCTGCAATACATAATTCATGAGAATTAATTAGTTAATGTTTGTACAGCTCTTGAGGAAAACAGGCCTTTATCGGAGTGGTAAACGCTCACAGCGTGATTCAGCCTTCTGAGATTTGTAGATCAATGTCTACACTAGTGTGAGCCACTGTCTTTGTTTCTCCCTCAGTCTTGCAATACGGTGCATTTCTAAAGTGTTACACAACCATGGCTTAAATGACTTATAATGGTAAATCAAGTCTGCTTCTTCTCCTTTGCTCTCTCTTTTGCCATGCTGCTACTGACTCAGAACAATAAACCCAGCTATAAGTAATAATAATACTACAGCATTGGAAGGCTGATGGGGGGGGGATACCACCCAGCCATCAGCTGCTGCATGTAAACCGTGGCAGGCCGCCCATTCCTCATAGCCCCAGGATTTGTTCTCGCACGTTTGACTTGGTAGCGAATTTTCAATCCAAAATGCATTAACATTTGTTCTTGGGGGGAAAGTGTGACATGGTATTATGTAGCTTAGGAAGGCAGCATGCTTTAACGTGATAGATTTTGACATGGTATATATTGCTACCCCATGTTTATGGAGCAGAGGCAAAGCCAAGCAAGGAGAGATTTTTTTTCAGGACAGCTACACCTTCAAGAGTCATGGGTTTCTCTTCTCTCTCTCTCAAGACTGAACATAAGAAATGCTTTGCAAGATCAGAAGAAAAGTCCATCTCATATCCTCTAATATCACATAGATGCAAACTGGGATGTGTGTGGCCAAGCACCACCAGAGTGTGGTCAAGCTGGCAAAAACCATTAACGTGGAAGAACACACAAGCCAAGAGAGGCTGCAGCAGTTTGCTTTTGCTTGAATTTGTCCTGTGCTCTCCTTTCTTCTGACTGAGACCATTTCCACACTGGACTATTATAGTGCTATTATTCCTTTTTCAACATCCTATGGAATGTCGCAATTTAGGGAGGGGCCATGTTGCATTTGTATTTTTGTATTCAAGTCACCTGTTGACTTCTGGCAACCAGATGAATTTCATAGGATCTTCTTAGGCAAAAAAATACTCAGAGGTGGTTTTGCCAGTCCCTTCCTCTGAAATGTAGCCTAGAGTACCTGGTATTCATTGTAAGTACTAATCAGGGCTGATCTTGCTTAGCTTCCAGGAACAGGTAGCATCTGGTTCCTTTAGGTTATTTAGACAGAGTTACTTGAGCACAAACTATTTTTGCACAGTTTGAAGCATTGGAGGTAACCTGAGGACAAAAGGAGAAAGTGGGAGAAAGAGAGACAATTTTTATGGCACCATCCATCTGAAGATGATGAAGAACCGATGTTCATAGGTTGTGTTGAGTTGACTGCCTGTCTGAGCAACATGCCTCAAGCACTTAGTCTGAGAGCAACCGCTTGGATAGCCCATAGAACTAGTTGGTTGGAACTGGGATCATTTCTGCATTACAGCGTTATAGTACTATTATTTCAGTGTCAGCATCATATGGAATCCAGGGGTTTGCAGTTCAGGAAGGGGCCTCTAGAATTCTCAGCCAGAGAGCTCTTTGGTCTCAGTAAATTACAAACCCCAGAATTCCACAGAAGGTTGAAAGTGGAATAATAGCACTATAACAGTCGAGTGTGGAAATGGCCTGGATTTTCCATTTGCCTTGTACCAAGCATCTGGAATTCAGCTCCACTATGGGAACTCCACTTCTATTGGTGAACTTATTGGAAGCTGAAACCCCCTACACAATATATTGGGTGTGAGGAATCTCTAGCCTTCCAAATGGTGTTGGACTGTCACTGCCTGCATACCCACCATTGGCTGTACTTCCTGGAGCTAATAAGAATGCAAGCCCAACAGGATCTAGAACTGGAGTGGACAAAGAATGGCCTGCAGGCTGCATGTGGACTCCCTGGGGCAAAAAAACCCAACAACCCTCAAAATAAAATTCAGAAATGCCCCCCCCATTGCTCTCTAGGGGGCATGTGGGCATTTTTAGCAGTGGGGGCAACTGGGTCATTTTAGGCCCAGAAGAGGCATTTTTCTAAAACAGGAAGTGATTTCTGGTCATTCCCTATTGCCCAGGAGCCCACAAGAGCATGGCAAAAATATCCCCCTAGAGGGCATTTCCAGGAAAAAACATTTTTGATTTTATTTAGGGGGTGTGACCCTCCAAGATCTCCTGGGTGGATAATGTGGGCCATTTGCCTCCACAGCTGCCCACTCTGTGCTAGAGGGAGATCTAGCTGGTGCTCCTGCAGGAAAGCTTCCAATAATGATTTAGACTCCCTGGCTATGGGAATTCCTGCAAGTTTCTCATCTCATTTGCAGGGCTATAAATTTGCCAGAGGATCCTGTTTCTGAAAAGGAGAGTTGATGAAACCTCTAAGTGAATTGCCTTTGACATTTCTCATTTGCCAAAGGTTAGACGTTGCAATCATCATGCCATAACTCTACAGCTACAGGCCGCAAGCAAAGAGGGTGGCTCTGAAACCAGTGTAGCTCCATTAGTTCTGCACTGCAATTGGGGCAGCGAGGCTGTTCAGGCAGGGATTGGCTTACCTAGTGCAATACCATAGAATGTTCATCTGTCTGGATAACCTTGGCAGAAAAGGAGTGGGCAGTGAAGGAAGAACTTAGGTTCTGACATCTGCACATAGCTCTCCAAGTTCAGCACTATGTACTCCCACTGCCCACCAGCTGTCAAGCCCCAGGAGCAGGGGGGCAACTGCTGTTGCTTAATGGTGGAAAAGGAAGGGAGGGAGGAGATTTCAGGCCACAGAGAATGGCTGGTCTCAGTTTGGTGGGGATGAAATGAATGCGTGCTCAAACAGGGGGCACCTATATTTTCCTCCATCCAGAACCACGGAAAGCAGCTGCATTTTGACAGTCTGAATCACCCTCCTTTTGCCTCTAGTAAGAAGAAGCAGCAGCAGAAGAAGTAGGAAAAAGCAGAAGAAGCACCTTTGGTACTCAGATTATCATGCAGACATTGCTCAGCTGCAGATGGCTTCAACGTATCACAGCCATTCTTCTCAAAAACAGCTTTTTAGGCTCAGCACATAAGCTTGTTCTGAGCAGTGGCAAAGAAACGCAGGTGCCTCCCTGATCTCCTTCTGAACTTGCAAAGCTCAGGTCTTGCTCATCCAGGCCACTTTCCATCCATGTGACCAAGAGGTATTCAATGGAGAAAAGCCTTTTTGCTTTTTATTGTAGCTGCAAGCCAGGACAAGTTCCACCTACTGAGTTACTGCTTGTCCCAGGGATAAAATGAGCCCTGCTAGAGTGGCAGCAGGGGTGGCGACAGGAAGTCATAAATCTCTCTCTTTTCCATACAAAATATCTTCAGTGACGTGTGGCTGGGTAATCAACAGAATCTCCTAAGCAATCTGAAAGGCTACTCTCCTTCCTTTCTTCCTTCTTTCTTTCCTCCCTCCCTTTTCTGGATGCATTGACACAGATAGGATAAGGGAAGCTGGTGGAGTCCATGTCAGTAGAGCAGTCAGTTTGCTCTGGGTTTTCATCTGAACTTTAAAGGAAACTGAAACTGGAGGGGTGGGCATTCACAACCTGGGATACTTCCTTTAATATACACCCTGGAATGGATTAACAGCCTCGGTGAAAAAGAATCCGCCCACACCCCCATGGGTGAGATTTCTCCCTGTATAGAAACACAATACGAGAACAGGGTGAAGTAGGTTTAGCAGAGTTACCATAACCTGCCCATAACTTCCCCTAGACTTCTTTAGTTATGAACCTATTGCTCCTTGTCCAAAGTGCAAGCAAAAGTTGGTTTGTCATTTTCTTCTTTGCAGTAAGACAATGCAGTAGTAGGTGTTTCCCGGTGGGAAAAAAAGAGATGAGCAAAGAACATGTACTTCTGCTTCTCTGGAGACCTTTAAGAAGGCTGTCCTGCAGGCTGACCTTTCTTTGGTGCACAAATAAAAGCTTAAGCTTAGGTAAGCGGCTGATGGATTTCTGGTACTTTCCCAGCTTTCACTGTTGAGCTGGAGATAATATTTCTCTTACTTTTGTTCTCTCTCTTCTCCCTCTTAATCGGTGGGCACCCAGGTCTTTGATCACATGCACATGACTCTGCATGTTGCAATTTTCTTTCCTTTGCTGGCCAGCAAGCTCTTTCTTGAACACCAAGTTAAGGGAGATCAGTTTGGTGCAAAAGAGAAGCATAGGTGGGTATGCGATAGACCCCTCTCTTCCAATTACACAGCTTTCCATCACTTAGCTGTCACTCCGGCTGAGCTCCAGTTCCAGAGGTGACCTTGGCTGGGGGCAAAGCAAATGGGGAGGAAGAAACTACACTGAAGTTCGTAACAGGGTTCAAAGGGGGATTCAATTTACTTCATCTGTTTGTCTCCTTTCCTTTTTCTAAAAAAAATCTGTGTCCCTCCTTTTTATGGGTGCAGATCAAGGTTTAAATAGACAGGCCTGTCAAGATGGCACCTAATTTGGCCTCTGTTGTTGCCAAATTGCAAATGGGGGAGTGGAGCAAAATGCTGCCTTGTAAATTCATGGTAATATTTGAATTGGGGGGCTACTGAGTTCACAGCTCATGAGCTCCTAAGTCATCACACATTGCACTAGTCCTCAAGGGGCAGTCTGCTTTACTTGTTGGAAAACATGGCTGACCTGTAATTGTCACCAAGCAAAAAAGGTAAGCACAGCAGCTGCTGTTAAAATGTATTGGCACATGTTGCTCTATTTAATTTCAAAGATCTTCAAACAGAGGCCTTTAAACCTTGCTGGAAATGTTGCCTTCCTATGAACCAAATTTCTTTCTCACCACCCCTGTTTCTTAAATGACAGCCCCAGTCTAAAAAAAAGAGGACAGCAATACCCTCTTAAGGGGCTTGTTGAATCCAGGAAAATAAAATAGCAAATTATATGGCCCACCTCCAAGGGAATGCCACTCACAAAGGCTGCTGGTTGTGGCTTGTTCCCTCTTTCCAAAGAAAAGCTGAGCCGACAATTTGTCAAGAACCAGAGATGGTTAACGTGAAATTATCTGGAGTGAAATTAAAAAACATCTAAATTAAATTAACATGCTGTCTGACAACCAAACATGGTGATAACTTTATCCTGCTACTAATTAAGACATAATGAAGTGCACAGCATCCAACAGCAGTTAAGTAACTGGTAAAAATGGGAAAAGGTATACCTTAAAAGGAAGAAAATGAGAGCTGGTATACATAACCCCATCTCTCATTTGTTGATGGCTGTAGCCTCCACCCAATGGCTTTGACATGTGAGTGTGCAATCACAAATTCTCCCCCTTCTCCGAAAACATTCCATAATGTTTTCAAAGGGCAATGCTTTTGAATAGGGATGTTGAGTGATATGTAGGACTGACAACCAGTTGGCATATTAATGGGCTAACTAGCATAAACTTCTGCCATCCAGTAACCAGAAATTGCAAGGTTCGACCAGTCTTCCTTGATTTGAGTCTATCCATCTCTCACGTGGTCTTCTTTTTTTCCTATTGTCTTCTACCTTACCAAGCATTATTGTCTTTTCTAGTGAGTCAGGTCTTCTCATGCTATGGCCAAAGTACAACAGCCCCATTCTAGTCATCTTGTCTTCGAGGAAGAGTTCAGGCTTGATTTGCTCTTGGACCCAAATCATATGTCCATAGTCTCCTCCATTGCAGGGACAGGCATGGCATTTCTGTTTAAATTATCATCAAAAATTCTACACTAGCATTTCTCACTATAAATCAGCAAGTGCAAGTTTTATGGAAATTTACACTTATTTTGTCTTCCCTTTTAGGTGATGCCTAGGTTTAATAAGACAGCAAAAACTCATCTCCCAACACGCCCAGGTTTTAAGATTTTCATGAGGAGTATTTTTCTTAGTCTCACAATCTTCGGAAACAAGTCTTGTGGGAACCAGGAGAGGACCTTCTTGGTGGCTGCTTCTAAACTATGGAATGCCCTGGCTGGGAAGAGTAGCCAAGCCCTCTCTCTGGTGTCCTTCCACCTGCAGGCAACAGCCTTTTTATTCAGTCAACCCTTCAGTAACTAACCAGGCCTAAGCACTAGTGCTAAACTGAGAGGCCTGGATGCTCTTAGCTACTCCCAACTACAATCAGTGGTAGCTGTCAAAATGTAGGCAAATCAGAGCCAACATAGAGTCAATAAGTCAACATTAGTTGGGACTACCAATAAGATCTAGGCCTTGTTTTAATGTTTCTTTAAAGTGGTATTTTTAAACTGCTTTAATGCACGTTTTAAACTGACAAGTAATTTAATACTTATAACTCTGGTGTGTTCTTTTATTCAGTTGTTTTAATAGGTTGTAAGCCACCTTGGTGTCCCAACCTTGGAAGAAAGGCAGGATCTTAATGAATTGACATTAATTAAGTGGAGAAGTGAACAATGGCTGCACAAGAAGAGATGAGCTCCAGGCTGATGTGTTATGTGCAAGCACAAAGAAGAAGCAGCTATGGAGAAAGAGAAGACAGAAGCTCCCATATGAAGGCTGAAAAGCAGAGGACATGTTTTACATGCTGAAGGTCACAGGTTCAATCTTTGCTGTCTCTTGCTAAAAGAATGAGGTAGCAATGAATGATTTTCTTGCTATTACAGAGAGAGAGAGAGAGAGAGAGAGAACGGAACAGTGCTTTGACTGTTAGGCAAGGACTGCAAGTCATACTCTCTTAGCTTCGGAAGAAGGCAATGGCAACCTCCCTCTGAACAAATCTTGCCAAGAAAATCCCACAGTAGGTTCTCTTTAGGGTTGCCATAAGTTGGAAAGGAACTGGCAAAACCATCTCTGATTATTCCTTGCCTAAGAAAACTCTATGAAGTTCATGGGATCACCATAAGTCAGCAAGTGACTTGGACATAAAGAAACACACAGACAAAGTAAAAGGTGATACAAGATTCTGGCAAGGATCTTTTTCGTGATGCCACCCCATCACTTGAATTTGCATTCCAAGCAATTCTGGACCACACCTTTACTAATGCGATTTCATGACAACTTAAAGCCTTCCTATTTAACAAGGCCTTTGAATGATTGCTGTTTTATTGTTTTAGTGGTTTTGATAAGATTGCAGCTGTTGTTCTGTTCCTATTTCATAATCCAATTGCTTTGTTTTATAGATGGGTATGTTTTTAATGACTGTGTATCAGATAAATGGGTCGAATGGCGACATAAACACTAGAAACAAACAAACAAAAAACACGCCCACCCACCCAACTGCGGCCATTGTGTATTAGATTCACACACAACCATATGGTACAGGGTACATTGAAAACAGCTTATGCATGCTTGTTATAAAAATGCAAGATGAAAAATGAAGATCAAAGCCACAAAGATAAAGCCACTAAATTAACGGAGCAGTTAAAACGAATAAAGGGAACTTAAATTCCATTAAGAGCATGAGAAGGACTTTGCTGGGTTTGCAAAAGATAATGGATGTGCCACCAGGCAGACAGGTTCCATAATTTGGGCTGCCAGAACAGAAAAGATACTTGGAGAAGACCCCTTGTGACCCTCTCTCCACCCCAGCTCTCTTCATTGGGCTGATCAATCTCACTGTTAAGCAGTAATTGACTAAGATGGGTTATCAGGGAATGGCTTCTCTTGTTTCCTTCAACCGCAGGCTGCTTGACTACAGAATGAAATGCAGCAATAATAGAGCATACGGTCATATGCTTTGTACCCTAAATATGCCTGACCAAGGATGAAGGTCTGTTGGAGGGGCTCTCTTTTGTGTCCCACCAGTAGAGACAATAGGGAAGGGAAGACACTTATAGTGTCTATGCTTCCCCTCACCTCCTACTCTGTCATAGTGTCTAGGTCAAGGGAAGTGATAGTACCTCTCTATTCTGCTTTGGTAGGCCCAGAATACTGTGTCCAGTTCTGGGCACTGCAGTTCAGGAAGGATATTGACAAGCAGGAAGGTGTCCAGAGGAGGATGACCAAAACAGTAGAAGGACTGGAAACCATGAAGTCCTATGAGGACGGGCATAAGGAGCTGCAAATGTTCAGCCTGCAGAAGAGAAGATTAATAGGGAACATGATAGCTATGTTTAAATATTTAAAGGGATGTCATATGGAGGATGGAATAAGCCTGTTCTTCTGCTGCTCCAGAGACTAGGACACAGAGCAATGGATTCAAACTACAGGAAAAGAGATTCCATCGAAACATGAAGAAGAACTTCCTGATTGCAAGAGCAGTTTGACAGTCGAATACATTGGTGCCTCCGAATAGGGTAGAGTCTCCTTCCTTTGAGGTTTTTCAACAGAGGCTGGATGGCCATCTGTCAGGAATGCTTCGATGGCATATTCCTGCATGGCAGGGGGTTGGATTTGAGGGCTCTTGAGAGGGCCTTCTCAATTGCAGCACCCCACTTGTGGGATGCTCTCCCCTTGGATCCCAACCAGTACGAACATTTGCTTCTTTTCAGCACCAGGACGCGGGTTTTAATGAAAGCTTCTGGGCCCTGATTTACTTTTAAGCACGTGCATGGTTTTAACTCTTTTATCCTTTTCCATCTCTTCTAAAGTGTTCGAGTTCTTTAATGTGTTTAGCTTAGTTAAAATATTTACTGGTTTTAATCTGGAATGGTTTAAAACTGTTTGCATTGTTTTATCTGTCTGCCACCTGAGATCTCATTAAAATAAAGACAAGATATTTTAATAAATATCCTGCCTTTGTGATGGGGGGGGGAGTGTAGGCTGTGGCAGGTTGCAGAGAACTTGAAATTACATTTTTAAAAAATAAGAAAGAAGGAAAAAACAGGAAGAGAAAAAAACAGCCCAGCACGCACATTATAGAAGGATTGTCGTTGAAAGGTCTGCTTTAAATGAGAAGAAGATCTGGTGCTGACATGCATGATGAGCGGAACAATAAAGGTTTGATTTGTTGCAACACAGCTGCTCTTGAGAGCACGAGGCTTCCTGGTGAACACCTGGATCCAGTATGAAATCAGATTCTCTCTATGTCTCAAGGGTGGAGATGCTTCTAAGCCCTGAGGACAACGCTACCCAACTTCTGCCCACTCCTGATTGCCAGAGGATTGCAGTGGGCCATTGTAGCTGCCATTTGGGGGAACTGGAAATCTCATCACATCACTTCTCATCACCTTTTGAAGCTATTTTGGGATGTATTTGCTTTCCTTTTTGTTGTTTCATAGACCATTTCCACACTAGTCTGTTATAGTGCTATTATTTCACTTTCAACATCCCATGGAATCCTTGGGTTGGCAGTTTAGGGAGAGGCCTCAGGCCTGAGGCCCCTCCCTAAACTGCAAACCCAAGGATTCCATAGGATGTTGAAAGTGGAATAACAGCATTATAACAGTCTAGTGCGGAAATGGCCATGGTGAGGGGAACAATATTTTAAAGCTGCAAGGGCTGTGTTTTCAACAAAAACAACAATGACAACAAAAACAGGTCTTTTTTGAGCTGACACTTTGGAGGAGGCATGTGGAGAGATTTGAAGTCAGAAGGGGTCCCAAGAGCCAAACTGGAGCCCCCCTCAAAGAACCACATGGACAAACTAGCATACACCTCTCCTTTATATTCAGGACATGCTATTTTCCCTGTCTTTCAAAGAGTGGTAAGAGCACAAAAGATAAGTGTTCCACTGATAGTCTGGGGAGGGGAAGATTTCCACTCAAACTGGAGTTAGGCCGGCATGTTTCCATCCCTTGTCATCTCTCAGCTGCGAAGACTAATCTTCCTTTACATTTGGGAAGGGGAGGAGCAGGGAAAATTAGTCCCAAGGCTCTGTGTTCCTGTTGGACACAAAAGGTTTGATGGCAAAAGGTTTATCCTGGTTTTTTAATGTTTCATTTCACCTTTTAATGCTGCGTAAGTGGAAAACCTGACCTAAAGTCCACAAACTCAGAATACCCACCTTCAGGATGAAGATGAGGAGTACCTCCCCTGTTTTCTTTTCTGGCTCAGATGTTATCCAGGTCAGAGAAGAACTGATCTGTCAAACCTCCTCACTGGGACCCTGTTCTTGCAGGGGTGATAGAATGGTGGATAGGAGGTTGACATGTCTCCCTCCCTCCCTCCCTCCCTCCCTCCCTCCCTCCCTTCCTTCCTTCCATGGTGGCCAGTGGCTTTCGTGCCCCTGGTGTGGTGTATCTGCTCCCATATGTTGTTCCTATACAGGAGCTATCCAAGGTGCTGAACCTATTTGGCCTGGATCTGGCACTCAAATAGCTCCTTTAAAGTCTGGTGTGATCCAGACCTAATCACTGTGTGTTTGACATTGTGCTCATGACAAGACACAACTGGTTAGGGGATTTGGTGGAAAGGAGCGATTATGGGCCTCACGCAGGGCTTGCAAGGAAGGAGCAATGTCTGTACGATTCCTGGTGGCACCATTAGGAAAGGAACCGTGTCTCATTTTAGTTCCCAGTTCAGCTGAGGAAGCAGTCTGCTTTAATTTAAGTCCAATTAAGAATTAAACATTAATTATGAATTAAAAACAAGCTCGACAGTGTATTCTCTCCTAAAACTGGAAAACAGCTCAGTTTCCCAGGCTAAAATATGATCAGAATAGTGGTGGTAGAAGGGAGGTTCATTGAGTTACAAGCAAACAGAATCTGTGTTCAACCAGAAATCTTGATTTTACTTTCAATGTGTTTTATGTTGCCTTGCTTGCCAAAGTTTTCAAGACAGTTTAACACCTGTAGTTATGGTCTGCAGTCTTTCCCTCTTTTCGGCCTTCTCTCTCATGCTTTGAGTGGCCTCTCCATGTTTCTTTTTTCTTTTTTAATCAAGGTTCTATCTATCTATCTATCTATCTATCTATCTATCTATCTATCTATCTATCTATCTATGTCCTTCATTATAGACAAACACAAATGTCTTTCTTTAGCCCCAAACTGCTATAGAGAAATTTCTGCTGCAAATTGTAAAACTATTTTTGACAGGATATACCTCTGAAAAAAAGAAGAAAAACTTGCTAGTGCTTCCATACAAAATACTATATATCTTCCTTTTTTTTTTTTCCTTACCAGTCTTCTTCAGCAAATAACGCATACGCCAAAACAGATCCTAAAACAGATTCAGCACTTCAGACAGTGCCTTTTAAGTTCAGACTAAAACCCAGAGTGGATATATAGACTGATATAGGGGCCAGCAGCTACCACTGTGCCTATGCCAGCAGCTGATCTGAATCCTGTAGGTTCACTAAGATTTCTATGCACTACCTTTATCGAGCAGCAATTATTGCTGTTTTTTTAAAAAATGGAACTAAATACTTGTCAATGAAGTTTCCAAAAGACACACTCTTCAGATAAGGAATTTGCAATGTGATTATCAGCCATCTAGTTAAACCTGTAGAGGGAAAATTCCCAGCTGCAATCTTTTCCTAAAAGTAAGCAAGGCTTGCTCAATAGGCGATAATGCCTATCTGTAGAAGAGAAAGAGGTTTACCATTCATTATCTTTTCTTTTCTTGCTTTTATTTCCTGCTTCACATGCCTCCCTGCCGCCGCCACCCCCCCCCCAACACCCAGTAAATATTCCAGCTGGGTGGGCGGTGGGAGAGAATGTAACTTTACACCAGGCCTTTGTTTTGCTCAAGTGCATCTACAGTTTCGCCTTGGTGGATGAACAGAGGCACACAAGAGATCCACTAATTGGACACTTTTAAACGGAGCTTTGTTTTCCTTCTTTTTTTTTTTTCCTCCTCTACCATGCTAAAAAAAAGGGAGCCTACTCATTTCAGTACTCCAGGCTGCCCTCTGCACCTTATGGTTGCTAAAACACATTAATAGCTAATGAGGCTCTTTCGCTTGCACTTCTGGGAGGTTTCTGAGGGGCTATTTGAAAAACCTTCAACCAGAAAAACCTTGTAACATGAAGCTGGGGTCTGCCTTTCACAACAGTTCTGCTGGGGAGGAAAGGCTCAGTACAGCCTAAAGACATCATATCCCATCATATCCTTTTTTTTTCTTTTCTTTTCTTTTCTTTTTTCTTTTTTTTTTTTTAGTTGGTTGAAAGTCTCATTTGTTAATATTAAATGCTGATTTTTTGGGTGTTTATTCACTCAGGCTTCATTCACACACATGGACAAGAAAACAGACCAAGCGGGATGAGGTCACTGGTGGAACAACCAAAAACAGGTATTGGAAGTATAATAACAACCAGCTATTATTACCAAAATATAAAAAGTCAAGGGAGAAGCCAAATCAATTAATTTACATGTAATAGTTAATCTACAATGGATGAATCACTTTCTATACCCCCCTTAGACTTTATAGCATGCAATTGTAAGGCCTTAACAAGAAATTTAGATGTTCTAAAGGACACCTATTGCACAGCATCAGATAACAGAAAACAGATCTTCACAGGAGAATTAATTAATAATTCCTAAAATCATTGTAAATAGCAATAGCCCTATTTACAATGATTTTAGGAATTATTGTATTTTTCTTGTATTGAACGTTCTTCCATTGGCAGCTCGGATGAGCTGTTATAAGAGTGTTCCTATGAAGGACAGAATGTGTGGTTGCAACTGTGCCTCAACAGAAGATCTAGCTCATGTATTGCCAATGGAAGAACGTTCAACCTGGCATTTAGAAGGGCTAACCTCATTTTAATGTTTGGAAGATCCACCAGATAACAGCTATAAGGGTGTAAAAGAGACAAAAAAAATTGTTGGATTGGCAGGACTTAATCTTACTCATCTGATATTGTATCTCAGTATCCTTGAGTCTTTGGAGAAGACTCTGTCATACTCTTGAGTCAAAACCAAGGGGACTGAAAACCCCATATTCATGGCAACCAGTTGCCTCCTCATTTGCTATTTCGATTCTGCCCTCATGCTCCTCTGCCCTTCGTAATGGGCAGAGCATACCACTTGCCTATTGTTCTCATCTGTTCTTGGAAGCTAAGGAGGGTCAGCCCTGGTTTGTACCTGGATGGGAGATGGCCAGTGAATACCAGGTGGTGGTTGTTAACTGCCATCAACTTCAAGTTATGGTGATCCTCTGAATGAGAAGAGAGCCAGTGGTCTGAGCACTGAACTACGACTCTGGAGTCTAGGGTTCGACTCCCCGCTTGGCCATGGAAACCCACACTCTCAGCTCCAGAAAATCTCATATACGTTCACCTTGCCATAAGTAAAAAATGATTGGAAGAAACACAACATGAGAGACTACCAAGTCATCGTAATACCAGGTGTTGTGGGCTATATTTCAGAGGAAAGCACTGGCAAAACCACTTCTGAATATTCCTTGCCTAAGAAAACCTGATGAAATGCATGGGGCCACCATATAAGTTGACAGGCAACTTGAAGTCATACAGTCACAATGTAATTCTGTTTGAGCAGCCTAGGGCTTCCAAATGTATGAGTTTTCTTCTTTCTGCAGATTGCCTGCACTTTCATAACGCCTGTACGTTAACGAAATAGATGAGTTCTGGGCATGACTTCTTCAACGGAAAATTTGGGACCGGAGGCAGAGGAAACACAGGAAGAATAGGGATACATTCCTATGCCACAACAAACAAGAGCAGTTCAGCTTGTCTCTGCAAACTTTCTATTCAGAACAAACCATCTGTGCATGTGAAATGAAACAAGCAGCTCAGGGAAGCCTTACATAAATAAACCAAAACAATAAGGAACGTCCTAGAAACCACTTGGAGACTTCTTCCAAAATGTAACCAGAGATGACTTTTTCTTTCTCTGGCTTCCACTTTCTACTTTGGCAAGCAAACTTACAGATCTGTGATTGAATATGCTGTGGATAGCTGCTCAGGCAGGCTTCTTTCCTTGCCTAGTTTCTCCCTGTTTTGCTGCTCATGCGTGCTCATTAAGGGATTCTGGAGGCAGCTGTTGCTTAGTTTACCTGTTCCAGGTGGGCATCATGGTGACAGGATGATGGGCTAGAAGAGAATCCCTCCTGTTCCCCAGCTCAAGCTTCGTTTCTTGCATTGTTTACTACAGACACACTGCAGCAACCTGACACTGAAGGTCTGTGTTTATCCACACACCCCATTCACCATCCTCCCAGTGCCAATACTGCTGAAAAACATCCGGCTACAGTGACAGAGGTCAACGAGGAAAATGAGAGGCTGGGCAGGCATTAAAAGCATCACTGTCAGGAGCTTTGTCAAGTGAGATATACCTGTGCTTCAAAATGTACTAGCTTCCACTGAGAGAGCTCCTTTAGAAGTAGGGCTGGCAGGCCAGACACACTCAGGGCTAAAACCTGAGACCTTGGGTGATCCCTTCATGCTCCCCTCCAGGATATAAGGGGCCATCTCTGGTGATATCATTAAGCGAAATACATTAATCATAAATCAGAATTGCACCAGTCATGTACAGTAATTCAAATGATAAAACACCAAGTCTAAGACAAATGAGAACAAACTATTTCTCTTGTTGGAAAGTTGGTTTTCCAAGCTCAGCATTGCAAGGGGGAGCACTGTACTTTTTGTTAGTTTTTTCTTGGAAAAAGAAATTCCTCTACAGACTGAGGAGAAAATAGGATCCAATGTGTTGTGAAAATGCCTTGAAAAATATTTTTAGACATCCTTGGAACATAACTAGAACACATTATTCTTTACACCAATAAATAACTTTGTTCCCACTAATTTTGAAGTGTAACTTTGCTACACCCTTGGTACAGAGAGTGGCATCTCATTTTAGGTAATTACATTGCTTGCAACCTGTTGTTTTCAAGTTTTAACCTGTTCTTATCTAAGGCATTATAAACAGTCACTGGTTACTTACTCAAAGTGGTTGCCCATGGACTTGTGTCAGTCTGTGACCTGTTGGCTGACAGTTCATGGAGAGCTTCCAAGACAGAAAGAACCATTTATACCCAATGGGCACAACTATGATGCCAGTTCTTGGCACATTGGGAAAAATCTGTTGGCTCCCCACATCAGATAGCTTAAGAAGCACTGACATTCAGCAAACAAGAAGGCCGAAAAAGTGCTACAGAGACAGTCTTAGCTGTGGCCTTCATGTGGTACCTCTAATAGCTGGGATGTCCCTCTTAAAGAGTAATCCAAAAGTTTTCCCAAATGTATCTTAATTCATATTCCAACAACTCTATGTTTCTCCAGACAATTTGAGCAAGGAGGAATAGGACAGCAATGGCTGGAAGACAGATAATCATGGAATTAAGTCCAGATTTTGAAGCTTTTGCACAACAGTAGCAATGCTGGGCATAACTGAATTTGTGGAGGCTACAGACAGGCAGGAATGCACTTCAGAGTGGCCATTTCTGGCTGCATGAGTAGATTTTCCAGGCAAAATTCACATCAGGGAGCTTGGCTTCTTCTAAATTGGACTGAGAGGCAATCAAAAGTCCAGTGCTTCCTGTCAGGAAATGAAAACCCTATAGATGAGGTCTGAAAGCAGTGGTATCTTCAAAGTAGAAATTAGGGGTAGAAGACCAGAGCCCCATTCAGCAGAGGAATGGGTATGGGCCCTAAACATAGTAGAGAACAAGTAGGAGAAATAATTCCCATCAGAAGTATGTCCCATAAGACCACTCAAAGGGAGTCAACTAATAAATTTGTTGTTGTGTTCCTTAAAGTCATTTTGGACTGACCCGAAGGCAACCCTATCATAGGCTTTTCTTGGGCTGAGAGTGTGTCACATACCCAAAGTCACCTAGTGGGTTTCCATGGCCAAGTGGCGAATCAAACACTGGTCTCCAGGGTCACAGTTCCATGCTCAAACTACTATACCACACTGGCTCTTCAACTAATAAATATTACCATTTAAATACCACCCCCATAAGATCATTAAATCCTCCTTAAGTACACCTCTGCCTGAAAGCAGACCTATTCTTTGCCTCTATAAAGAGCTCTCCCAATTATTCCTCTTCTCAAAGCCAAATGTTTATTTTTCTTCAGAAGGAGGTAGGCACACTGCCACTTTCTTGGACAAACTCAGCAAGGCTTGAGGAAATTTGTTGGCTGCTTAGTTGGTTTGCTGACTGACTGGCCTATTTTTGCAATGTTCTCTAAAGCAGCAGTTCTCAAATTTTGGTTCTCTAGTTGTTTTGGACTTCAGTTCCCAGAAGCCCCAGTCAGTTTCACCCATACAGTTGAAGTCCTAAACACCAGGGGCGGGAGAGCTAAGCTGGAGAACAACCATTCTAGAAAAAACTGGAAAAATGCATCAAATCCCAGTTGAGTTGAGAGAAGCTTTCTCAGCATTCATTGCACCTTTTTCCAGCTCTCTCTTCTGTTCCCAGTTCTGAAATTCCTGGACTGTGTTTGCTTGCCCGGTCTTGCTCTGCTAGGTGTCCTGTTCAGTCTTCTGGATCTTTTTGGTCTGCTGATTTATCTGTGGAGCAAAGGGAGCTGCAACGAAGTCGATTTCGTTGAGACCTAGCATGCTGACTTCCAGCTTGGTTTTCTGGAATTCCACCTTCTGAGAACTTCAGTGTTGTTCTGGGGATTGGATCTAGCCTACAGCCCTAGGGCAGAGTTCCACCACTTTCTCCCTGACCCAGATGGCCACCTCCCTGTGTATTTGCAGGTACCCTGGGAGGAGTTGTGTTTACACATGGCCCCAAGTCTTTCGAATGAGCCCTAAATGTTGACGAGTCTTCTGAACTGCTGGAGGCTGCATTCCTCTGTTTGTTTTAAGAGTAGAGTTGACTTGTTTAGCCTTCAGATGAAAGGAAACAGTGACAGAGCAGAGCCGACAAGAGAGAGAAAGAAGGAGGTAGGGAACCTAGGCTGACATTCTGATTACCTCAACTTAAAAGGCAATGGCATATAGCTCCTTTTAAAGAGCACATCCGGCAGGTCATCTAAAGGACAAAGTGACCTTTTTAAAGGCCTTTTCAACTCCTAGCTTATGAAATTTTCCCATAAATCTAGGAAGAAAGACAGTGAAAATTAGTGTTTTCGTTTGGACAATTCCAAAGGTTGGACTGTATCACGGATAAATGGATAAGACACTTCGTGGTAGGGTTTGTAATGATCCTTGCTGAACAGCAGAGGCCAGCCAGAATACTGCAATTTCAGATTTGGACATCAAACCCAATGCTTAATTTTAAGGGCCTGCAAAGAGCCATTGCGCTGATTTGATCAATTAAAAGATTCATTTGTTGCAGATTGAAAATGGATTTTTAATCGGCTGTTAATGAGGGCTGTCCCTAGTGCAATAGATTCAGTGCCGATGGCGCTGTCATAACCAATAAAACTCCTCCATAGCTACACCCAAGCCTCATTCGGGGTACTGATTTTTGAGGTGTTCCGTAATACTCTCTGATGGATAATTAATATACTCCACTCTTCACTGAGAGCTGAATCTAAAGCCCCAGTAACCCAAAGGCATCAGATCCAGATTGCAGAAGTTAAGCAGGATTGGGCCCGGTTAGTATAGTTGGTCCTCCATTTTCACTAGGACTAGAGATGCAGGACCCTTCCAAATCACAAATATCAAAATGTGTGTGTGTGTGTGTTTGTGGGAGGGAGACCGAGGCATGGTGGGGAGAAAAGGCACCCAGGGTCCAAACCAGGTCAGAGAAAGGAAAGGGAAAGGGTGAGGGTCAGCACGTTGGCCTTATACGTCCTCTCTCTTGCCCATCTCCTTCTTTGTGTGTGGGGAGGGGGCATTGCGAAAGGGTTTGTGGTGCTGAGAAATGAGACTGTGAACTGTCCTCACCTGCACAGCTAGTAGCTAGTAGAGGAGAAAGAGGACCAGGGCTGACTTTTTAAAGGATTGTGTAGCCTGATTGCAGCCACCCAGAGGGAATTAAAAAATAACATCTAAAGCAATATGGAGTATAAAAGTTTTTAAAAAGGGTTAAACCATGCACCCAATTAAAACCCTACTTTTAAAACATTTAAAATACTTATTACATACCAAAAACAGCACACCTAAATTGGATACGACTCTATCCCTGGTCAGCCAATGTCAAAGTCAATGTTAAACAGGGAGTCTTTTGCCTGTTAGCAAAAAAGACAACAGGGATGGGGCAGATCAAACTTGCCTCGGGAGGGAGTTCCAAAGCCAGGAGCAGCCACCGAGAAGGCTCTGATTAATGGCCTGGCACAGAAATACCAGGCTTCTTTTAGGCGTCTCCAAAGTACTTGCATATTTAAAATGAGCCTGTATTCCATAGACGCTGTTAAATCTTCAGTCCTGCCAGGACAATAAAAGAGACCTGGAACCCCCTTTTTGAATTTTCTGCTTCCTGGGAAACCAGGCTGATTCTTTCCCTCCACCCTTTTCGTAGCAATATTTGTTATCGCTTGTCCTCTCTTGGGCGCACTTTGCATCTAAAATACCAGAGGTAATGAAACTCTTAGATAATGAGAAGCACACCAATGTGCTTTATATCTCTAGCTGTTAGAATACACATGCAGTATTTATGACAACACATCTCTCTCGTGCAGGGACATGAATAACCGCACGTGTGGAATTACATGCCTTTGCTTCGTGCAAAAGATAGTTGATTGAGTGGTAAACTTTGTAAAATCTGCTTTGAAATATGCTTGCTCCAAAATTCCTTCCAAAGATGACAGTTCTGGAGTTGCTCGAAATAATTTCTAATGAATCCTCCCTTCCCTTAATTATATACACAATAATTATTGCTTAATAAGCCATTATCTCAGATCCTCCAGAAAGAGTCACTCCAATCTAGACTAAAGACCTTGCCAGATGATGTTACGTCAGGAGTCAACAGACTTCCCAAACATTTATTACCTTTTTTCCTTCTCACTATATCCTGGCATAATGGAAACATCAGAAGTGGATGAGCACTTCAAGGTGCCCACTGCTCTTCCTTCTTGGAGTTAGAGTTATTGTTGTGCCCCTTCAAGGTAGTTTCCAACTTGTGGCAACCCTAAGGTGAACCCTTCACAGTGAGTTTTCTTGACAAGAAATGTTCAAAGAGCATTTGCCTTTGCCTTCCTCTCAGGTTGAGAGAGTATGACTTGCCCAGTGTCATCCACTGGGTTTCTACAGCCAAGCAGGGTTTCTAACTGTGGTCTCCCGAGCCATAGTCTGACATGCAAACCACCATATAACACTGGCTTTCATAGAGTTAGGGTTGCTATTTTTATTAACTGGATTTGGACTAGAAATCCCTGTAAGGATAGGAAGCTCCCAGGAAGGGTAACGTATTGGAAATCATAATCCAACTAAGGGTGTTGCTACTGGAAGGGGCCAAAATGAGGGCATTGTCTCCTAAATAAGAATTTCATCCCTTCCTTGTGATGTTTTCCTTCAGTCCCCAAATTTTGGCATCGCAGAGAGTGAGACATGGAAAATCATTTACATCTTGGACTCTTCTGTTTGCCATGTTCACTTTCCCTGGGTCCCTTTTCTTGGGATTCCTAAATTCAATTTCTAAATGCTCAAGCGAAGTTTTAGGTTACAGCAATATCAGAAATTTGGGGACTGAAGGAAAAATGTCCTTGTGGAAGCAGAATTCTCATTGCAGAAGGTTAATGTCCTCATTGTGTCCACTGTAGCTATGGCCCTGAGTCCAGTATTAATTAATCAATACCCCATCTTTCTCCTTGCAAGGATTTCAAAGTGGCTTGCAAAAAATTTCAAACGAGGACCATGTAAAATCACTTACAAAAATTGTTAAAGGACCAATTAAATGTACAATCCTGTTAAAAAAAAATCACATACTTAAAAAGCAATTTAAGACATGTTTAAAACATAATTAAAAGATAAAAGCACAGCATGCCACTTTCAAAACACCCTTCTGCCAAAGGGTTTAGGAACCAAAGCCTGCCTAAATGAAAAGGAGACCAGAGATGGGGGCCAACCAAGCCTCCCATGGAAGGGAGTTCCATAGCCTGGGAGCAGTCACTGAGAAGGCTCTCTCCCATGTCATAGAATCCTAGAACCATAGATCTGGAAGTGGTCTCATAGGCCATTGAGCCCAATGCCCCATTCAGTAGAGGAATTCCAGCTAGACTATCCCCAGCAGGTGGCTGTCCAGCCTCTTTCTGAAGACATCCAGATAAAGAAACCCTACCGTCTCTCTATGCAATTGGTTCCATAGTCAAACTACTACTCCTGTCATGAAGTTCCTTCTCTTGCTTGATCAAAATGAATTCTCCTGTAACTTTACACCATTAGACCTGGTCCTAACTTCTGAGGCAGCAGAGAATTAACCTGCTCGCCCCCCTCTATGACAGTTTTTGAGGTATTTAAAGAATGTGATCATGTAACCCTCAGTCTTCTCTTCACTAGGCACAACAAGCCCATCTCCCTCAACCTTTCCTCATATGTTTTGTTCCTCATACCTCTTATGATCTGTGTTGCCTTTCTCTGAACATCCTCCAACTTGCCCATAGGCTTCTTAAAATGAGGTGCCCAGAAGTGAACGCCCTACTCCAGATGAGCCCTGATCAGTGCAGAAACATATCTGGGCTTAATCAGTCTTTGGCCGGCTACACCAGAGTCTGGATTTTTATCTATGATGCACAAAACTTTCTACTTTACCCTCACTCCCTTTTGCTTCAATGGAAGCAAAGTATGGTTTTGATCTGTTCCACAGCCACCCAGCCATGGAAACCTGTGATACAAAGCTATTTCATCCAAGCTGTGACAGAATATGGATGACTGATGAACAATTATGGCACTTTTGCAAAGGACACTGTGCCATTGTTGTTTAGGAGCACGACTTGCTGAGTGGAGTTTTCATCTTGGGATATTTATATCCTCTCTTAGATGTGTGCCAGTGACCTATGTCAGCCGTCCCCTTAAGTTAAGCAGCCCAGGTATTGAATGATAGACAGCCTTACAAGGCTCTTGGGTCAGGCAGGTCAGAATGACCAGGAATGATTTCACCTACAGGGGCTGCCTTTAAAAAACATCAGCTCTCTATGCCGCTCCGTATTTTCTGAGATAGTAAAAAGGCAGCAGGAAAAGAGGAAGGCCGTAGTGGATTCATTCAGTCATGGCTGCCCTGAGTCTTAATAATAGAAGGTCTTAGAGACATGTCCTTCACATGGTCCCCAGAAGTAGACTTGATGGGAATTAGCATTAGCAGCAGCTACCACCACCAAAACAACCTAAAAATATACAGGGACAGATCCATAGTTAATCATACTTAGAGGAGATCTACTTCATACCGTCCAACATTTCACAGACAAAAACTAGGCCAGCAGCTTCAAAGTGTGGTCAAGATGGTAAAAGTTACTACTGAGGAAGAAGACACAAACTAGAAGAGGCTGGACCAGTTTGCTTTAGCCTGAGCTGACATGGAAGGACAAGACTCTCCTCCCCTTTCCTCTCCTCCCACTGAGTTGAGTGCAAACTACATGTGAAAAGGATCTAGGAATCTAGTAGACCATAAGCTGAATGTGAGTCAGCAGCGTGATGCAGCAGTTAAGAAAGCCAATGAGATTCTCGGCTGCATCAACAGGACTATAGTGTCTAGGTCAAAGGAAGTGATAGTACCATTCTATACTGCTTTGGTCAGGACCCAGCTGGAATGCTGTGTCCATTTCTGGGCACTTCAGTCCAAGAAGGATATTGACAAGCTGGCACATGTCCAGAAGAGGGCAACCAAAATGGTAGAAGACTTGGAAACCATGAAGCCCTATGAGGAGAGGCTTAGGGAGCTGGGTATGTTTAACCTGGAGAAAAGAAGGTTAAGAAGGGACATGATAGCCATTTTTAAATATTCGAAGGATGTCATATAGAGGATGGAGCAAGCCTGTTTTCTGTTCCTCCAGAGACTAGACATGGAGTAATGGCTTCAAACTTCAGGAAAAGAGATTCCTTCTAACCATTAGGAAGAATTTCCTGATAGTAAGAGCAGTTTGGCAGGGGAATATGCTGCCTGGGAGTGTGGTGGAGTCTCCTTCTTTGGAGGTTTTTGAACAAAGGCTGGATGGCCATCTGTCGGGAATGCTTTGATGGTATACTCCTGCATGGCAGAAGGAGGTTTAAATCAGTGGCCCTTGGGGTCTCTTCCACAACAGTATGATTCTATGATCCTACTTTTGCACTTTGAACTCAGTTTGCAGCAACTGAAGTAAGTTGAGGACAAAGGGGGAAAGTGAAAGGAGGAATGGGGAACTGGGACATTTTAAAAACAGATAAAAAAAATGGGATGACAAAGGATTAATTGGAACTGTCCCTCCCAAATTGGGATAGTTGGAGGTAAGCCACTCAATGAGACTTAGGCCATTTCCAGCCGGTTCCTCCATAAACAGCAAACCCCAGGATTCCATAGGATGTTGAAAGTGGAATAATCATGCTATAAGAGTGTAGTGTGGAAATGGCCATAGTGAATGAGTATGACTAAACAGGAATCTGACCCAAGGAAATAATTTCTCATGGATGGTATGGTAGACATTGATTACATAAGGACTTTGGCAGTAACAGGATTTTGGAAACATCACAATCCATTCACATATTTCTGCAACGGAATACAATTCCTGGCTGACACAGTTTCAAACAAAGGCAGGGAAAAATGTGTTTTCCAACAAGAGAAATGTATGAAATCTTACAGTATGCGCAGAACATGTTGTTGGATGGGATTATTATCTCATTAGAGTGTGCAAACATGCCTCTTTCTCCCGCACACACCCTGACGCCCCCACACTTGTCACAGAGAAACTTCTGGGAGGCTTATGTTGCTGTTAGCTAACTGAAACATTGCCAGTTTTATTTTCAAAATGTGCAAGGCTTTTTTTAATTATTTGTTTGGGAAAGGGAAACTGCTCCCTAGCTTTGAATTTATATTACAAATCTCAGCCTTGAGCACTTTTTTTTTTTTACAGTTGGTTTAAAATACAGTTTATAATGGTAATACTGATGGAGTTTTTATTACAAGAGAATTATCAGGCCAAGAACTGTGGCCGACAACGCTTCGACTCAGATAACATTTCAAGGGGGTGAGGCATTTTCCCATTCGCTTGGTGATATTTTTAATATGGCATAGAGCATCAGCATAGAATGAAAGCATCAGAGAGCTGGAAGGGACAGCAACTAGTCCAACCCCCTGGCATGCAGGAATACGCAGCTAAAGCATTCTTGAAAAATGCCCATCCAACCTCAGGATTAAATGGTATTTCAGCCTCCTTCAGCTAAAGTTTCCTTATGTCTTATGCACCTACCCTCACCTTTCTGACATATGGACTGGCATTCTTAGGAGTCATCCTACCCTCTCTGTCTCCTTTTTATTATCTCACTGCTACAAAAGTGAAGCCAGATTAATGCTAGTCTCTCCTCTCCCTGCTGAGATTAGTTTAGCTGAGCCCCTCTAGATGGGAGAAAGGTTCTTGATTCTGCTCCTGTGCTAATCGATTTAATTTTGGAGATCTACACGATGTCTTAAACATCCTGAAGTCTTTCCTGGGAACTCCCGGACTTATCAAGGACTATTCATTCCTCTTTACAACTTAGTTTAAATTAACCCATTATTTTCTGCAGTGAAATATATCTCCGCTTGGCTGCCTGTTTGTAGTACAGTGCGCCCTCTTCTGGCGCAACCTCCTTGCACACACAAATGTGAGGTCGCACACTGATTCCCATCATAATCAATGGATACAACAGGCACATACCCACACAGGTATGTTGCATTCCTTGACTACAATAGGATGCAACATTTGCATTTTTTGTTTTACACAAAAAAGGAACCCTTGCATATAAGGAATGGATCCCCCACATATATGGCAGACACACTGTACTGTATTGTATTAACGAGCTAAGATGGCCTCCATCAGGAAACACACCTATTGTTTCCAGGGCACAGATTCAACAAAGATCAAAGAAGGGATAGAGGAATGTTTGACCCCAAACAAAAATAATCCTAATGTTTAACAAGTGTCATAGTGTTAAGGCACTTCAGCATTTTGACTGTAACTCCTGGATAATAAAGAAGGCTCAGTGGAAACTGATGGAAATCAGTTGCTGAAATATTCCATGAGTCTAGATATGATGTGATCCGAGAGAGAGGAGGAGAGGAAGAACAGACAGGACAAAGGAAGGAGGGAACGCCTGGATGTTTCAAGTCTGGATGCGAACCTGGGAACATGCCGTGAAAATAAGAACAAAAAGAACTGGAAACTCTTGATCCTTCCAGAGACTTTTATCCCTTCTAGGCGAGTCCTATTGCAGAAATCTCCTGTCTCCAATGGAGCAGCTCTGATAAAACTTTAGTTTCTTTTCTATAGTCATTGCTCCTTAATCACAACAGCTAGCCATTGCATGCATGCACTCCCTGTTAGTTTCTACCCTGCAACCTCACTGCCATCTCCTCCTTCAGGAATGCCTTGTTGACATGACACATGTGGTGATAATAAGACACTGATATGGTTATCACACCGCTGCAAACGACTGCACAGAAAAGGCGCCAGACACCAGCTTTGCAAGCGAAGCACGGCCACTGCCTTTTTGGAAGGGGCTTGCTGCCATCTGACAGAACCAGATCCCGTCAAGGGCAATTTTTTAAAAAAATATATTTTGCAGATTAACCTTCAAGGGGCTGTAATTCTAACGGCATGTGCGCTTGGTGGTCTCTGGCCTTTCCCAAGCATAGGCCTCTCGCTCTGATTCTGAAGCTGCAGCTAGAGCGTGCGGATGATCTTTTTTGAGTTGGCCGAGCAGGCGGGCAGGCGGGCAGCCTTTTTGGCTTCTTTAACTCCTCTGGAAGAGATGACACTTTTTAATTAGCAAAACTCCAGCCTTCTCTGCCCCTTTAGCCCTGCCTTCAAAAGACTGGCTTCGTTCATATTCAGTATGCAGATTCCACCACAAGCCTGGGTTAGGAGAAGAAAATATTCCGACTTACTTCTCTGGAAATGAGGAGAAGAGGAAGAAGAAAAGGGGGAAAATGGAGAGAGGGCAATTAAGAGTGTCGTATCCCAGAGGTAGTCTCCGAAAAGGCTTTTGCCATGTGCTCTGTGTCAGTAATATCGAGTGATTGGGCAGTGAATTTATTAAGACAGACTAATCCATAGGGAGGAGGAGGAGGGGAGCGAGGGTGGGCCAGGTTAAGAGAAAAGCAGAAGCGGAAAAACAAATCTAAATTCTAATAAGTAAATTATTCAGTCAGGGCAATTAGGAACAGGGGAGGGGAGGAGTACTTTCCCCATCTTTCGGAACATCTCGCGGAGAGGAGAACCAGAGTGTGCTGTTAATAAACTCTGACTGGAGGGGTCCAGGAGAGCAAACCAACCACATAAAGGGAGGAATTTAAAAAAAAAAAGGAATGTGAGAGAAAGAGAGAATGCACAAGGAAGTGTTAAAAATGACTCACTTTCCGGCATACCCTTTGGAAATAAGCATTTGGCTTTTCTGCTTGATTTCAAAAGTAATGGGCCAAAAGAGTGGATTGGTTTTCACCCCACAGGACAGATGGATGGGGGGGCATGACTTTTTTCCTTCCTCTATTTTTTTTAAAAAAAGATTGCTTTCATTCTAGGGTATTCCCTGTCTGGACAGGCCTCAAGTGCCAGCATAATTCACCTTGGCACCAGCTCTCCAGGGGGGTTTGGCTGCCAAGCTCCTGATTAAGGAGCAGGAAGAGGAGAGACGGGTGGCCACTCTCAGCATCCTCTGCCTTCCCCACATTTTGAAATGCAGAGCCAGGAAGAGAAAGCAGACATCAAAAGCCCAGGACGGTTGTCCCTGCTTCCCCTCCACCGGGATTATTTCCTTTCTCCCTGTCCCCAAAGCTTGTTAATTAAATCATTAAAATTTTATCTTTGCTTAGCCATAGGTAAAGATGTTTGAAAGGTTTCATTAGTCTGCTCTGGCAGAGATTCATGCAAATCCAGAAAGTGTGTGAGGGGGCGAAAAGAGAAACGGAAGCGGATTAGAAGCCCCAAGCATACTCCCCAAGTGTCCTGGTTTGGCAGGGACACCCCCGGCTGATCCTGTGCTCTTCCACTTTTTCCAGCAATTGTTAAAATGTCTCGGTTTTAATCTCTTCCTCCCACTTTTCCCTTTTGTCCTCAGCTCCTATGTTGTTTGGCCACACACGTTCCTGTTTTCATCTGTAAAATGTTGGAAAGTGGACACATGTAAAGCCAGACTCCACATTACTAGGGCTATTTCCGCAGGATACTGTTATAGCTCTATGATTCCACTTTCAACATCCTATGGAATCCTGGAGTTTGCAGTTTTGGGAGGGGCCAGCCAGCTCCTCCCGAAACTGCAAACCCCAGGATTCCATAGGATGTTGAAAGCGGAATCATAGCGCTATAACAGTCTCCTGCAGAAATGGCATAGGGCCAGGATGCAATTGCCTATCGATGCTGGTTTTGAGGGCAACTAAAGCAGCAGCTCTCTAAGGCTGCCATAGTGAAAACTTTAGATAGCTCCTGTACCTTTTATGGTTATACAGAGGAGGAAAATTCAAGAGGTGTTGCTTCTTTCCTGGTTGTTCGACAACCAACACCTGCTGAAAAGTCCCTCTTCTGCACAACCATTAAAGATACAGGATCAATCTCCAGTTTTCAAAATGGCAACCCTATTTCTTCCTAATCTAAACACTTTGGCTGCTCCTTTCCATTGAAGGATCAAGTTGTCTATGCCACACAACCTGACCTGGCCTGCATAATTTAATTTGCAGTCCAAGATATGAAAGAAGATCCTACAGCATTGAAAACACAGAGGTAAGCTTCGGTTTCTGAGTCTTTTGGCTTCTCTACACAGCATGGGGAGGAGCTGCCATCTTGACCTTCACCTCAGGCAGCAAAATATCTTGGGATGGTCCTACTCATTATGTAGACTCCCAGGATTCTTTATTCTGTGTTGTTGTTTCACATCCAAAACAAGCCCAGACAAGCTGATAGTTTGAGTGGAGTTAGGGTAAACAGACATATACCATTCTGATCTTTTTGTTGGCTCAGAATCAATCTCTTGTACTCAGTGATCTGGGTTTTTTGGCAAGCTGGGAGGGGGAGCTGTTCCTCTTTCCCTTTGCTCCTGTGTTTGAAAAAATCAGTGTGGGAGAGGGCTGGTTTCTGAGCTAAGGAACAATCAGAACAGAAACTGCCTGTCTTTGTTCCTCTTTCTTCCTCTTAGATGTAATCTGATCAGGGTGCTTTGGGTTAAAATAATAAGTGGTGGAATTCAAGCCAGTTTCCTTCAGCAGACGCCCTTTTGAAAACACACACACAAGCTGAACCAGGGTGGGGAAAAAAGGCTATTTCAGTCTCCTGAAAAAGATGCTTCTTCTCAGTCAGTTCCCGTGGGCACGGATTGCCACTCAAAACAAAATAGGATTCCCAGATTAAAAACTGGAGAGGACTCCTGTCCCTCTAATGGTTACACAGAAGGAGGAATTTCAGCTAGTGCTGCTTGGTACCTGGTTGCATGCAAAGGAAGACCTGCTGAACTTCCCTCTTCTTCTTGTCGTTGTATGGCTTCAAGTCATTTCTGACTATGGCAGCTCTGAGGTGAACTATCAAGGGGGTCTCTGGGGGCTGAGAGTGTGTGATCCACCCAAGGTCACCCAGGGGGTTTCCATGGCTGAGCAGAGAATCAAACCTTGGTCTCCAGGCTTGTAGTCCAACACTCAAACCATGTTGGCTCTCAAAAATGTCCAGGTTTCCTGGCTGTCATTGGAGGACGCCTGCATTTTGTGTGTTTGCATATGCAAACCAGTGAACAATTGTTGTTGCTATTGTGTACCTTCAAGTCGTTTCAACTTGGTGATGCTAAGGTGAACCTATCATGGAGTTTTCTGGGGGCTGAGAGTGTGTGATGGTGTCACACTCCTGTCCCAAAACCCAAAGAAGACCCTTTCCAACAGCCTCACCCTAAAGACATGAGAGGAACATGTCCCAGCTTTTCTCCAGTCTGGGATTTGAGGTGAACGGTACTTATGGCAGACAGTTTAGGTGGAAAAGTGAGAACCCAGAACTCTGGCAGTGTTTATATAATAAAGATATTAACAGCAACAACTTTCCCCGAACTTTGCAGTGGTCCAGTCCTGTTTGCTATCATCCACAAAGGTCAAGCCTGCCTACAGTCAAAGGAGTCAAAAGATGCTAGTGTGCTGGAAGCAGGGGCAGGAGCTGAAGAACTATTATTCTCAGTCCTTAGTCTTTTCTCCCATCAGAACAGTTTTTTCCAGTCTAGTTTCCTCCAGGTATGTTGAACTACAGCTCTCACCAACCTCTAGCCAAAATGCCCAAGTACTTACAAAGGTATGGCCAGGGGTGAATCTTGTGATTTGGATTAAGTAATCTGGAGACCCTTCTTGGCTCCACAAACCCAAGTATGGGTTGTAAAATCTGAGGAGAAGATCCAGATCCAGATTCAAACTGGGAGACCTTTAGCAAGCCTACCTTACAGGGTTGTTTGTAAACAGAACTTATATCCTACCTTTTTCACCATGAAACATTTTCAAGGTGAAAAACGACTCTGGTTCATATAAAAGGACAACCAAATAATTGAACAAGAACATTAGCAAAAAGTGGTTAAGATGAGAAAAACAGTGGCAGGGACACCAATAGAAGAGCTACAGCAAGCTATTATTGAACAAGGTGGGACTCATGGGGCCCTCCAGAGGCTATTGGACTGTCATTCCCAACATCCTTTATTGGTGTTCTGGTTAGGACTGATGGAAGGTGCAGTCCAGGATCATATATAAGGCTACAAGCTACCCCCCACCTGTATTAACAGCTCCAGCAAACAAAGTGGGTTTCGGCTGGCATCTGAAGCAATTTTTTCTGACAATAAATGGGGGAAGGGCCAGTTTAAAGCCACCCTGAATTCTTTGCCAGGAAGGATGTGATGTCAATGTTAAAAATAAATAAAAATGTGAATGCATACACATCGCATGATGCTTTCCTCCATAAACAGTATTACATTCTAGGAAACCTTCACCAGTTGAATTTCTGCTTTGCTTTCAAGACAAGCAGGAATGGCTGGCAGGTGATCCCAAACACCCACCTCATCCCGTCTCTTCTCTCGAGGGCGTGTTTGTCTTGTTCTATTTGGTAGCTCCACACTTTTCTTCCTGCCATAAATAAATTGCTTATTGGCTGCTCAACATGGCCTCCGGGGTATTTCATCATCTGTTGGAAAAAAACTGTAAGAAATGTGAAGAACAGAGATTCTCGCCCTTCCAGTCCCTTCTCCTCCTCTTCCCAGCCAGACCTTAAATGCCACAATTATTCTGGACCTGGTAAGGAAAGGAAAAGTAAGAGTGTGGTATGGCAGAGCGGGGAGAAGAGAGTCAGAAATCTCACCCCAAATCAAAGCACCGCTTTAAAACAGAGCAGCTGTTATTGTGTCAAGAGATTCAGCTACAGTGTGGTTGGGGTATGAGCCTGTCATAGTTAACAACGCATAATGATAGAGTGCTGTTTGAAAATGGCAGCCAGTGCTATTAAACTGATCTGTTTGTTATGGGATAATGATGTAGGGCAATTCTTTGATTTCAGTTAAATACTCCCGGAGTTTAAGGGCTGCCTCTGGAAGGCACCATCAAGGAAAATAATTGTGGATCTCTTTGAATACATCCCTTTGCTTTCCAAGAGCTTTCTGTATATACTCCAACTGTCCCAATTTGGCAGGGACAGCTCTGATTAACCTTCTGTCATCTCACTTTTTCAGCTGCTTTAAAAATGTCCCACTTTTCCCTCTCCTCCCTCCACTGTCCCTGGCTTGCATCCATTGCTGCAAACTGAGTTCATAGTGCAAAAGTCCTTTGTACCCAATTCATTCAGCAGGAGGGAAAGGGAAAGAGAGGAAGGAGGTTTTTTTTCCCCCTTTCCAGTAGGTTTGGGCAAAAGCAAACTGCTGCAGCCTCTCCTAGATTGTGTTCTTCCTTGCTAATCATTTTTCCCATCTTGACCTCATTTCCATTTGTGAAATGCTAGACAGTATGATTCTGTCCCTTTGGCCTGGGGCTGCCAGGTAAAAGAAGAAGCAAGGCTCCTGTCTCTTTAAGAGTTGTGTAATGGAGAGGATTTTTGCAAATGTTGCTGGGGACATGAGTCCTGTCCCTTATTGCAGGTGGCAATCCTACCTTGGCCTCAACACTCAGCTAGGCAAGGCAAAGGATGAGGCAATGATATGCAGAGGGAGTTGCAAAGTTACCTTGGATTAGGAACTTAGGAAAATTGTCTTGTAGGCAACCCTGGCCAAGAAATTGTGCTGCCTGAGACAGAGTAAGAAAAGGCTCCTCCCAAAGTCCCAAGCTGAGATGCATAATACCCAAAACTAGCACAACGTTTTGGTTAAAAGAGTAAAATTGGGGGATTTTTTTTAAAAAGAAGAATGGAACCAATGTCATTCTGAAGCCATCCATAATTTCAGAACATCTAAATATCTTGTTAGGGCCTTACAATTACGCACTATAAAGAACAAGGAGGAGTATGGAAAGTGATTCATTTATTGTTGGTTATGTATTACATGTAAATTGGCTGGATTATCCTTTCTCATTTTATCTTATTATATTTTTTTCATTTTTGTGCAATGGCTGGCTGCTAAAATGCAATAAACTTGAACTTGAACGTGAAGCCATCCATAACTAAACAGTGGTAAGATGAGGCTCTGGGCACTTTGGTACCCCTTATCTGCCATGGATCCCTCTTTGTAACATAATGGGATTTGTAGTTTGATTAGGTATTTGGAGTTTGTTGCCAGTGAACTCTAGAGACTCACTGAATTATGAATCCCAGGATTCCATAGGATGAGGTCACGGTGGTTAAATCAAATCATAGTGCTTTAACTGTGTAGTATGAAGGGGTAGTTCTGCAGTACACAGTTGTATCACTTTGATTCACCTTTTAACTGCTTTTATGTTGTTCTGTGGAATCCTGAGTTTTATAGGCTGGTGCAGGACTAATACTTTTCAGCCAGAAAGCTCTACTGCTATAGTTCAGGGGAGTGCAGTAGAGAATTCGATCTACCTCAAGAAACAACAAATACCAGGAGTGTATTGGACAAAGCATTTATAGTGGTATCAGACTGGTGTCATGATGTACTGTGGACACACCAAAAGAGACTTCAAAAGTAGCTCTCCAAAACTCCCTGCAGGAGGTTAAAAACAAATCCTCCCATCCCTCTCCCTGTCTCTAGCAGTGAAACAAATACCATACTAAAACAAAAAATTAAACAGCTTAACAATTTGCTGTCCTTCCATAACTCCCACAATCTGCTGCCTGAAGCTGCAGTCTCACTCACTGGCCCTGATTATTCTGAATGGGACCATTAGCCCATTTATTACACATACTGATTTGTCAGCAGCTTACCAGGGTTTCAGAAAGGGTTCTTACCCAGCCTGCCTTATAAATGCCAAGGACTGAACTTAAGACCAGTCGCATGCAAAGCACACTCTCTTCCACTGAGCTATGCACCCTCCCCCTAAATATAATATATAAACCCATAAATGCCAAGAAGATCTTTAAAACGTTGCTCAGCAAAACAAAGAATAGAATTCTTTCCCCCTGTCTCTCTTGACAGGGCTGAGATATTTATTCTACTTTGGGTAAGTGTGCATTCCCCCCAAAACCCTCCCTCCCTCCCCTGAAGGCTAGTTTTGTAGCTCAAAAGCTGACTGCTTGGGGAGCATTAATATAATGCTATAGCCACCAAGAGTATTGTAATCAGATCAGATTTTTGCAGGGGTAGTTTGAAAGCAAAGTGTATTGTAAATCTGATCCAGTTGCCATGCGGTGGCTGTTATACAATGGAAGGGAACAGAATCCAGCCCTGAACAGATGGTGTGATTCCATCTTGAATGAGTCAGATGCACACCTGGCACATACCTTGAGAAGTCTGAGAGCTGGACTTGTTTTTCTGGGCAATGTTTTCTGCTGCCTGTCATGCCAGGAAAGTTTCCTTTCTTGGCACTGAAATAAAATAATAATAATAATAAAGACTTAAGTGATCACCCAACTCACATTGTCAATTAAGGTTAAAATGAAACCATGACAGAAAGCAAAGGTCAAAATCTTGCTGATAGCTGACCATTATGGGTGGAACAGATCAATTCCTTCCTTCCTTCCTTCCTTCCTTCCTTCCTTCCTTCCTTCCTTCCTTCCTTCCTTCCTTCCTTCCTTCCTTCCTTCCTTTTGCTAGGGTGGTTCAGTATAGAGCAATGATTCTATACCCTCCAATTGTTCTGATTTGGCAGGGCAGTCCTAACAAATCATCTGTTGTCCCATTTTTTTCCGCTGCTTTTAAAATGTCCAGGCTTCTCTCTCTTCCTCTCACTTTCCCTCTTTGTCCTCAGCTTACTTCAGTTGCTGCAAATGAGTTCGAAGTGCAAAAGTGCTTCTTACTTACCACAGGAAGTTAGGAGAGGAATAGAAGGACAGAATCTTACCCTTCCCAGTAGGCTCAGGTAAACTGTTGCAGCCTCTCCTAGCTTGTGCATTCGGTCTCATTAATCTCTTTTGCCCTCCTGAGTACCTTCTGACATTGTTTAGTCACATGTGTCCCAGTTTCATCTGTGAAATATTGGAGGGTATGTGGCTTTCGGACTTTGGTTCTCTCACTGCTTTGGACTTCAGCTCTGAGAAGCTCCAGTCACCATGGCCAAACATAAAGTATTCTGGGAGCTGAAGACCAAACTTCTGGAGATCTTAGGAATGGGAATCACCAGAACAAAGGAAACAGGCTTTGGCAAATGGGAAACCTTTATTCCAGTCCTAAATGTTGGCAAAACTAGATCACCAGGAGTCCTATGTAGTTGATCCTTCTGAGGAATTATCAGTCAGAGGTGTACTAAAGAACCACACACTAAGCAATATTGAGGCATCGATTGTTGTTGAGCCTTTGCAGGAGTAAGAAAGGCTGTCTGCAATCTATCCTGTGCACGCTCACCTTGGAGTAAGCTAAATTGAACACTTGGAGAGCACTTCTAAGTACCAATTGTGCTTGTAAGATTGTGCATATGTAAGGATGTTTGAATTATAATAGATGATAAGAAATGTAATTTGTCCAACCCACAGAAGTATTTACAAATAGACAAAATTAATAACAACCTGACTGCCAATGTTTATCTACCACCACAGCCTTAAAAACAGTCCCAAAGTCCCTCCATGGAAGGGATACCTTCTAAGGACTGGCATTTATAAATGTTTTTGTACCGGGGGCTGAAGGATGTCCCACCACTTTTGCCCCAAGGAGGGCAATGCAGGAAGATGAGCCAACAGGCTATCTGTCCCCCCTCTTCCATTGTACACACAGCGGTACCTATAAATAGCTAGCGCTGCAGAAGACAGGACTGGAATTCAAAATGACCTTCACAAGACTGGAGTGCTAGGTCAAAACCAACAGAATGAATTTCAGCCACAAGAAATGTAAGACACTAGGTCTAGGGAGGAAAAATAAAATGCACATTTAATGAATGGGTGACATCTGGCTAGAAAGCAATACATGCAAGAAGGCTCTAGGGGTCTTACTAGACCACAGGCTAAACATGAATCAATTGTGTGATGAGACAGAGAAAAAGCCAATGCAATTCTAGGTTGCATCAACAGGAGTATAGTATCCAGATCAAGGGAAGCAGCAGCGCCACTCTTTTTTTTGCTCAGACCTCACCTGGAACACTGTGTCCAGTTCTGGGCATCACAGTTCAAGAAGGATATCATCAAGCTGGAATATGTCCAGACAAGGGTGACAGAGATGACTGAAGATCAGAAAACCAAACCTTATGAGGAACAACTTAGGCAGCTGGTTGTGTTTAGCCTGAAGAAGAGAAAACTGAGAGGTGACATGATAGTCATCTTCAAAAATCTGAAGAGATAGAATAATAGAATCATAGAGTTGGAAGACACTCCAGGGACCATCCAGTCCAACCCCCTTCTGCCATGCACGAACACACATCAAAGCACTCCCAACAGATGGCCATCCAGTCTTTGCTTAAAAGCCTCCAAAGAAGGAGACTCCACTACACTTCATTGAGGCAGCATATTCCACTGCTGTACAGCTCTGACCATCCGGAAGTTCTTCCTGAGGTTCAGGTAGAATCTCCTTTCCTGCAGCTTGAATCCACTGCTCCTTGTCCTAGTTTCTGGATCAGCAGAAAACAAGCCCGCTCCCTCCTCGACATGACATCCCTTCAAATATTTAAACATGGCTATCGTGTCCCCTCTTAACCTTCTCTTCTGCAGACTAAACAGCTCAGCTCCCTAATTCATTCTTCATAGGGCATGGCTTCCAGAACCCAAAATTTTGATCGCCCTTCTCTGGACAGGTTCTAGCTTGTCGATATCCTTCTTGAGTTGAGGTGCCTAGAACTGGACACAGTATTCTAAATGAGGTCTAACCGAAGCAGAATACAGTGGTACCATTACCTCCCTCAGTCTAGACACCATACTCTTATCGATGCAACCAAGAATTGCATTGGTTTTCTTGGCTGCCACATCACACTGCTGACTCATGTTCAGCTTGTGATCTACCAAGACTCCTAGATCCCTTTCACACGTCCTGTTATCCATCCATGTGTCCCCCATCCTGTATTTGTGCATTCCATTTTTTCTGCAGGACCTTACATTTCTCTCTGTCAGGTAGAAGATGGAGCAAGCTTGTTTTCTGCAGGGACTGGAACACGAAGCAGTGGATTCAACATAAAGTACACATAAACACTGGGAAGAACATTTGGACTGTAAGAGCTGTTCAACAGTAGAGTACACTGTACAGAATGTGGTGGACTCTCCTACTTTGGAAGTCTTTAAGGGGAGGTTGGATGAGCATTTTTTATCTGAGTTTTAGTTCTTTGTTCCTGTGTGGCAGAGTGTGGGACTAGACGGTCATTTCGGTCCCTTCCATCTCTTAGATTCTACATTTCTAAATATAGTTCTGGAAGACAATGATTTGCAGAAGCTGGAAAAAGATTGTCCAAGCAGAGAATGGGAGGCCAAGGAGTGAGCAAGGAGAAGTCAGAGAACTCAAAATCTCTCCTCCATCTGTTAAGTTTGGAAGGTCTTCCCCTGGTTAAAGTAATTACTGTTTAAAATATGTGCTTGCAGCCCTTCATTAACAAATATTAGATTAAGCTTCAAATGCAAAAGACAATAGTAAGGCAAAGGTTAGTGTCCAAGCTAGAAATTAAAACCAGCAAAAGTTTACTTAAAGAAATACAGTTTCCAAAAGGAAGACCAAAATGCAGCCAATCAGATGGATTCCTGTGATGCTGCAGAGGAAGGGAATTCCAAACTTATTCTTGTCAGATATCCATCTGTGGATGACAGAACCAGAAGGAGGTCCCAATCCATTGATCACAGTGAATTGGTAGGTTAATGCAGGAGTAGGCACTCCTTTCAGATCATGAAGATAAGCATGATTTGTTAGTGCATTTTGGCTCTGCCAATCATGTCCTTGTCTTTGATAGAAGTCAGACACATTCCTAGAGATGGAGAACTCCTCCTGCAGCTATGAGTCAAGACAGCTATGTGGAACCTTCATGTTCAGAGATGGTCAGCCCTTCTCAACTGCTAAGAAGCAACACTTGGGAAGGCTGTTGCCTCCATGACTGGATTAGGGGCTTTCTGGAGACATCAGTTGACCCCTGGGGATACCAGAACAGTAACCAAGACAGATTTTTACCTAACATGGTTCTTTACTCTATGGGGAGGAACATCTTTCAAACTGAGGGTCAAATTCAGTTAAAAAGAAGTTCTCAGGGTCCATATGGTCATGGTGGATGGAGCCAAAGGAAAAGGGGTGGGATCAAACACGCCAAGATATGTAAGATCAATGTTCTTACTGTCACTAGGTAAAGCTTTGCTGTTGTTGTGATACCCATTCAAATTGACTTTGACTTCTGGTGATCTTCTTTTTGGGTTTTCTTGGCAAGATTTCTTTAGATGAGGTTTGCCATCACCTTCATCTATAACTGAGAGTGTGACTTGCACTATATCTCCCAGTGGGCTTCCATGGCTAAGCAGAGATTCGAAACCAGGTCCTTTGCAGTCCTAGTTCAATACAAAAAACCACTGCAATACACTGCCTTTTTAAGAACAGAGGTTTTTTTTCCTTTGCAAGATTTATTCAGGCAAAATTTGTCATGTCTTTCCTCTGAGACTGAAGGAATATGACTAGCCTAGGGCAGCCATCAGGTTTCCATGGCTGAGCAAGGGATTCGAATCCTGGTTCCCCCTGGTCCAAAATGCAAACCACCACACCACACCTGGCTCTCAGCTAAGCCTTAGGAGATGCATTTCAACTTTATAGAATGAGGGTGAATTGCTATTCACATTTTTTGTAATATATTTTGCTAGAAAAAGGGTGGTTGAGGGAATCTGGAGGGGCTCAGGGCTGCATAAACAGCCTTGTGGGGCACATGTAGTTCCAGGGGACACAGAGAGCCACTAGACTCAGCTGTCCTGGACAAAATATGGGAAGCCACCAAACAACATTATCATAGAGAAGGAGTGTAGCAAAATCTGGGGAATTCAGAAAGACCAGATTCAACTCCAGGGCTTGAGGTTCCTGACCTTTGCACGGCAGTGTAAATGTGATACTCAGATCCTACAATTGCCTTTTCTCTGCAGCCAGCTGGGGTTGCTATTGCCTTCCTCTTCTGCAAGCTAAGAGGAGTTCTGGAAAGTGCATTCTTTTCTCGCTCTCTCTCTTCAAAAGAACTTTTCCTCGCATTTAGCTATAATATTCAGGTTAAGTCCCAGGAATGTATGTAATTGCTCTGGGAACTGCTGCTTCAGTGGCATAGCATGCTGAAACATCACTTTGTCTAGGCCATTGGGTTTCTTCAGTTGGGAGTGATTTTCAAGATCCAGCACGAGATAACCAATGAGTGGCAATAACACCCGCAATATGGGTAACTTAGCAAAGCAACTTGGAGTGGGAATGATAGTCTTGATTTTTTTTTCCCCTAGAACCATGATAGATTGATTAAGTAGGCAACCAGCTGCATTGGTTTGTGGATCTTGGAAATGAGTGTAAAATCCCACAGTCAACATGGGAGATTCTGGGAGTTTCAGGCCAAAGAGGTAACTCCCCCTACCCAAGTCCTGAAGGCATCTATTCTTCTAAATCTCATTTTGGAAGCAATCTGCTTCTTCTTGCTCTGTAGTAGAACCACTCTGTACCCATGTTCTTCTACTGTCAAAAACAGCATTCTGCATCATGGGTCCTTCCAGTCCATATATATGGGACCATAGCATCCATCATCCCTGACCACCATCCCTTCCAATGTGCTCCCCCTCTCAGCTCTTGTTTACTTGCCCATGTCAGTAGCTCATTTCTACTAGGAACAGAGAGTCTCATCACCGTGGATCTCGCTGCTTTCCATATATCTTTAAAATATGGAGGCACTCTGTAGCCCTAACACTCAGATTTGCATTGGCAAGCTCTCTGGGACTGATAAGGACATCAAATCTTTGCTTTCTGAGGATTGCACTATCTCCCTGCAGTTTTCCATCTTTGCTTCACCCACCTGATATGGAGCCAGCCAACAAGTGAATACCTAGGTGAAGCAGATTCCCCTTTTTACCCCCCAAATGTCATTTGCAAAGCTGACAGATACCTTAAGTCTTCCCCCATACCACCCCTTGCTCAGGATGGGGATATTGCTGGTGAATTATTTATCAAATTATAGGAAACAGAAGTGTTTGATGCTGGAGAAACATGTGGGGGGGAAAATGCCTATGCCCACTCTCTGCTTTTTGAAAAAATGCCAATGTAAGAGGGTTTCTCCCCCTTTACTTCTGAATTTTGGATAATCTCCTTCTGTCCCCCAGAGGAAACCTTTGATAAATTTGATTTAAAAATATTGATGTCACATGTTGGTGTTGCTGAGATAACGGATCACCCCGGAGGGGCAGCGGAGTGTTTTTGTACACAAGTTTATGCCTGAATAAGGCGCCGGAAAGGTTACATCTGCAAACATCAAGCCAACTCACTCGCTGTTAATTACCGGCACCTGCAGTGGAAATCACTTTTCTCAAAAATGAAACATTTCATTTTCTCCCAGCTTTTTTCCTTTCCCTGCCATAGTTAAGAGAAGTGGCGTGCTCATTTCCCAACCGTAATGCAAAACAACATCTTTTTTCCAGAAACACACAGCAAAAGAGGATGAAGCAGTTATGGGGATGGGGACTGGAGTTTTCTTTCCTATTTATCCTACAAGGAAGGTTGGAAATGACTTCCCGAGCTGTGGGGTCAGTTTTCTTTTTTCTTTTCCTTTTAATCTTGATGTAACCAATAACAACAGCAGTGCTACCTGATAATAAGACAGCAAGTAAACAGCATCAACATATGTCACCGTTTGTAATATGTTGCCTCCGCTACCTGCCTGTGGCCAGAATATCCAGTCCCTTGTTGGGGATTCACTTGGCAGGTTTATTGTTTGACTTTTATAATAATGGGCTTGTGATTGGATTGGGAGGCTGTGAAATACCTTAGTGACACCTGGTAGCAAAGGGGAGAGAGATGTGAAGTCTGCATGAAGATGGAGTGCTTGGCTTCATTTGCCAGATCAAAATGAAAACAAATAGATGTGCACTAGGTTTAAGAGCCAGAATCATCCAAGCTGTAATATTCAAGTCATAGTCAAGGAAGAAAGGCTGCTTCTGAAGCAATGGTTTCAGGAAAAGAGATTCCACCTAATCATTAGGATGAACTTACTGATGGTAGGAGCAGATCAATGGTGGAAGAGGCTGCTGCCTTGGAGTGTGGTGGAATCTCCTTCTTTGGAGGTTTTTCAAAAGAGGCTGGAGGGCCATCTGTCAGAAATGCTTTGATGGTGTATTCCTGCATGGCAGATTGGGTGGCCTTTGTGGTTTCTTCTTGATTCTATGATTTTATCACCCTGTCTGGCTTGTACAATGAACATATCACATGTGAAGCAGGAGCAGAGGGAATTAAGGAGGCATGAAAATTGGAACAACAACAGTTTAAGATATGCAGATGACACCATATTATGGCCATATCTACATTAGACCTCAAAGGCCCCTCCCTAAACTGCAAACTCCAGGATTCCATAGGATGTTGAAAGTGGAATCATAGCACTATAACAGTCGACTGCGGAAATGGCCTATATTGTTGTTTGCCTTGAAGTTGTTTCCAACATATGGCAACCCTAAGGTGACAACAGCAACAATAATATTGGCCTATGAGTTGTCATATGTCTTACCTTCTCTTATTCATTTAACAGGGAATGACCCCAGAATGTTTAAGCCAGTTTTTCCCAACTTGGTGTTCTCCAAATGCGTTGGCCCTTCCTACAGTCCCACCATCTTCAAAGGCCCATCTACTGGGGACCGAAGAGACAACTTTTTCCAGTGGTCACTACCAACACCTTGGAACTCCTGTCCAGCAGAGAGTAGACAGTATCTTTCCTCATTTCCTTTTCATTTGCAAAGAACTTTTTATAGTTACAAAATTTTAGCAACTGCCCTTGCTTAGTATAGAAGTGGCTTTGAAATGGGCATTCCATTTTCCTTTATTGGTATTTTTTTTAAAGAAAAATATGCTTTTATTCATTTCACATTTATTTGTGTTTGTTCTGTTTAATTGTCCCATTTGCTGAAGAAAGGCAGAAATAAAATAAGCATATAAACCGTTAAAATTTAAACAATTAGAAAAACCCTCCAACAATCCCCAACCAGCATAGGATGGTATGAGATTTTGAACTTGATAACCAGCACTTTGAATTGGGTTTGAAGATGAATTGTGATCCAGAAACACACTGTTCTAATCTTTTTGGAACCAGCTTTTCCAAATTACAGCTTTCTACCACTATCTGACTGCCCATGATCTTAACTTATTTTGATTTGTTATGTTTCTGAAAATAACTCTTCCTTTGCATGTACAAGTCCTGCTTTTGTAACTGATTATGAAGCAGTCCATGATCACCAGTGTGAAACATATTGCCCAAAATAAATGGTTATCTCTATTTTATACTTCTTATTTCTTTATAGTGCTTTGCAATCCTCCATCATTTTAAAGAACCCCTTTGTTTGACAGCCAAGTGCATTAGCGTATACTTTTATGAGGACTGTGATATTTTTTTCCTGCTTCCTAAAGTAATTATTATTTTCTCTTTTCCTTCCTAAGAATTATATCACAGTTGCTAATGTTATTCCATAGCTCTAGCAGGTATATATTTTCATTATGCCTTTAAGGGCCCCCAACCTATCTTGAGGCTGGGAGCAGCATTGCTAAGCAGATGATATCGGCTAAATTGAGTTGCCTTATGCAAATAGCTTAATAATAAATATGAAAGAAATGATTGTGATTAAACAGAGTGGAACAGGGCATGCCATTGCAACCCAGGGCAAAAAGAAAAAATTGCATCTGAGATTGTAGCCATTTGGCAATCTAGCAGAGACTTCAACCAAAACAACTCACAGTATCAAAAGTTTGGGGGCAGCTTGTTAACATCTCTAATTATAATGTAAATCTGCACAGATCTAACCTCATTATCACTTGCAATGTGGTTGTTTATGAAACATTTTAAGAAGCCACGGAGGAATTGTTTCCATCTCAGACCTTCGGCATGACTAATGAATTGCCACCCGTTTGGTTAAATCTTCTGGAGAAATGGAAATGGGAAGGGGACAAGGGGAAAACGCACACCCACGCACCCCACGTGGCACTGAAGAGTGATGCGCACGCTGCCCAAACACACCCAGAGCCCATTCGACAGCACTCTCTGTCTGTCTGTTTGCTTGGAGGGAATGTCACTGAAGTGATTTCTGAAACAAAAGGTAGATGCAAGTTTCCCCTGTATAGGGAATGAAGCAAAGAGACTGTTAAATAAGCAATGACAACAAAGATGTTGGAACATCAGCTCTGGGAATATTCTGGAACCAGCAAACCAGCCACTGCGTTTTCCTAACAGCCCTCATGGAACCATTCACAGTTATGTGTCAGTAGCAATTTTAAGAGCTGGAGCATTCTTCCTTGGTAATGAACCCCAGCACAATGACGCTCAAGGAGCTCTTCACAATTTTGTTTACGTGCTGTTGAACCTATGGTAATCCAACACTCAGTTCTGATTGCCCACTAGGCTGCTCTCTTCATTTACCGTGTGTTTATCCAGGAGTGCTTTTCAACTACCTCCTCAGCTGTGACACTTTCTAGGATAGGGTGGCCATGGGTCTAACTAGGCAGAAGACAACCCTCTGTTGGGAGGGATGATGTCTCATGGAAGGTGTCCTCCCTTGGCAAGTCTGCCCAGTCCAAGCCCAGTGAAAAAAGAAAGAATCTCAAACAGATAGAATACAGGAACTCATGAATTCTCAATTTTCATGTCTTACCTGGAGGGGGCCTCTTGTGATATGGCAGGGGAAGAGAAGAGCCCAAATGGCAGGCTCCAGTCATCAGCCTTGAAGAGGAACATTTGACTGAGCTACTGCTATGTCATGAAGTCCAACCTGCTCATCCCTTCCTTGCAATAAATTGCAGCATAACCCATCAACACTGTATGCTCCCTGCTTTCAGAGAGCTATTCCCTGGATACCAAGCATTTTTCCAAAAGAGTTCCTTTTGTTTTGCATTTGATCCTTAGTCCAGTAAGTTAGTCTACAATCGACAATGAAGTAAAGCAAAACCTCAGTTGCAGAAGTGCATGGGTGCCATTGAAAGCCATAGTGGACACAGCAATTTGAACAAGACCCTACCTATGTAAATCTTCTTTGAGCCCTGGGTAGAGGGGGGAAAAAATTCTACCTTGATGTTATTCCATATTCTTCTGGAGGTCTTTTTTTATTATTATTATTTGTCTGAAATGTATGTTTTCCTTTTGTGAAAATCCATTTTTAGGTGTACATATCCAAATATTTCTTCTTACCTACCTGCATACTGATGTGGGCATTAGATATTGTACTTGCACGGACACTGGCATACTTATGGATATTTAATGTTTCTTGTCCTCTGGGGACAAAACAGCCTATGTCCTGTAGGTGTATTAGAAAGAAAAGCTTCTCCATATTTCAGATTCACTCAGAGATGAGAATCACAGTCTCCAGAGACTCTCTCGGCAGAGAAATGGAAATGAATAAACATACAAATAACTTTGTCCCGCTTCTCATTGGCAGGGACCATGTTGTATTTATTATCTGCTTACTGCTTCTAATTTAAAGCTTTTAAAACATTTAGGAGGGACCCTCTGAAATATTTAAAATGCCTTTTGCAAAAATCAATTTGGAAGAGGAGTCATTCTTCAGTGCCCCCTTCGCTGCCTATATGAAGGTTCTGCTCTCGGTGGGACATTGCAGAGACTGACCATCCCTGTTCCCCATTTATCAGCCGACGGTGTGGAGATGGAAAAAGTATTGCCAGCTGAACCAGGTCAGATCAGGATAGCAGTGGGATTAATAAGAACCAAGGAGTTATCAGAAGGGTTTGAAAGTTTTCTGTTTCCTTCCTTTCCCATTCCACTTTCTTTACTGCTGAGAAATCCGCTAGAGCCAAAAGAGGGAATATGGTGTCAGCAAAATGAAAAGCACTTAGAAGCAGGAAACAACCGCAGTCATTCAAGCGTGAGACCAAAGTACCCCATATGGGTCTCAGACAAGAAGCAAGGGATGCTCTGGATGGAAGGACTGCAAGCTGAGATCTTGAGTCCCTTCCATTTCGGAGCTTGCTGCCATTTGAAAGAGGTGCCATTTGAAAAAACAGTAGCATGCTACTCCTCCTATTGAAACCAGCAAGAGTATATTAGAGAAGCAAACTTTGCAACATAACAAGAGAGTTTAGGAAGAAAGACTGGTATTAGTGTTGCAAGTTATGGGCATGGGAATAGAGCTTTTCCACACACACACAAAAAGTTTTCCTGTGTTGAAGTTTTGCAAGGAAATAAGTAAATAAGTATGCACGCACTCCAAACATTTGGGTTTTTTTTCCCCCTTCTTTGTTGTCTATCATAAATACTGCTAGACTTAACGGCAATAATCCACAGAATTAAGTGTACTTACACCCCCTGAAATCAATTTGCTTAAGGATGCTTAACTGTGTGTTAATTCACTGTGGCCAGGGAATTCGGAAGGAAGGGGAGGAGGGGTAACGGGAGTACTGAATTTAGTAGATTGATACTTAGGGTAATTATGTTAGCGTGATGGTGATAGATTGTGATGATAGTGTTCATTAACAAGACTTTAATTTAAAAGAAAAGAGGAACTGTTTTTAAAGTCAGATTTCAAAGGCAAAATCTGAATATGTCTGAAATTCTAAAAGACAAATTCAGCATGGTTTACTAAAGAAAAAAATTCTGAGAGGTCATGGAAACCCCACCGGTGATCTTGAGCAAGCACACTCTCTCAGTGCTCTTTTGGGTTGATTCTGAATTCTTAAGGATGTACCCATAGACTTCACAAGGACAACCAGTGTCTTTACTTAGAATCAGTGGGCCCAATTTCACACAATTATTCCACTTTAATTCCCATAGTTCCATCCTATAGAATCCTGGGGTTTGTAATTTGCAGAGACCCTAGAGCTCTCTGGATCAGAACTGGAGCTGCTAGTGGTTTTGGATTCTCCTCCTGCCTGGGTCTACATAAGAAGCTTCTGCCCTTCCAGATTCACACTCATGCCATTGCAATAGCATGATAGGTGCACCAATGTGAGAAGGCAGACAGCATTTAATTGGCACTGTTTCCTTCTGTTCCCAGCTCACCCTTTCCTGCATCTTGCATGGTGGAAGGAGGGGGGAACATTGCCTAATTTGAATGTAAATAGAAATTGATCTTGACCTTCTCCTTATCAGCTGTAACTTCTCATCCTCTTACACAAGAGAACTTCTATTCAAGCTCACAGAGCCAATATTTATCCAGCCTACAATGGAGGAAAGCAGAGATGCTCTTGTTATGAATTGCCACATCAGGCTTCCTTATTTTCTTAGCACTTCTGCAGCCTTTGATATTTAACGTCTTCACCTCCCAGCAGAGCTGAACATTCCCAAGGAAAACAACAACAACAGCTACAGCCTTACAGCTACAGCTGTAAGATATGCAACACCTTGAAGCACATGGGCAGGAATGGAACGCATACCAATCTCTGGGTCTTGATAGACTGCAACTCCCAGTACTCCTTGCTATTGCGTATGCTGTCTAGGGCTACTGGCATCTGCAATTGAACAACATTTGGAAGGCTACGTGGATTCCTCATCAGGATGGTGCACATAAGGGATTGGCAAGGCTGAGAGAGAAAGAGAGAGAGAAACCCTCCTGACTTTCTGTGCTTCTGTACAACCAGTTGTTGTACAGCAAAGAAAGGCAATGTGATGTCCTTTGGACTAACACTTACATCAGTTTCAGCCATCACCCTCAGCCCAGAAAGCAGGTGCTCTCCACTATAACTCCCATTAGTCTCAGCCTGATCAAAGATGGTCCTAGCCACCCCAGCCAATGGCCAGGAGTTATGGGGGGGTACAACATGTCTGGAAGGCACCAGTTTGCCTACCGTTTGTACTATAAGATGGAAAACAATAGAGGACAACTGCTACTTTCCTACTTTTCTTGTTGATTACCCTGTGGAGGATTGCATAGTTGCTGTGAGAAACAGAGGCTGGCATCTAGTTCATCACTTATGCAAGTGCAGAGGACTCATCTCTTGCCCTTGTCCATGAATCCCCCATGCTTCGCCTTCTGATCCTTCTTTCCAGAGCAAAAGGGAGGAGTCAATTCAGACTGTGAAGATCTGGCTGCTCTGGGCTCCTGGGGGAAGGAAAGTGTTGGTGCATTTCTTTGAAGAGTACATCCTCATTTCTTCTCCCTGCCAGAGCTTAGACCAGCTGTTTCTCCAAGGCATGAATCAACTCCTCCCTCCCTCCCTCCCTCCCTCCCTTCCCAGCCAATAAGTGAAAACAATGGGGGAGGTGACCTGATCGCTGCTAGGTCGTGGGATGATTTGGAAATGACCACAAAAAGCTATACACATGTGTAGGATCTTGGCCAGGGTGTCAAAGTTGGTATACCTGGAGCCAACATGGTGTAGCAGTTGGACTAGGCCACTGGGAGACCAGGGTTTGAGTCCCCACTTAGCTATGGAAACCCACCGGGTGACCTTGGGCAAGTCATACTCTCTCAGCCTCAGAGGAGGGCAAAGGCAAACCCCCTTGAACAAAACTTGCCAAGAAAACTCTCTGATAGATTTACCTTAGGGTTGCTATAAGGTACACAACAAGAAGTACTACAACTGAACTCCATGGACACATGTAATTCCAAGCCCATTCCAAACTCCACCACCTTAGCACCTGCCAGAAGGTGCTATCACTGAACTACAGTTCCCAGAACCCCGCTGACTGCCAAGTTCTGGGAGTTGTAGTTCCCCAACCAAAACAAAAGATTTGTTTCCTGGACTCCAGCTGTGCTCATTCCATCTTTTAGGGAACTTCTCTCTCTGCTCGTAGTCTGGTGTCATTTTGCTTGTCTGTATTTTTGCTCCTTTTAAGTGCTTCCCTCCATCAACATCTACAGATTTTGGGCTTTTGCCACCAGGGGGACTTAGAAATCCATTGCAGCATGAAAATTACAGCAGTCTCATCATATATGCACTGCAGAAGCGTCCAAGTTATGGGAAGATCTCATTCTCCAAATGCGCTTGTTGGTGAAGGGAGGGGTACATTGTGCTGAGCATGTGTTACAGCAGAAGCTTGAAAAGTCACATTGTTTTCAAATTCAACATTGAGACAGAGGAACTCTTGCGTTTTAGTGGCTCTTACCATATCCCTCAATCACCATACAGCTAAAAGCGATGAGGGAACTGGGAGAACCGAGCTTGTTTTCATTGTGACACGACCGTATTCCGCAATATGAAGAGTCAAAGGCTACGGAGCGTTCCCATAAGTCGCCTGAGGCATCACAAAACAAAGCAGAGCAATTTCAGAGGGGAAATTTGTACTTCCACCCCCATGCCTACAGTTCCTGGCAACATGTAGTAGGTTTTTCATCAACAGAGATGTTAACAATAACGGGCAATTGGGTTTTAAAGGATAAACCAATTGAAGATTTTTTTAAAAGATTGGAAACCATCTATGGAGTTTCTGAGCAATAAGAATCTAACGATGCAGTAATCTGTGGCTGCGGTTACTAGTAATTCTGGTAGGCTTATTTAGTGGGATCAGTATTGGTAGAGTAATATATTTTTTATTTTTATTTTTTTTCATTACCATGTAGCTTGTAGGGAAAGGTCAGAGTCTTTTCATGTTTCAGTAAATCAGTGTTCAGTGTTTTAAGTTAGTTAATGTTCAGGTCTTAGGCCATTTCCGCATTATAGTGTTATAGTGCTACTATTCCACTCTCAACTTCCTATGGAATCCTGGGGTTTCCAGTTTAGAGAGGAGCATTTAGAGAGCTCTTGGGCCTCAGGAAACTACAAAGCCCAAAATTCCACAGAATATTGGAAGTGGAATAATAGCACTATAACAGTGTAGTACAGAAATGACATTAGTTTAGTGTTTTAGTGTTGGCTTCATTTATTTTCTTTTTCTTTCTTTTCTTGTTCCTGCCTTTTTCTTCTTCTGCATGTATATTTCTCTGATGATGACTTAAGATTGGATATGTTAAAATTAATAAATATTTTTTAAAAAATACCAGTAACAGGCAATGAACTTTGTAAGGGCAGATGCATTCCATCACCTCATACCCCACCTCTTTGCCAAAAAACCCCCCAAATGCTCAGGGCAGCCAGCACTAATAAAATAAATCAGGGATGGGCATCTGCACCAGGCTAGATAACATTAACTTAGAGGAAGCCTTGCGTGGACCCAACCCCCCCACACCAAAACAAACAATCAAACACCAAAAAATATTTGACTTCAAATGCTCCAAAATGTCCTCTTGGGTCTGCAAGTGGCATTTCTGCCAGGTTTTTTGTTTTGTTTTGTTTTTTACCCCACCAGGCCATCTTAGTCCCAAGAGAGACCTTTTTTCAAAACAGAAGTGAATGGAAATCACTTTCAGTTTTTGAAAAGGCTCTTGGGGTCCCGAGGGCCACAAAAACAGCCCTGGGACCATATTTGGGCCACATTTTGTCCACCCCTGAAATAATGTTGAAAAACAAAAGCTTGATGACAACACACAAATCAATTAATAGGACAAAAATTAGGAAAAACAGAGTCAGCACCCAACCAATTGTATTGCCTCTAACGGCAAAACAGTTTCCATGCCAAAGGCCACCTTGAATAGAAATGTCTTTGCCAGCTGTAAGAACAGAGAAGGAGCTTGCCCTGCAGACTGGAGAAGAAAGATCATAAGAAGAGCCATGCCAGATCAGATCCATCTAGGCCTATCTAGTCTAGCATTCTTTTTACACAGTGGCTAAAATCTATTGCCTCTGGGAAGTCCACTAGCAGAGCATGAGTGCTTCTGCCTCACATCCCTAGCATCTGAACATACAGAGGCATATTACCTCTCATTGTTGTTCTTTGTTGCTATTTGCTGTCAATTTAAGGTGACCTTATGCATGAGAGATCTCCAAGACACCCAGGATCATGGCTAGGGCTTTCTTCATTGAATTAATCCACCTGTAGTAGAGTCTGAATGGGATTTCTGCCCATTTATGCTGGTCTCACATTGGCTCAGGTGAGAGCCAGAGTGATGTAGCAGTTTGAGCATTGGACTATGGCTCTGGAGATCATGGTTTGAATCCCCATTCAATCATGGAAACCTAAGAGGTCATCCTGGGCAAGTCACCCTCTTCCAGCTTCAGAAGAAGGCAAAGGGAACCACCTCTGAACAAATCTTGCCAAGAGAACCCCATGATAGGTCCACCTTAGCATCACCATAAGTCAGAAACAACTTGAAGGCACACAACAACAAGAACAACACATTGGCTCAAATGTTCATTTGCAAATCACATGCCTGTCTGTCTTCATCCTCTTCTAGCTAAACAAGTCTCAAAGACAATTTAATCATCACATGCAAAAACTCCTTTTCTCATGCATCCCCACCCCACCATGCGAGAACGTGTCTCCTGAAAAAGACAGATTTCAGACATCAAGAAAATTATGCTGGAACAATTGATGATGATAAATGCAGCCAGATATAATTATATAGTGGGGAACCATCTGATAAACCTTTCTCCATCATCTTGGCTTTTTTTTTCATCCAACCATGCCTAACAAAAGACAGAAAATTACATCCTGAAGCTTCTAGACAGATAGATTTCATGCTGCTGAGAGCTGGTTCATGGCACAGGTGTTTCTAAGAGTTTTTAGAGAGAGAATGACAATTTGCAGAAAAGGGCAACCAAAATTATCACTTTCAATCTCCTGTGGAATTCTGGGCTTTGTAGTTTACTGAAGCCAAAGAGCTCTCTGGCTGAGAATCCTAAATGCCTCTCCCTAAACTGCAACCCCAGGATTCCATAGGATGGCCAGTTTCAGAAACATTCTCTGGCTAAGCAGGGAATCAAACCCTAATCCACCCCCACTCCTAGTTCAACAACCAAACAACTACATCACATTGGTTCCCATTGCTGACATGTAGAAGGGACATAGAAGAGGTACAACTCCTTCACATTCCCACCTCCCATACAAATCATAGAATCCTAGAGTTGGAAGAGACTCCAGGGGCCATGCAGTCCAAACCCCTGCTATGCAGGAACCCACATCAAAACATTCCCAACAGATGGTCACCCGGTTTCTGCTTAAAAACCTCCAAAGAAGGAGACTCCACCACACTCTGAGGCAGCATATTCCACTGCCAGACAGCTCTGACCATTAGGAAGTTCTTCCTGAGGTTCAGATGGAATCTCCTTTCCTGCAGCTTGGATCCATTGCTCCTTGTCCTAGTCTCTGGAGCACCAGAAAACAAGCCCACTCCCTCCTCAACATGACATCCCTTCAAATATTTAAACATGGCTATCATGTCCCCTCTTAATCTTCTCCTCTGCAGACTAAACATACTCAGCTCCCTAAGCTGCTCCTTGTAGAGTATGGCTTCCAGACCCTTCACCATTTTGGTCGCCCTCCTCTGGACTTGCTCCAGCTTGTCAATATCCTTCTTGAATTGAGGTGCCCAGAACTGGACACGGTATTCCAAATGAGGTATAATGAAGGCAGAATAGAGTGGCACCATTGCCTCCCTTGATCTAGACACCATACTCCTATTGATGCAACCGAGGATTGCGTTGGCTTCTTTTGCTGCCGCACCACACTGCTGACTCATGTTCAGCTTGTGGTCCACGAAGACACCTAGACCCCTTTCACATGAACTGTTATCCAGCCATTTGTCCCCCATCCTATATTTGTGCATTGCATTTTTTCTCCCTTAGTGTAGGACCTTACATTTCTCTCTGTTGAAATTCATAATGGATAATGGATAGCGCAGACCACTTTAAATTAACACCAAACAAGACTTCCTTCTCTCCCTTTCCAGACTGCACTTTTTAAAACGAACTTCATAAACCCAGGCAGGAGGTTTTGTGCTTGTATTCAAAACAATTCTTTAGTTTCCGGTATATGAAATGAGGCTATAATTGTTGCAATGCAGGCTCCTGATCACACAGCTTGTTTGAAGCACCTCACCTAATCCTTTGTGATGTCACCCAACCCTTGCGCCCCCTCTTTCGCACAGGCTGGAATCACTGCCTTGTAAGTCACACAGCTGTGTGTTATTTATTGAGTCAACATGCTCACACTTTTCCCACCCGTTTTTAATAATGCACCTCACAGGGCTGGAGGAAAAAAAGGGTCTTCTTTAATTTTTTTGCTTTGTTGTCTTTTTTTTATGGCCCTGCTACACAAGTTCTTTCTCAAAAGAGTGTTTCAGAAAGCACAAGCCAAAGATAATATCCTGCCATGGTTGGATTTATTCCACAATCGGCCGTATATTGTTGCTAACAAAACATTAAAAGCTTCTCTCTCTCTCTTTTCTTTTCTTTTTTGGCCACAGTTGAACATGCCGAGATATGTGATTCACAAAATTAGCAAACGAAAAGTAATCCAAGGACGTGGAGCTAATGATGGATTTAGAATGGGTGGAATGCAGATGTGAGGGTGAGGGAAGCAAACTCTTACTTTTAAAAAAACAAGAAAAAGCAAGGAAAACTCCAGTGTTGAGGAGGGGGACCTTTCACAGTACACAATAGCATTATGATGCCTCTTCAATGGCCATTATTTATTGATTTATTTGATTTATACCCCATCTGTCTCCCAAAATGGGACTCAAAGCAGCTTATGGTATAAATTAAAGCAAAAAGGCTAAAACAATATATAGTACGGAATTTTTAAAAAGCATTACAAACATTGATTTAAAAACAATTTAAAAGACATGAAACACATACCATGGCCATTTCCGCACTAGCCTGTTATAGCGCGATGATTCCACTTTCAACATCCTCTGGAATCCTGGGGTTTGCAGTTTCGGGAGGGGCCGGCCGGATTCCAACCCCAGGATTCCAGAGGAGGTTGGAAGTGGAATCATCGCGCTATAACAGGCTAGTGCGGAAATGGCCCATGTGTTAAAAGCAGCACACCTGTTGCCAGAGTGGTGGCTTCTCCCACGGCAGTTAAAATGGAATGAATTCTAGTGCTATGATTGTATAGCATGAAAAGATCTTCAGACACAGATGGAAATATTTGGGGGAAAGAGCTTCCACTTGTATAATACCCAGGGCTGGGCCAAGGCTGAGGCAAATCAGAAAATTGTAGCCACTTCTTACCCAAAACCAGATGGATTATTCTGCCACTAGGGCCTTTTCTGCACCGGGCTATTAAAACGGTGTAGAGCGACCTCCGACGGAGGTCTTCTGCACCGTAGAGTGGACTGGGGCGGACGACTTTTGTAGTTCCACACCTCAGTCCACTCTGGAGCGACCGGAACTGGTCGCGTAGTGTGTTTTTTAAAAACCTCTTTTTAGAGGCTTTTAAAAAGCACGGAGCGCGCGACTCTGTGTCGCTCCGTCGCCGCGCTCTGGTGCAGATTTGCAGGCGCGCGCAAGTGCATGCCTGCAGATCTGCCGGGGCGGGCTTTAGGCTGGCGAGCTTCTCCAGTTGGTGGAGAGCCTCCACCAACTGGAGAGCCTCCACCAACCGGAAGATGCCATTTTGGACGCCAGAGCAGCGCAGAGCAACGATCTCGCACTGCTCCTCGTCCCAACGGACTCACCCGGACTGAGAAGAAAGCCGATGAGTCCCAGTTTTGCCTATTTATGTTCACACATGCGGAAAGGGCCTAGGACAGAAAATCTCATTACGTATCTCTTCCCTTTCATAGGCCATTTCTGCACTAGACTGTTGTAGTCCTATTATATCCACTTTCAACAAACCCCAGGATTCCATAGGATGCTGAAAGTGGAATAATAGCACTGTAACAGTCCAGTGCGGAAATGGCCATAGTTGTAAAGTGTGTGTGTGTGTGTGTCTGTGTGTGTCTAATGGTAGAGCTGGCCTTGATGGTCCCTTTAGATCTTTCCTTACAAGGCAGTTTAAGAGAAGAGCCATCTTCACAAAAGGGAAAGATCATGGGGTGGGAAGAATGTTATCCCCTCTCCTCAGAATGGCAATTCTGTTCCCAACCCTTGGAAAAGTTACTTCTGGAACTCCAACTCCCAAACTCACCCAAACCAGCACAGCCACTGGGAGCAATAGTGCAACAAAGTCATTTTCCCCAAGTGCTGGAGTTAATCCTCTTTTTACAAATGTGTGCAAATCAGTCCCTGAATCACAGGCCATTTAACGCCTCTGCAAATGACAAGTAGAGAGGAAACACAGGCATCATTTGTTTAGCAAAGATTTTTATGCCTCTGTGAGGACTGGAAAATTGAGTCTTGTCATGATATCTCTTGCTGATGGTTCCCTCAGGCAGGGAACTGCCGTACATGAAGGAGGGGAGGAAAAAAACAGGAGGGGAAAAAAGCCCACTTTGTTAATGTTCCCGATAACGTGACAAAAAAGCGAGGTAATGCTGTTTTATTGCTGACTTCTACAGATTTATCAGGGGCCGGGGGGCAGTGAGGGGGCCAGTTCGTCTCCGACTCCAATAAGGCACCCTAAAGCGGCTGTCACTCTTCCCTCTGAATTTCCTGACTTCCGTCAGTTTAAGTGAGACCTTTTAATGCTCTTTAAACACAGATTTTTGAAAGTAATAGAATCATGGCGGAGAAATGATGCCATATGTCACATAAACCTGGATGTTAAAAGGTACTATAATGTGGTAATGTGGTTCCCCGTCTGCCAGAATCCCCCGTCCCAATGAAAATTGATTTTCCCTGTTCATCTTCTTCCTCTTCTTCTGAAGAGTTCTTGGCTGGACCAAAAAAATAAATAAATAAAATAAAATCTATTGAATTAAGTCTGCATTTAGCTTTATTTGTTTTAAGGCCTCTTTCTTCAAAGCAGGACAGAGATATGGAGACAGGCTCTAATAAATTAAAACAAGATAAATTACACCCAACAGGTTGCTGAACGCTGACAGTTAGCACAGTGCTTTATGTCTTCGGAAAACAGAATCACCGTGGAGGTCCTGCAGGAAGAGAGAGACTGCAGATGCCTGAGGACAATTTGATTAATTGGTTTTTTAATATATATATATATATATGTATGAGATTGCAGGCCTGAACACTGGTCTCTCTTCTCTTCTTTCCTCGTCTCCTTCCCTTCCTGCTTCATTATTCATTCAAGAGCTGGCTCTACCACGAGGTAAGGTGAAGCAACTGCCTCAGATGGAAAATGCTGAGAGGCAGTGGGGCAGCCTCTCTCCTGTTCTCCCCACCCATTCACCCCTCTCAGAAAGAACAATGTCATGTGTGAATGCAGCCTCTTCTGTGCCTGCTAAACTACCCCCTTTCCTCCAGTGTGGTGGTCCAACCTATTCTGCTGCCACGGTTGAAGGCTGAAGGTTCAAGGCTGAAATTCAAGAGTAACTCAATATCCTCGTCTAGTCCTACCCCAGCCAAACTGGTCAGAACTGTCCTTCACCCATGCTGCTGTGACCAGTAGAATGGACCTCTTTCTACCCATGTAGCTGATGCCTGGTAAAGAAGATTGGGGAGGGGAAATTACAACCATGGCAATAGGGTCACAAACATGGCTAAGTGGCAATCATGAACACAGAACAGTTACAGATGACTAAGTCTAGGTACCTGTTCCATATTCATAGAATCATAGAGTTAGAAGAGATCAGAAAAGGAGATTCCACCTGAACCTCAGGAAGAACTTCCTGACCGTCAAGGCTGTCCGGCAGCGGAATCTGCTGCCTCCATGGAGTGTAGTGGAGTCTCTTTCCTTGGAGGTTTTTAAGCGGAGGCTGGATGACCATCTGTCGGGAGTGCTTGGCAGGGGGTTGGACTGGATGGCCCCTGAGGCCTCTTCCAACTCTACATTTCTATGATTCTATGATTCTATCTCAGGGGCCATCCAGGTCAACCCCAACCTGCCACACAAGAACACACCACCAAAGCACTCTTGACAGATGGCCATCTTTCAGACTCTGTTTAAAAACCTCCAAAGGGACCCCACCACACCCCTGTGCAGCATATTGCACTGTCAAATGGCCCTTACCATCGGGAAGTTCTTTCTTATGTTTAGGTGGGGTTTCTTCTCCTACAGTTTGAATCCATTGCTCCATGTCATAGTTTCTGGAGAAACAGGGAACAAGCTTGTTCCACTACTATATGACATCCTTTCAAGTTATTTAAACATGGCCATCATGTCACCTCTTCACCTTCTCTTCTCCAGGGTAAACGTATCCTGCTCCTTAAGCTCTTCCCATAGGATGGTTTCCAGGCCTTCTACCATTTTGGTCGCCCTCCTCTGGACACACTCCAGCTTGTCAGGATCCTTCCTAAACTGTGGTACCCACAACTGGACACAGTATTCCAGGTGGGGTCTGACCAAAGCAGAATAGATTTGTACCATTACTTTCCTTGACTTAGACACCATACTCCTATTGAAGCAGCCTAGAACCACATTGTCCTTTTTAATTGCTACATCACACTGTTGACTTATGTTCAGCTTGTGGTCTACGAAGGCACCTAGATCCTTTTCAAACAATCCCTTTCATGATCACTGCTAAGCCACAATTGTGACACGATTGCCATGATCAGATCCCCTCCCAATCTCCTTCACTAGGCATCAGCTGCATGGGAAAAAAGAGGTCCATGCTGCTGGAAACTGGAGCATGAGTGAATTTTGTTTCCTGAGAAAAATAGGAGAAAAACTCCAACACAGGAACCCTCTATAACACTAATGCTAACAAATTGGACAGCAACTTGTGTATCTTTTGTCCAGAACTACTGTTTCTTTCTTCTTTTTGGGTCAATCACATGGACCAGTACCACTGGTGCACAAATGAGAGGGAAGGCAAATTAAATGAATAGAATGAACACTTGTGGAATCAATGTATAATAACATCATTGAGGACAATTGAGAGTGGGAACAAATTAAGGCAGCAGAAGAACAAGGGGGTAGGGTATTTTGGCACTGTCAAACATTTTTCAGAAAAACTGTGAGCATTTTTTGGAAAAAGGACTACAAATCACACATTTATTTAGGAAAGTTGAAGGAGACTGGGTGACTATGGCAGCCTTATTCTTCCCCTTGATAATTTTGGCCATAAAAGCAGGAAGAATAGGATATTTGCAGGCAATAAATAGTTTTGGGAACAGTGTGACTTAAAGGTGCAAAGGAAGTATATATAAAAATACAAGCAAATGTAGGCTTCTCATCTGGTTAAGGAAATCTGAGTCAACCAACCATCTGAGCTTGGCTTGATTGAATCTGCATAAATTTTCACTAGAATAAATCAGTGTTTTGGAGTAAATCTACATATACAATGTGCATGTCTATGATCAAGAGTCAAATGGCTTTATTGTCTAATTTGTGTTTAGTACTGATTTTAATGGTTTTATTGCTCAGCTATTTTCAGTGTTGTTAGCTACCTTGAGCACTATTTCTAATGCAAAGGCATGATGGAAGCATCAGCATATGCAGACACTTATAAATACATCTACTCACATTCTATAAATTTATGTATATGCATTTAAATGAAAATGTGTGCCTAGACCTACAAAAAGTACAGATGGCAGGGTGCATCTGAAGAGAAGCACGTTCAGAATATAATACTTCTTGAAATACGGCATCTTCTATGGCTTATTATTTTTAGTTGCTGTCAAGTCAACTGCAACTTAGGCTATTTCTGCACTACACTGTTATAATGCTACTATTCCCCTTTCAACATCCTGTGGAATTCTGGAGTTTGCAGTTTAGGGCGAGGCATTTAGAATTCTCAGCCGGAGAGCTTTTTGGCCTCAGGAAAGTACAATCCCCAGAATTCCACAGGATGTTGAAAGTGGAATAATAGCATTATAACAATGTAGGGTGGAAATGTCCCTGGTCTTTGCTATGGCACACCTCCATTTGCAGAGCTCCATTTACATTAGTGGTCCTATATAAATAATTATCATAATGCATAATCTTTTTTTTTAAAGCAGACATTTAATATATGTGCAAATGTATTCAGGTTTCATGAACTGAAACTTTATTGGTAGATAATAAAATGCCTTTTCCCCACCAAAAATCTTGTCAGTTAATGGAGGGAATCTCTTTTGTCAATCAAAAGATCTTCAATTAATATAGTCAATTAATCAGTTATGTTTTCAGAAATAAAATGCGATAGTTGTCAACACTTGAGTTGCTAGGTATATATATTTTTGGAAAACAACATCTGAGTTGGGAGGAAGCTAAGATGGTTTGATTTCCTCGAGATTGTGTTAAAGCTCGCAGTCTTAATGAGCTTGCTAGGTTTTAGAACCACTGCATATGTGTGTTTACAGCTGTGCCTTAGTTAAATGCTTGGCTTGCATTATTTATAGAAGCTTAAAACTCAATAAGGCAAATTTTTACAAAAGAAAAAAAAAGAGTGATGAAACCAGGGACTTAGAAAATATATGTTTTCAGGAAAATAATATAACAGCTTTGGTGCTCAGCTGCATACCAAATAGGCCCTGCTAGTCATCAGTTATATTCTCCTAACCTGATATTGCATAAATTTGGCACGTCTGGTTGATATGCTCAGAGTGAAGGAATTCAGCACTGCCAGAGAATGTGTGTTCCTCTTGCTGAGAATCATGCTGGGCCTTTGGTCTTAAATGCTAGGGAACGTTTCAAGTTGTTCCAAGGCAATGCGAAGCTAAATGCATGTTGGTTTCATACTGTGCAACTGTCCAAGTTAGGCAGGGACAGTCTTTATTAAGCCTCTGTCATCCCACTCATTCATATGTGTTTAAAATGTCCCGGTTTCTCTCTCTGCTTTCCCCCTTTGTCCTCAACTCACTTTGGTTGCTGCACACTGAGTTCACAGTCCAAGGTAGTTTGCACTCAACTCAGCAGGAGGAAGGGGAGAGAATCTTGCCCTGCAAACTGCTGCAGCCTCTCCTAGCTTGTTTCTTCCTCGTTAATAATCTTTCCCATCTTGACTTCACTCTGGTCTTGGTCTCACCATCCTTTCTCTAAGCATTCTCAAAATTATGACAAAACACCAAGGAATGTCGTGGTGGGTTTCCAGGAGCCAATCAGCCTGGGAAACAGGGTGCTATAGGGATGCCTTTCCCACATCAAGCAATGAATCCACTCTGACAAATGTCCTTGTACTAAAATATCATTAAATGCTTCAAAGATCCCTATTTGCCAGAGGTGATCCCTGGCTTCTAGTCCTTCACTATCATAGCAGGCAGAGACACTATACTAGTCAAGAAGTTAATTAAGAACTTTTTTTTGTTTTTTGTTTCCAACAATAAAAGAATGGGAAGAGGAAGATCCTGTGTAAAATCAATTAAAGCCAATGCCACCTAGTGACCAAACTCTATAATGTCACTATCCACACATTGCCCTTGACAAATCACTGTTTAATACCTGGTGGATTACTTTTAGCAAATCCTACCACGAGATATTAGCAACATGCTCTGGGTTTTTTATTTTTTAAAACTTCTATACAGCTAAGCACAAGAACAATTGTACAGTTCTTCATCGACTAATGTTAAATGGGTTACAACAGGAAAAAAACCCAAATGAGTTTGCCTTTGGGATTTTAGCAGTACTCAAGCAAAAGAACCTGGCTCATGCAAAAATAAATCTAAAGAGAAAATGTGTTTTTTCTTCTTCCCTGACAACATGTTTCAATATCTCTGGCAAAGCCTAAAGAGCAATATGCATATTTATATTCTCATAGGGCTTGGCACAACTGCCTCGCAAACTGTATGTGTGAAACACATGACAATCACAACCACCAAGTGTAAACACTTGCGAAGAAAGCTTGCAAAACCCAAGTTTTCAAAGAAACTGCCTATAATATTATTCTAAAGTTCAGAAATGCCTGACATTTGGGGAGCACATATGTTGTTTTGAAAGCACTTTGCAAAAATTATCTTGATAGATCTCAACAACAGGACTGTAAGGTAGGCTGGTGTTTTCTCCTTATCACAACAGAAAGTCTAGGTTTGGCTCTTGGCCTGGTGAGCACAGCAGCCTACATTCATGCAGCTGCCATCTTAAGTGGCACTCAGGAAGCGGGCAGCAGAAACAGACAGAGGAATGGGGAAACTATAAGAATCGGGCAGCTGTAAAAAAGAGAGAGATACAACTCTGCAGCCTGGGTTTCTTTACAAGGTCATAGGGCAAGTAACAGTGGTGTTTGGTGGCTCCCCCTGTCGATGGGGTCAGCAAATCCACTCTGGGTTTTAGTTTGAACTTTAAAGGATCTATCCAAGGTGCTGAATCCTACCCTCCATAAGTTCAGCAGCTTAAGTGGCTCCTTTAAACTTCAGACAAAAACTCAAAGCAGACTGGCATGCTACCTGCTAACTCATCACCAACTTTTGTTCCACCAAATTCTGTCCACCAACTGGATGAGTCCACAGCAAATTGCTCTCAATGGTAAAAAGGTTCTTCACCCCCAGTGCAGACCAATGGTTCTCAAACTTTGGTTCTCCAGAGGTTTTTGACCAGTTCTCAAAACCCTTGACACTGGGCCTCTGGAGACTGGCCAGTATAACCACCAGTCAGGGATTCTGGGAGCTGAAATCCTAAGTATCTGAAAAGCTAGCATCTGACGACTACTGTTATAGACAGTACTGACGTAGGTGGAGCTATTATCCAGTGGCATAAGTTAGCCTTCTATGACCTATTTGACACCAGCAGAAAGTAAATCTCCACCAGCATATTTCCACTGAAGATCCACAAGCGTGACAGCTGCAAATCAGGCAGCAGCAAAGAGATACTGGATGCTTCCTTGTGCAACATTCAAAACAAGTGCTTAGGCTGACCTACCCATTGGTTATTTCAGTGAAAGTCACCAAGAGGATTCCAGAAACCGTTCCTAGTAGTATGTGAGGTTATTAATAGGCTGTCCTAATATGTACTTTTATTTGTTGTATCCAGAGGCTCAGTTGCAGAGAACAAAAGACACAGTTATTAAGAAGGCACTTCTGGAATGATGTAAATGTTAAGATAACTGTTTACCCCCAAAGCAGTGATCTGAGCGGGTCATTGTGCATCTCCGAGATTTCCTCCTGGAGAGACATTTCTTAATCCAAGTTTCCCCCTGTTGGCTTTGTCGCCCGGTTTCTTCTCTCAGAGCCCATCATGAAGACAGAAGAACGGAGGGTGGCAGAACCTCACCCGTCTGCGTTAAGTGACTCCGAGGCTGATGGAGGGTGGCTGGGTGCTGTGAATTAGCAAGTACTCTAAGTGAGCGCGATAAAAAATAAATCAAGGATGCCGCATTGCCAAAATGGGCTTTGTTCATTTGTTTCTGACAAGTTCGAGTTTGGCGTTAATTATTCATCAGGCTTCTTTGCGTGGCAGACTAGCAAAATGTGCCGCAGCCTACTTTGTAAAAGTAATGAAGTCCGTGTAGCAGGAGGAGACGGGGTGGCAGCTCTTGCGTGTGGCTTCATTGCAAGATGAAATTGTGGGAGGGGGTGACTCCTTGAAGAGACCCAGAAAGATAGCTTCGATTACATTGAAAATCAAGACCAGTGTGATGCAGTGATTTAAGTGTTGGAGCAGGACTGCATGAGAGCAAGGTTTGAATCCCTGTTTGGTCATGAAAACCCACCAGGTAACCTTGGGTAAACCATAGCCTCTCAGCCTTAGAGGAAGGCAAGGACAAACCTTCTTTGAAGAAATCTTGCCAAGAAAGCTGGATGATAGGTTTGCTGGTTTGAGTGGACTCCAGGGGACCAACTGGGAGTTGACTTGAAGTAAGAGCCAGTGCAGTGTGGTGGTTTGAATCTGAACTAAGATTCCAGGAGACTAAGATTCAGTTGGAATTGACATGAAGGAAGATCCAGAGTGGCGTTAGTGATTTGAGCATTGGCCTTGGAATCCAGGAGGCCAAGGTCAACTTAGAATTGACCTGAAGGAAGAGCCAGTGTAGTGTAGGTGGAGCTATTGCCCAATGGTATAAGTAAGCCTTCTATGACTATTTGACACCAGCAGAAAGTAAATCTCCACCAGCGTAAGTAAATCTCCACCAGTGTCGTGTAGTTGGAGCTATTACCCAATGGTATAAGTTAGCCTTCTTCAACCTATTTGACACCAGCAGAAAGTAAATCTCAGCAGTCCTACTCCTAATCATTAGACTAGGACTCTAGGAGACCAAGATGAATTTGAAATAGATCTGAAGGAAAAACCAGTGTGGTATAGTGGTTTGAGGGTTAATCTAAGACTCTGGGAGACTAGGTTTAACTAAGAATGACTTGAAGAAAAAGCCAAAATGGGATAGTAGTTTGAGCACTGGACTTAAACTCCAGGAAACCAGGATCTAAATCCCCACTCATTCATAGAAACTGGGGAAGTCACACTGTCTCAGCCCAAGTCACACTCTCTAAGGCAAACCCTGAATTAATCCTGCCAAGAAAGCCCTGAGATAGTGTAGCCATAAGTTGGAGTCATCCTGAAGGCACATGCCAACAACAACAACAAAGACCAGACCACTGGTCCCATCTAGTTTAAGGTCATCTATAACAACTTGCTGTGGTTCTCCAGGACCCGCTCAGCTCAAGACATTTTCCTGCAGAAGGTAAAATGTCAAATATCGTGCCCCTCGCTAGCTTTACCAAGTCAAAGTATAAACAGTCCTGAAGCCAGCCAAACATTCCTCTTACCCAAGGCAGATTGTCTTACAGCAGATCAAACTAGAACTCTTCCTAGAAACCAAAATGACTACACTGAGACTATTGTACTTTGGACCTGTCATGAGACAACATAACTCATTAGGAAAGGCTATAATTCTTGGTAAAAGAGGAAGACCCCAATATATGTGGAATGATTGCATCAGGGAAGCCTCAGGTGCCCCAAGTTTGCAAGACTTGAACAGGGCTATTGATGAAATGGTGACCATAAGTTGAAGTCACCATAAGTTGAAGTCGATGTTATGGTAAATACCAACAAGATCCTTTTGCATGCAAAACATATGCTTTTACCCTTGGAAGCCATGGACTGTCCAATAACAGGCTATTTCCTGCCTAATTAACTAATCATCCAGAGTGGTGCTTCATCTCTGTATGTTTGGCAATGCATTTGTTTTCCTCATCATTCTGCAAACCCAGCCAAAATAATGGAGAAGGAGTCTGAAATCCAGACATGTATGCCTGTTGTCCTACAAAAGGGCAAATATGGGAACAGCTCTTAGCTTCCCTGCTTTGCCTCTCTTCCCCCAAAGGATCAGGGGAGGCCATGAGGAGCTGGGAGAAAAGAATCCTTCTTCAGAACAAAAAGATTGGTTATAACTAGATGGCATCCCATACGTTCATGTACAAATTCATGTACAAATTTGCAGGGTGAATTATGACACATCTAAAATGGATATTGCTCCTTTTCCTTCAGCTGGAAAGCTGCAGCACCGTCTTGGTGTCTGTAGTTTTTACAAGGGGTTTAAATCAGCAATCTTTTTTTTATCACTCTCTTCAATCCAGAGGTGTGATTTTTGTCTGTGTGACTGTGCATGTTTAATATTTTCACAGCCCTTAATGATCAGAATAAGGAGAACTGACAGGCTGGTGTGTTTTTCTCCCCACTGGGACGCATAAGAGGTCTTGTCTGTTGGCTGTGTTTTCTTCCCATACCTCTCCACATTTCACAGCTGGAAACTGAGGCAGGTGTATTTTTAACACACCTCTGCTTGAAACTGGCAAATTATTATTTTTTTTAATTCCAGCTAGAAAAAACTGGCTATGCTGGCTGGGGGATTGGCCACTGGCTATGCTGGCTGGGGGATTCTGGGACAGGTAGTCCAAAAAAGTAAACTTTCTAGGCTCTGCTCTCTGCACATAAAGGATCGCAACCTAAGACTTGTCACTTTTATGTTGTTGAAAATTATTCCCTTACTTCTTGAATACAGTCTTTAGGAACCAGAGTAGTATAAAGGCCAAGAAACTGAACTATGGATCAGGCCTCTTAATGCAATAGGGAATGCACAGTAACAATTCCTGCAAACCTGTGAAGAAAGTGATGCACTGAAGGCACTGAACAATAAGTTAGACACCATCCAAGAATGCGCAGTTGCACATGAAATGGTGACACTTGTGGAACTCTGCTTGTGCAGCCATGAACTGAATACATTTGAATAAAGCCCAAACAAACAAAAAGCACACGAACACAAGAGTAAGGGACCTTATCTGGGCACATGAGCCCATCATATTCTAGCCAACATAATCTAAAGAACATCCATGCAGGGTAAAGTAGGACTCTGCTATCAAATGAATAATCAAAATATGCATTTGGAAGGAGTATTTGAAAAGCTATTTTTAAAGACTCTCCTTTTAAAATAAAATAAAATGTCCTTCACTGTAGTAGAACTAGAATTGGCTTATTTTTGTCCGGACTACTGTACGATTTTTGCTCTGAATGCACATTCAGAAATGAAAAAAGATTCTGGAAGCATTTCTTTTTGTTCTGTTATTTTTTTCCCTGCATACTCCCAGGTTTGCATCCAAACTCTTTTAAGAAAAATATGCCAGGTTTCCCTCCCTCTCCCTCCCTTGTGTTCTCCCCCCCCCAACTCATTACATGTCACATCTAGCCTCATACAACATTGCAGAAATCGATTTTCACCAAACTCCACTGAGCCTTCTTTATTATTATACAGAAGTTATAGTCAAAGTGTTTTAGCAATATTACACTAGTTAAGCTATAGAATAATTTTGTTTTGGTGCAAACGTTCTGCTTTCCCTTGCTTGATCTCTGTTGAATCCGTTTCCTAGAAACAATAGCTGCATTTACCACTAGCGTTCCTCTAAGCTAGGTTTGGGATAAGACAGACTGCCAAGTAGAGATAACTTTTCATCTCAGAAAATACTGGGTTAATGTAAACTGACCTGGGACAAAGTTTATAGGAAATACTTTGCAATAAAGGAGACCGTCATGTGGATCCTCCAAAATAAAATTGGTTTGTATAGGAACAAAACCTGGGACTTTCAGGGACTTTCGTCTCATTTGGAGGGACTCTGTGGTCTACAGAAATGCCAGCTATCTTGTGTTCCTCTATCACAAAAACTTTACACTATTTGAGAGTAAAAGGCATTTTTCCAACTCAGGTTTCCTTTCTCCACAGATGTCTTTCCGTGGTTTTTTAATTGCATCATGAGAGAAGCGATTCAGAAGACCTTCCCTACATATATATTTTAAAATATTTTTATTTAATTAATTGATAGCCCACCTTTCTACTTGCACAGGAACCCAAGCAATTAAAAATACAGAGTACCACTAAAAAAAATTGAAGAAAAGTTTTAAAAAGAATTAAACAACAATACTGTTAAAAGCACGATGTTAAAACAAAATTATAGCAAAAGAAAAAAGCACAGCCCCATTAAATGTCCATTCAATCACATAAATTTTAAGCCAAAGACCTGCCTAAATACAATCTTTGCCCATTGGCAGAAAGAAAGGAGAGAGGGGACCAACCAAACCTCCACAAACTGTGAGCCACCACCAAGAAGGCTATCCCATATCCTCAGTAAACATGCCCATTATAGTGGTGGGACAAAGGGAAAGCCTTCCTCTGAAGTTCTTGAAAACTTGGGCAGGCTCATATGCGGAGAGATATGGTCTTTCAGATAGTACGGAACCAAGTTGTGTAGGGCTTTAAACTCATAACCAGCAGTTTGAACTCTGACCAGGAACGGGCCAGTATCCAGTGAAATTGTTTCAAGAAGAGAGCAATGTGTCCCCTGTGATCCGCCCCAGTCAGGATGTCTTGCTTGGCCCTGGGCACCTCTTCTTTCTGCTTCATACCCAATATGGGTTAGTTAGAACAAAAGAGCATCTAGTGAACCCCCAATCTCTTCCATGTAAGGATCAAGAGAAGATCTGTCTGCTGTCAAAACCAAGCAATCTGCCAATGCCGTGTGCCTTTTTGGCTTTCAAGGATGTGCCAGAAAGAATCATATCTAGATGACAATCTACTTCACAAATGCAGCCATGCTCCTCCAAAACACTGTTGTTAATTAGCAAGTAAATGTATGCAGATTGGTCCTTGGTCCTAGCAAAAGACCATCGAAAGACCTGTACTGTTATTGCATATGTTTAAGTCATTTCCAACTTAAGACAAACCTATCACAGGGTTTTCTAGGGCTGAGCGTGTGTAATGAGCCCAAAGTCACCCAGTGGGTTTCCATGGCCAAGTGGGAAATCGAATCCTGGTTCCCAGGCTCATTGTCCAATGCTCAACCTACTACCATCAGGCTGGCTCTAATACCTGTGCTACCCCGTGCCATTCCAAAATCCCAGGGATAAAGCCATTGACATGAGGCAAAACCAGCAAGACTGCTGAAGATGCAAAACATAGTGTCTGAATAATAAAACCTTAAAGCTAATTAATTGAATCAGAATAATGCAAACGTATTTGTCGTGGAGTTTGTTGTTGTTAACTGCCATCAAGTTGACTTATGGTGACCCTGTGAATCAGAGACCTCCTGATTCTTGGCTTCTAGGGAGAGCTGAATCTTGATTTGCTCTGGGAGCCATTTCTTTGCCTTTTTGCAAGTCCAGCACCACATTTCAGCTGAGCTGATTTTCTTCCTTATCAGCTTTCTTCACTGTCCAGCTTTCATAATTCATACACAGAAACTGGAAATAGATGGCATGGACAATCCTAACTTAGCATTCAGTGATATATCTTTCCACTTGAGGATCTTGTGTAATTCCTTCATAGTGGCCCTTCCAAGTCCTGGTGGTCTTCTGAATTTTTGACTGCAGCCTCCATTCTGATTAATGCCTGAACTAAAGTATGGAAAATGTTGAATTTTTTCAACGTTTTCTACTTTAAGATTATGTAAATCCTCTTTTACGTTCAAAGAAAGGATGTGCCAATGGTACAATTTATGGAAATGGGCTGCCAAGGCTGAGCAAGTGGGAAAGCGTTGGGAAGCACTGCAGTAGAGAGAGATTTTCCTTGGAGGAAATGTCAGCAACAGCACCAGTATGAACCTAGCCTCCTCTTAGGTCTCTTAGAGCAGGAATTGGTGTTTTTGTTTCCATGACATCCAAAAAACAAACTTACCCTTTCCCATGACATATACAAACCAAAATGGAGACACCTCTGTTCAGTGTTGATTCATCCACCTTCCACCGAGCCAACATGTTAACAGCAGGGCCTGCGGTCTTCTTTTCATTTCTAAGTGCGGAACTATGTAATGGACCGATAAACCATCCTATTATTGCCTTTTCAGATGTCAACTACTTTCTGCAGGGCATTAGCAAGCCAGGACGGGGTGAGCGGTAACAATCTCTGGCACCTATAAAAGCAAAAATGAGAAATGACACTTTTCAAGTCAGCAAAAATATGAAAAGGAAAAAAAAAACAGATGGGGGAGAGGGAGAAAGAGATGCAATCCTGCACTGCCACCTCTCCAAACCCTTGTATCTTTTCCTCTAGGCACAGCTGTCATTCTGGGTCTGGGCTCAAGAAGGAGAAAACTGTTCCCTCCCGCTTTCTCCACTTCTCCTTGGTCTTGCTTCTCACACTTTTTTCCCTGTTAAAACATTACTAGTAATCCTTTCCTTTTCTTTCCTGTTTCCTTCCCCTACCTTTTATTTTCACGCTCTTCTCCTTATTTGATCTCAAGCCACGATAACATTGCTTCCTGTCAAAAGAAATCTAAAGGCACTCTAATCACCAACCATACATTCCTAGAAAAAAGGACAAAGTGTTGCTTTGTCTCACTGTGGGGGCTTCTCGGTGGCTCAAGGCTTGTCTTCTCAGCATCTCAGTTGTCCTCCTTGTACAATGACAGGTCACTTGTATCTTTCTGTGTCTGGAGCCGCTGACGTTTTGATTCATAAGGGGGAAACGGCAGGCATCATGTTGCCTCTTTTTCAAGAAGCTGGCTCAGCAGGAAAGGCATCTCGGCTTTGTCTTCAGTGTGATAAACTCAGCCTTTGAACCAGTGGCCTGGATAACAAAATAACATTTCTGGGTCTGGTTTCGCTTCAGCTGGTCAGCGGCCCTTTTTTCTTGCCTTTGCTGCTTCTTCAAGTTGCATTAGTAGGTTGGAAAGCAAACACCACTCATGCTTAATGTCAGCAGCATTGGATGCTCAGGGCCTGGCTTCAGCTGTGAACAGCAATAGTCCAACTAAAACTGGTAGACTATAGAGGAACTGGGGGAAACTGGAGTCTAAAGTGAACCAAGGACAGGCAGAAATCTAGGGAAGGGCAGGAGTTCATAGCAGAGCGTTTGCTTTGAACACAGAAGGTACCAGATTTGGTCTTCTAAGTGAGGGTGAGGAACAATGCAGTCTGATTATCACTGTCAGTGGAGATCAATAGTAGGGAAAATGTGGCACACTTAGCCCTTTATTTAAAACCTTTTTATTTTTAAAAGCCTGTTGGAATCAAAAGAAGTTATCTTTTGGAAAGACCTCAAAGAGGGGGCCATTCTGGCCTCCCCCCGAAGGGAATTCCCAAATCTGGGGGTGGCCACTGAGAAGGCCCTATCATGCATATGACTGTGGTGGGACTGAGAGATTAGAAATGTTACTTTTTCTTTTTTGGAACAACTTCCAGAAGCTCACATGGGCAGTAGCCAGAGCTGTAGTCCCCAAAAAGCAACTTTTCTATTTTCTGGCCTAGATTTCAGTACAGCTCCCCTTAGTCACCAACCGAGCAGAGAGTTCTTCCAGCAGCTACCTGAATGATGTTAAAAGCTTACAGTATATTGAATGGCATCGTACAGAGCTCTCCAGAAGCAACTCGCTGGATGATGGAAGAGTCAGACAAAGCCATGGGCAAAAGAAAAAAAAAAGAATGATCATTCCAGGTATATTGAGAGAGGACAGCTGTTAGTGCCTTTGTTGGATTGGGGGGACCTGTTTGTTTTGGTTCCAACAGCCTCGGACAAACTTGGGCCATCTGTCTTGTTAATGCCGCTGGAATAAGAATGATGTTGAGCCTAACAGTTCCCAGTTGGTTCCAAAAGCAGAGCTTTCTCCTTCTCCTTCTCCTTTTCCTTTGTTGCTGTAGCTACGGCAGTCTAAAGAAATCTCTGCCCTCCTCTTTACTTTCACAGTGATTTAGCTCCCACAGAATAAGAAATGGGAACAGCAGGTACTTCTCCTCCTTGCTAAGTACTGCTCTCGGAAGACTGCTGAGCTCTCTTCCTGGATTATCCGTATTCTAATCTTTGGGTTCTGTCTTTCATCACAAGTTATAGATGGAAAGAATACCCAAAAACATTTGGAAAATGCCCAAAAAATGTAGGCGTAGGTCTTGTGTGCCGAATCCTGGGCTGATGAGAATTTTCATAGCTCAGGACTTCTTTGACACAAAAGTCACACATGGTTATTTTGTGCAAAAACAAAAAACCCTCAGCATTTTCTGTGCAGAAAATAATATTTCTTCCACAAAAAGTGCTGTTTTCTGTCAGTGTGTGAATTTTTCATAGAATAAGTCCCAAACTGCGAATAGTCTTAAAAACCGCATAGTTTCCGAAAATTTCCTCACAGCGAGATTGCTAAAACTGCTAAATTCCTCATTGCTTCCATCAAGAAGAAAATTAGCAAATAATTGCACCCCTGTCACAGGATGCTGTAGCCCTCCCTACTGCAACCACCAGTCTAAAAGCATAAGTAAATTGGGTGGTGGAAGATCTGTTCTCGGATGCCCATCTTCTCTGTAAGAGTGAGTCACAGCCATTTGTTCGGGGTGGGGAGAAGACCATTCCTGTTGGGACTGTGGTACGAGAGATTAGAGATTGCTCCATTATCCTGAAGAACTCCCCCCATCCCCAAGCACATGGTGTTTATTCTATGGGGGAAAATGACCATAAGGAGCAGCTGAGTCCAGAAGCAAGAGAAAACTAAGCAAATGAGCGGCAGTGAACTTTAGGTGCCACGTGCTTTGAGAAGCAAACCACAGTTTGTTCTGAAATTGTAGTTTAACTCAAGTCCTCTCCCATCAAATGTCCTTCAGATGTGCTGGATTACAACTCCATGCTGCCTGGGGATAATAATAATTGTAGTCTGACACATCGGCAGTGCATCATATGTGATTTAAACAAGCCATAGTTCCTGCAGGCACATGAGATGTCACATGAAACTGTGATTACCTAGTTTAAAAATAAACTCTTATCAAAGAGAAGAGAGAAACATGCACCTATCAAGTCTCACTGCAGTTTTATTCTTGTGGTTTCCTCTTATCAGAACTGGTCCTATGATTCTGGAATATAACCCAAACTGGAATCTAGCCCTACAGTGAACTATCTATGGTCCTAACTATTTGCTCCCTAATGGGGTGGAATCATGCAACCCTCCAGAGGTTCTTGGACTCTAACACTCAGAAGTCCTAGACAGTGTGGCCAATGAAGAGGAAATCTGGGAGCTGCAATTCAACAAATTCTCAAAGGTCTCATGGTTCCCAGCCCTGCTTTAACTTAACTGGATAGGCCCAGAACATCTCTGGATTGGGTCCATGGAGTCTTATTGCCTGTATTCTTTGGCTCCTGCTTTTCACTCCCACCGGAGGGTTTTCTCTATTTGTGGCTGAGATCAGTAGGAACTGGCCTGCAATTTTGTAAAGTAGCTAAAGATTGATGGGTTCCGGAGGCACGAAGCACTATTCATATAGAACATCATTTAATTTCATGGCACTAAACTGGCATGCATAGATTCCCCACCCTCTTTACTTTTGTTCTGAAGAGGGCCATTTAAAAAAACAACACAACAAGCCCACTCAAGCATTGACATTTATGGGTTAATAAATAGCAGGCATATAATTTTGCATCCAGTTTGAATCCGCCATACCTATAATTATCAAAGAAATATGAGTACTATTTATAAGCAACCTGAGGCTCTTTCCCAAAGTGTGTTTGCTTTTGTTCCCAAAAAGGAAAGCAAACGCCGGAAGGCAAGAAGAACAAATAGAGTCCATGATAGGTAAATCATTTATACCTAAGAAATCATCAAGCAATCAAATAGACTAACATTCTAACTGTGATCTGCAAACATGACTTTCCTCCTTCCTCACTTAAAAATCTAGGTCTTATTTGAAGGCATTTGCAAAGTTGAAGGGGAAAGCCATGTCCTTGCATTCCGGAGGCCTTAAAAACGGGCCTGCCATTTCTCAATCCCTTTTGTAGCTCTTTAATTTATAAAACAAGTTTAATTTTTAATGTTCTGGGTTTCAAAATTGTCAAGGTTATTTTTAATTGTTCACTCAAGGCTTCTTCTGCTGGTTGCCTGGAACTCTTTGGGGAAAGGGTAAGATACAAAAAAATGTTCAGAAATTAGGAAAGTTACTTTTGTTTTTGTTTTTTGGAATGCAACTTCCAGAATTTAAGAATCATGGTCCAAAAATCTTAGTCTTTTTCTTAACCAAAAAAAAGGGAGAGTCAGTGTGTTATAGTAGTTTGAACATCAGACTCTGTGACTCTGGAGGGTACCAGGGTACAATCCCTGCTTGGCCATGGAAATACACTGGGTGACCTTGGGCAGGTCACAGCCTCCGACAAACAAATCTTGCCAAGAAAACCTTGTGATAGTGATCTGGATGCCATAAGGCATACAACAACAAGGAAGTCCAAAACTAAATAAATTATTCCAAGCTCTGGAACTGTGTTAGGCTAGAATCCTGTGGCCAGTACACATATTTATAGATGGAATTGCCCAGGTACTCACTTCTGCAACACCCCATTTTCTGGGGTAAAAGAGCTGTCTGAGTACTACTCCTTCTCCTGGCCATTGACTTGCTATGGGGTGTTCTGGGCACATTCTGTCTGTTCTTGAGTGCCCACAAAAGAAGGAACAACCACTGGGGGAGATTTATGCTCTCCGAAGGGCTTCTTGAATCTCAGCCATAGACAGATAGAGAGACAGACAGACAGGCAAAGAGATAGACAAGTAAGTGCTTGGAAAAGTCACTTTTAGATTCCCTGGCTAGGATTCCAAAGCAATGAGGGGTGGGGAGGGAAACAGGCAAACAGACAGATGGTGGCTAGAGTTCACTATTGCAGTTATGGGTATGTAATGCAGAGTGACTCTTCCACAACTGATTTACATTCATAGTCCCTATGTATTCATGTGGCATTATTGCCATGATCGTAAAAGCCCCTCAGCAAGGAAGAATTGCAACAGGGATCCTGCTTCTGATTGTTGCACCAGAGATTGCTGGAGGCAGGGGGTGGAAACATCACTATGCTGTGCCCCAACTGATAGGAGAACAGACTTCTGTTGCTTACAGCTGCTGTTGCCCAATAAAGCACAATTGGGAGGTTTAGGCCGGGACAAGTTAAGTTTATGTAACTGATTTGGATCTCAGGCAACGGACAGATGGATGGATGGACGGCTGGGTAGATGGATGGATCACTTTCCTAGGGAACTTTTCAAATGTTCTTCAATGAGAAGATCACTAATGGCAGATGAGCTCCCCTGGAAAGATCCTGAACCCACCTGCTACTAGTTTTTGTCTGTGATGTGCAGCCTTGTGGAAGATTTATGTTGTGTTTGACAAAAGGGGTTGTATCCAGAGTTGCTAGATTCAAAGCCAGATAACTTTAATAAATCTCTGTATCTCCTGATAGTGCATTCACATCTTCTCCTGCCCATTCTATTCCTGATCCTGACATGCTGTCCTGCATGTCTCCCTTACCAGTTTCAGTAAACAGCAGAGTGGCTGAGATGAGAGGGACAGGAAAGAAATGGCTGGGATAAGCTATCTGATCCCCTGCTACCCTGGGAGGTTTTGCAGATATGTTGACCTTGGAAAGTTACCTTAAAGAAGAATGATGACAAGCTGAAGCCCTCCATACCTGAGAAATGGTAGGATGGAGCTCTTGTCTTGCAGCATCATTCTACTACCCTTCCATTGTGGATGGCTTTGGTACATATTCATTCTTAAATGTAACTTTCAAGGCCTTGCTGATGAGCAAGAGCGATGAGGATCTAAAGAATCATCTCACCACAGCTAAGTTACTGATGGCTCCAGTGTGTCATTAAATTCATTCTTCCTATACATCACTTCCTAAGCAATGTAAGAACTGGACTGTTCCTCAGCTTTCAAGCAGGTAACCCAGATTGCAACATGATGGCACTACCATCCTTTTCTGACTAATGACAGGGCCGGTCCTGCAACCACTTTACTCCAGAAGATACTCTCAGCAGCAGTGAAGCCTCGTAGGTCTGGAAAGCAAATACTTATTCCTTTGATGAATTTACTTCCTGCCTTTCTCCTTCCGCAGGGCATGAGGCATCCATGGACATGTGGAAAGTGAAACCTTTGATAAAACTCCAGAATACCTTCATTCTGCTCTCTCTCTCTGCCCCCAAAGCTACACCTCCACTATTCCCATGAAGAGGTTTCTCCTAATGTTCACCCCAAATCTGCCTTCCTGTAACTGGACCCCATCAGATCTAGGCCTGCCCTCTGGAACAGAAAAGGACAAAATCTTTGTCCTCTTCACTGGGACACTCCTTTGGTCTTTCTTCAGAGGCAGAAAGAAAGCACGGCAGTGCAAAAAGAAATATGCTCTGAAAGCAACAGGTTTTTAAAAATGAACCACTCCACTGAGTCTATTTCTTCGTGAACACTCCTGCTCTGTTTGTCTTTTTAAAAATCACTGTTGTTTTAATCTCACTATAAATACATTGCCATATGTTAATTGCGACAGTGGTTGTGATAATTATGCTAACTGCCGTTTTGCAGATCTCTCTGCATGCAGCTCTTCAGGGAAGAGCCCCTTCCTCCTGACCTTTTCGCTCAACCTTTTCCACTATTCCAGCACGAAGAGGATTGCCAGATTGTTCCAGGGCTGTCTTTGCAGTCCAGATATTGTTTTATTCTCCAGTTCTCCCTATTAATAATTAATTGCTCATAAAGAAGAAACACTGACCTATGAAAGAAAGGAGCAAGATATTGGCCGGAATCTTCTCCGCAGTTTACACTGAGAGTTAAGGAAGCCTAAGGACTTTTCAGGGTTGTGCAAGGAGTTATCCAGTACCACTTTGTGCAATGGCTTCTTGCCAGCTGCATGGCAGCAGCCAGCCGGTCCTGAGAGCTTCCTCCCATGGCCATTCAGGGGCTGGGAAAGGTCTGAGCTGCACTTTGGCACTGCCTGGCTGGCACTGCACTGCCAGGGAAAAGGAGCAGCCTTTGATGCCCCCCGCCAAGTTCTCCAGCAGTTTCTTTTCCTTCTGCCAGATGGCACCAGCACAAAGTTCTGCCCTCAATAATTAGCTGTGAGGATGTGCTTCAGGACTGCCTGACCTCTGTTGCACAGCCAAGGAGAAGAAGCTGTATTCATTGCTCTGAAGATCTCCACTCCACTCCATCAGCATCAAATGAAATCTTTGGCACTGAGATCAAACCCCATTTATTGTTGTTTTCATTAGAAAAATTAAAAGATAGTGGAGGGAAGCCACCAACAAGAAAAAAGCACCCTGTTCTGGCACTTCATACTTTGATATTTCTTTGACTGAACTTCTATTATAGCTGAAACATCCTGGAGTATTTCACAGTTTCACTCCGTTGTGTTTGGTACAATGACTCAAGCCGGCAGGGGGTTGGAAAGAGGGGGAAAGGTAACTTGATGACTTAGTGAAGAGATGGGAACTGGCAGTCCATGTTCAACAGATGGCTTAGGAGAGATCCTCAAGAAGAAGTCACCCAGCTCTTGGTGTCATCATTTCCCCTTTCTGTAAAATGAGGCCATTCTATCCCAAAGATTTCCCAAGTCTCAATGCTTGTTGCTTCTACAGCAGAAAACACATGTTGCTTCAGAACCACTTGAAGTACAACCTCTAAGGTCCTTCCACCCTATACAATTATAGCCCTATGGTTGCACTTTAATTGATATGGTTCCCTCAGTGTGGGATCCTGGGATTTGTAGTTTAAGCAAGGGCATTTGGAATTCTTGGCTAGAGAGTTCTGGTGCCTCCCCAAACTACAATCCCCAGTATTCCACAGGATGCGGCCACACTGAGGAAAGCAAAATGGGGGAAGGGGCTGGTGTTCAATGGGAGAAGATCTATATTGCATGCAGAAAATTCAAGGTTCAGTCTTGAGATGTGTGGCTAAAAAATGACTGCTAATGCAGAAAGGAATCTCTGTGTTTCTGATGCTAAAGGGTGACTTCTAGACAGAAAAGACAATACTGGGCAAGATACATAAATAGTCTGAGATGAAACAAAACATCTTTTTTTTACATACAAGGGAATGCCAGGCTGTCCTCACTTATCTATCTTGCTTATCTTCAATCCTCACCTACAAGACAGAATTATTTAATGGCCCATCACTTTTCTCAGGATACCCTGGAAACTGTACTTCCAGGCAGTGGACTACAGCTTTCCCTCCAGCAGAGTACTGTTAAGTCCTTCTGTGATCCACAAGGCCCACAGTAAGGAGTCACAATAGTTAAAGTGGTATCAGATTGATATAGCCGTGCAGTGCAGACAGCTATTTCAGGTTCACTTAAGCTTAGGTGCTACTCTGTATGTGTTTGTTTTATCTTACTTTATTTTTAGATGATCATTTTAAAAAGCAATGTTTGAGCCGTCAGTCAAAGTGGAGTTAAAGCTTAGTTCATTTCCAAACGCGGACGGAAGCACCACAACAAGCCAGCGGAGTGCTTAACAGCCTGGATTATACTGTGCAAGGGATTCACTGAATCAAATGCAGCGATGACACAGGAGGCAATAAGAAAAGATTTTGTGTTGACGGCTCTCTCCAGAGAAATGTCTGCAAATCTCTCCACGCCATTCAGGGCTTGGGGCGATTGCAACACCGCCTGAATCTTTCCCATAAACCCACAGACAGGAACGACACCGATTTTGAGCCATTACCCTCAAAAGATGTCACAAGGAAAGCCCCATCGTGTCTCTCTGAATGCCGGATGAGAGCAGCTGTGCCAACAACTCCTTATCCGCAGGTGGCGGATGGGCCCGGACGGCGAAATCAGCCCCCAGAAGGGGAAATAACAGAGTGCGGGCCGCCATAATAATTAACACTAATGATCTTGGGGAAGGCACCACATATATAAAACATGAGGGTAGCGTTCAGCGCTGCCGTTCCTCTGCTCTCAAAGCGGTGGGGATGGTTTATGCTCGGCCTGGCAAGGAGCACCACGAAGCTGCGACATCTAGGAGGCACATAAGAGATGCATCATCCGATCAATAGTTTGTGAAATGCATTTCGGTCCCCGAGGACTTTGGTTACACTGATAAAGAACCAGGCAGGTTGGAGCGGTTGGGCCCTCCTCGCGCCTGGCACCGTCTGTGTGGGATGGCTCTCCTGGGAGCCCAGAGAAAAGAAGAAGAGGCAACAGATTGGTGCTGAAAGGAGTGTCTGCCATCTTCCCCAGAGCAGAGAATTATCCCTTCTCCAAGGGGAATGGCTCAGAGAGGCTGCGGAGACCAGGCCCAGTTCCGCACTAGACAGTTATAGTGCTATGATTCCACTTTCAACATCCTGTGGAATCCTGAGGTTTGCAGTTTAGGGAAGGGCATAGCGCTATAACAGTCTGGTGCGGACATGCCCAATTTCCGCATTAGAGTGTTATAGCGCAATGATTCCACTTTCAACATCCGGCCCCTCCCGAAACTGCAAACCCCAGGATTCCAGAGGATGTTGACAGTGGAATCATCGCGCTATAACAGGCTAGTGCGGAAATGGCCCTGATCTTAGTTTCAGTTAGGATACAGCCATTGAATCATGTGCTGACTCTCCATTTAGCAATTGACTGAACGGGCCTCCTCTACCGAGCACTTGCAACGGGATCCCAGCCTACACATCTCTCGCTTTACGGAGCCTTGAACCGCCTGGTTTCCTGTATGGTTTCTTTTTCTTTTCCTCTTCCTTTTCCTCGCCCCCCCCGCCCTCAGTCTGCAATGTCTCCCCGGCGCACCTCGGGCACCCTCCTCCTCCTCCTCCGCGCAGAGCCTCGCCTGCCTTCCGGAGAGAGCCGGAGCCGCCTCTCCTCGGATCCCCAGCCAGCCAGAGCCGGCGCCTAGGGGATGCCCTTCCGCATCGTCCTCGGGGCGGAGACCTCGCCCGCGGACAACGCTTGAGGAGCGCCGGAGCGCCGAGGTAAGAGAGGCACCGGGCTCCCGTTCGCTTCCATGCTCTCCAACCTGCGTCCTCTTCTCTCGAAATCTGCGGGACTTTCTTCCTCTTTAGAGCCTTCGGGGCCCGCCTGTAGGGCTGCTGCCTTGCTTACTCGCGAGTAAAACCGGCGGGGCCATTTACCGGAGCGGCTGCACAACCTCTCCTCCCTCCGTCTTTTCAGCTCGCCGGTGGCTACCTCTTCGATGCGCTTTGCTATCCATCTTTGCAAAAAAGGATTGGGGCCAAATGCCTGTAAACTAGATTCCCCACCCGTTTTTTTGGACTTCGATCCAAAGTTTAACCCTGAAATCTCACCGCCCACCCCACCATCACCATTCCCTCCAGGCTTCCTAAAATCTCCTTTTATTCCTGAGATGATCTCCAGGACCTGCATCCAGTTTTTAGACGCGTGTCCAGGAAAACTGCTTCCACATCAGAGTGGGCAGCCGGGTTGGATAGCTCCCTCCACTCCGAAAAAAAAATTATATATAAAAGAAAGAAAAGTTTCCAGAAGTCTGCTTCTGGGGTTGAAAAATTGCTAGGCTAAACCGTCCTGGAAGGAGCTGTTTGCAAACTCCTTTTTCTTCTTACTTGCCTTCCAGTCCACTCAGATTCATGGCTAAAACTCTTGGCAAGATTTCTTCCAAGGAGGCTTGTGGTCACCTTCCTCTGAGGCTGAGAGAGTATGACTTGCCCATGGTCACCCAATGGGTTTCCATGGCTGAGTGGGGATTTTATCCCTGGCCTCCCAAAGTCCTGGTCTGACACTCAAATCACACCACTGTGGTTGCTCCCTCTTTTTTAACTAGAAAAAAATTACTGCTTGGTCTTAGCTGATTCTTTTTGTGAGCTGCCTTGGGTCCCACTCTGGGAGAAAGCTGGCATATAAATGCAACAAGTAAATAAATAATAATAATAAAAATTAAGTTGGCAGAAGGAAGCGGCACCAGCCAATGCATATGCGATCTTCACAGTCACAAAAACATGTGCTGCCTCTTCCCCCCACCAACCCAAGGTCCTTCGGGAAAGGATATGCGACACAGCTTCTGCTCTATAAATACTCTTTTTTATATTATGTTACTCATTCACAATCTTTCTTCTACTTCATTTCTCTCTTCTAGCCTCCCACACAGTCTTGTTTCCTTCCCGCCGGTACTGCCACCATTTACCGTGCAGTAATAATTCCATCTGCCCTCACCGCTGCAACTTCCTCCCCATCTATAATTGTGTTTGAGCTCTGTTCCTTGCACTGGGGTCGAAGATAGGCGGTGTGTTTGTTTTTAGGTGCATTCTGCTGCCACTGCTGTTGTGCTTAATTGCCGTCAAGTCAACTCTGACCTGTGGCAACCCTACAAATGAGGGACTTCCAAGTTGCCCTGCTACCAACCTGCTAATACCTTCTTTCCCTTTAGCCATTTCTACACTAGACTGTTATAGCACTATGATTCCACTTTCAACATCCTATGGAATCCTGGGGTTTGCAATTTCCGGAGGGGCCGGCTGGTCAGAGCTGTCTGACAGTGGAAGATGCTGCCTCCATGGAGTGTGGTGGAGTCTCCTTCTTTGGAGGTTTTTAAGCAGAGGCTGGATGGCCATCTGTTGGGAGTGCTTTAATGGGTGTGTTCCTGAATGGCAGAAGGGGATTGGACTGGTGGGCCCCGGGGGTCTCTTCCTACTCTATGATTCTAGAGGTTGAAGAAAACTGCGTTCACCAGTCCTGCAGGGTCTCTGTTTGGAAGCCCACCTGGAACCAGAGGGTGCTTTCAGACATTGATTCCAGTGTCTTCCTTCCTCCTTTCCACCTCTGGCTTTTTTTGATGTACAAGATTCCTCAAGGCCCCTTGTCTGACTTTCCCCTGTGTCAAAGCCCTTAATGAAGCCTTCCATCAGGATAACTGATGGACAAGAGAGCACGGTATCCTCCAACCGTGTAAACAAGTTGTACAGCTCCCAGCCTCCCCCTGTTTCATTACTTACCAGGCCATTACGCATTGACCTCTGTTGGGCTTCGCTAGAGTTTGTGCATTTTCTCCACTGCTTTTTCTTTCCCCTTTCCTTTAAAGCTGGGTAGTTTATTTTCAGGTCTGGCTGATGGGATGCTTGCAGGTGTATGCCTACAGTGAATTGCCTCTTTGAATGGCCTCTCCCTTCAAGACCGCAATTTCTTCCCCTCCTCTCTAGTTTGGGTCAATAGTTTTAATGGGGGTGAACATTTTTGGGAGGCTGGCCTTTCTGTTTTCAATTTGTTTTTAGGCTTTTGGAGTTATAATGGGTTGCCCTCAGGGGTGCGTAATTGGTACCTGTGGCACAAAGCCAATGAGTTGTAAAAAGCCCTTTCCCTCTGCTTCAGATGGCTTTTTCCCTCTGCTTTTGCATTGCAGGGTGAGAAAACCAGGACAGAGTTTTTAGAATATCCATTGCCCTAACCTGCCCCCTTTCTTAAAAGGACTTATAACCACATTTTATCCAGCTCTGCAGGGAAAGCAATCATTCCTGTTGGACCAACTGATTGTTTAAAAGAGTTGGAAGTTTCTGGACCTTGTGATATTCTTTTTTTATGGCTAGGATGGTAAAAATAAGTTGTAGGGACAACTAGGGGATTCAGTCGCAGCCAAAACCAGTGAAAGAGCAGACTTTTGAACCAGTTTTGGAAAAGAATGCACATGGAGGGGAAGGAGACACAAAACAGCCACAAAAGCACCATGAACAACCTTCCAGTTGTCCCAGTTTGGCAGGAAGAGTCCTGGTTATTTTTCTGTCATCCCACTTTTTTAGCTGCTTTTAAAATAACTGAGTTTCTTTCTTCTTCTCCCACCTTCTGCCTTCATCCTCAGCTTACTTCAGTTGCTGGAAAGTCAGTTCAAAAAGTGCAAAAAGTAGTTTGCACTCAACTCAGCATGTAGTGGGGGGAGGAAAGCCAGGTGAAGGCAGAACCTTGCCCTTCCCTATAGCTTCAAGGAAAAGCAAAACCACTCAGCCTTTCCCAGCTTGTATGTTTTTCCTCATTTATAGCTTTTGCCACTGACCACATTCTGATGTTGCTTGGTGATACATGTCCTGGTGTGAAGTATTAGAGCGTATGCAACTGTTACCCTTGTTTTGTTGTGGAAGGACCCTCTGAGAGGTCTTTCCAGCTACTTGTTCTCAAGGTACCCTGTGACCAGAAGAGCAATGCAGGCATCATTTCCGAGTGCCCTTGTTTCCAGCACCTCAGAAGAACTTTACTCAGGGAGCTGCCAGGCTGCAAAGACAGGTTGTGGTGGAGGCATCATCAGATGTCATTGTGGTGATGGACCTCAATCACTGAAGTTAGGAAAGTGATGCAGTCTTTAGGGGCTGCGTGCTGCCCTTTGCCCATCTTTGCCGTAAAAGAACACAGGAAAGGATTATTAGGTCAAGGGGTGCTTGTTGCAAAATATCCATTCTACTCAGCTCCCTTGGCCATTTCTGGCACAATAACATCTGCACAGCAACTTGACAGAGGAGGCATATCAAGCATCACCAGAAGGTTATCAAAAATGTCAATCCAGAGGCTCAAAGCCTCCAGGCAATTGTTTTGAAAAGCATTCTGCCAGCCACCCTGGCCCTACTCCAGTGTAAAGTGACTGGAGGCTTACGGCCCAAAATATTTGATGTGCTTTTGTTGCAAAGGTTAAATATACATAGCATTGTTTGAAGATTATGGATGAGAAGCTTTGTAAATGGTTGTTTCCCCATGAAGGATGAGCGTCCATGAAGGAAAACTGCATTGTGTTGACAGATGCTTTGGGGTCTTTGTCCCCAAAGTCCCACATCTCAGAATTTGTGCTCCATTTACACACAGTGGGCCTGTGCTCTTTTGGCCAGAGCAAAGCAGAGGAGGAGAAGTAACATTTCTAAGCAAATAGGCTGAAGATGATTAACAGGATTAGGAGGCAGAGAGATCTTTTCCCTCTCTGGGTAGCAGAAGCTGTGAATTAGGAACATGGTAATCCGGTACATCGAAATCCAGAACACAACCCTCACACAGTCTGAATGGCAAAATGGACGTCAAGTCCTGCACATAATATTAGATCCACTGCCACTGGGTCAGTAAAAACAACTTTAAACAATTTATTAGGCATTTGCACAGGATGGAGACAGACCTGAGTTTGCAGCTGGAGTTTATACTCACAAGAGTGGAAGACCAAGCATCTCTGGCTCCTCTGTTCCCAGTGATGACCCAACTGCAAACTGCCAGGACTAGTGACAGCTGGTAACTTCCATGTCAGTGACATGGTCAATCCACTTTGGGATTTAGTCTGAATTTTAAAGGAGCTATCCAAGGTGCTAAAACTATTTGAGGGACAGGTTTCAGTATGGTGGATTGTTCCTTTAAAGTTAGAACTTTAATGGTCTGTTGACCATAATAAAATAAAATGAAATGAAGTTAGAACTAAAACTTGGTGTCCTGTTTTAAAGTGAGCAAGCACCCATGAGCATAGACCTCCAGTCCACAGAAGCTGACCAGGGAAAAGCCAGGGCAGTGCCAGGGTGATACCAGTTTCCTTGAAAGCAGAAGCATAATCTAGACAGTCCAAAGCCAAGGGAAGCAAACAGTCCTGAGCTGAGTCTAAAACTGAAAAGGGAGTTGTGGGAGAGATTAGTCTAGATGCAAGCCAAAGGCCAGAGATACACAAAGCTGGGACATAAAATAAGGTTACCAAAAGGTGTTGGATCTGTTGTCAGCAGTGCCAGAATGGCTTCAGCTGAGCTAATTTATAGCTGGCATTAAATTAGCCCCATTGGTCTCATTAACTTGGCACAGAATACTTAAGGTGGTAAGAGCATCTCTGGCTGGTCTATTCCTTGCGTTCTCATTGTCAACCCAGGACAGGGTGCAGAGCCCCTGTTTCCTCCTGAAAATCTGTAAGTGTGGCCTGGGATGGACCAGGCTCTGCATCTGTCATCAAAGGGCTACCAATCGTTTCTGGCTTCAGGTAGTCATCCTGTCAGTCCTCTTCTCCTTCTTCATCTGAGAAGGCCTCCTCCAAGTAAGGCATGACACCTGGCATAGATTCACCATCCCAGTGACACAACCTGGATAAACTACATTAAAGCATTCAAGGTTTCAAATATGTTAAAGTGTTGCATCTGAGTAAATACGCTCAGTTTGGATTGTATCTTCAGCATCTGGTTTTTTTAAAGAAACCAAGGCACTATATGTTATAAAATATCAATAAACCCCTACTCACAGGTATACAATATAAGTAAATTTACACATGGGGAAGTGAAAAGGGAAGGAAGTAAGAATAGACAGCAAAGAGAGAGAGATAAGGGCTGCACTCTAGAACAAAAGCTTTCCCCAATCTCATGCCCTTCCTTATGTCTTGGAATATAAATCTCATCTTCCCCAGCTATATTGGGAGTACTGTTTGGGGATGATGGAGAATACACTCCAATGCACCTGGATCAGCTTGGGAAAAGCTACTTTAAAACAGGGGTGGGAATCGCATGGTCTTCCAGATGTTGTTGGACTGCAACTCCCAGCCATTCTAGCCACCAAAGCCAGTAGTGTAGATGCTGGGAGATGCAGTTCAGGAACATCCAGAGGGCTACATGATTCTCAGCCCTTCCATAAAGGCTTACTAGGAAATAAGCCCTACTGAATTCATAGGATTTACATCTGAGTGGATCAGGGGACATGTCTCCTACAGATCTACTGTTGCTACTAGTTGTTATCTGACTGATTTTGCAACCTGGGTCTCAGTTACTGTTGCTGGGCTAAAGTTATTATTACAGCTACATTTTTGCATCCGAAGTCTGTGTCCGTCTGAAGAAATGGTCCGTAGTTCTTGCAAGCTTATGCTGAGTAAATTGGTTAGACTTCAAGAGCAGTTAGTTTTTGTCATTTGGGGGTGCTGATACAAACATCTCAGGCTGCAAAGTGTTGCTCTGACACTTCCCCAAATAGGGGAAGTGTGAAATCATGCGTGGAAACTTTGAAGCATCGGTTCTTGTGCATAATATAAGCAGGTTTTGTTTTGTTCTCTTTCACATTTGGTAACCTTTGCTCTAAAGTGGGTAAGTGGTGAATCAAAAAGTGGCTAAATGTCCCCCTTACGAGGGACCCCAACATTCCCTTCAATGCATTCTTTCCTGAGTGCAGAATCCCAAGTTGTGTATCTCAGGAGGTGAGGTTAGCCTGGTTCCTTCTCTGCTGTCTTTCCCAGCAGGTATAGACCTCTTTATTTAAAGAGGCATCTGGTTTTTAGCATCTTGCAGCAGACAGAACTTTTAATGATGATGGGCAGTATAGACACCAGAACTTCTCTGATCTTGGAAGCTACAGAGGGTCAGCTCTGGTTAGTACTTGGATGGGAGACCACCAACAAATACCAAGTGCTGTGGGCTAGATTTCAGAGGAAGGAACTGGCAAAACATCCTCTGAGTATTCCTTGCCTAAGAAAGCCCTATCAAATTCTTGAGGTCTCCATAAGTCAACAAGCAACTTGAAGCCACATACACACACATGTACAGTGTTTCTATATATTTTTTTATGTTTTAAATGCCTTTTTGATGTTGTTTTCAACTTCTGGTTTTTTTAAACAGAAGTTCAGTTTAATTGTGCTTTAACTTTTGTGCTAAGAGTTTTTCTTTTTAACCGTATCATGCTTTTAAAACGTTGCATGCTGCCTTGAATCTCATGCTGGGAGAAAAGCAGGATATAAATTAATTAAATAACATAAAATATGGACAGTACAGAGACAAGATTGTGAACAGGTGACCACCTTGATTTGGATGACAGTGTATACGTAGAACAGCATAATGTATTTGCAACCCATTCTAGCCTAATGGAACAAGGAGAAGGAAGGAAAGGGGTGGCCACGCTAATGTCCCCCTCCCCACCAACTTTTTCAAGGGTCACTTTGATAATGAATTTCCCATTATCTTCCCCTCCCTAGCCCCAATTTGTCATGTTGTTTCTCTCTCCTTCACCTACCATGCTGTCATCTGAGATTGCTGCCAGTCCTGCGGAGGCATCCTTGAGGAGGAATCTCAATGAGGTTATCGTAGTTAAGAGAAGCCCAGGGGTGTTGAAGAGCATGAGAGAATCAAAATCCAAATATCTGGAAGAATGAAAAATAACTAGGTATTAAAGCAGATCGGTTATTTGCTGCTAGAAGAAAGCAGGGAAATCGCCGTACGTACATACGAACTGCATGCTTAACAATGCCAGTGAACAGCAGGCTGGGAAATTATCTCTTTCTCTTACTCCCTATTTTAGGTAGGTAATAATAAGAGCTGAGATGTAACTCAGTCTGGGCAGGGGTACAAAATGGGCCACAAAGACTGTGCAATACATTGAATTTTTAAAATAACCTCATATTATACAATTTTTTTTTCCAGCATGGGTTGATGAAGGGTTTTTTTTCCCCAAGTAAAAAATTAAAAGTCTACTCTGAGGCTTAGTAAGGGCAGCCGGCTAGGCATATTTCCTCAGCTCATACCCTGTCAGGTAGGCTATCTACCCTGGCAAAAATAGGGTCATAATTTGAAAGTTTCAAGACACAATATGTTTATGGTTACCAATAACTTGCCCCATAAGCAGAGACGAATGTATGAAGTATTGATGGAGTTACTGTAGAATGTTAGCTGGAAGGGTGGTGTGGAATCTTCTAAGTCCTAGCATGGTCAGACCTCTACTTACCAACACAGCATTACACCACAACAGAAGATAACATAAACTCTGCTGCGGACACAGCTATCAGCTCCAGAAAGGTATTTTCTTCCACTCATTGATACCACTGAAATTGCTAAACAGTGGTTCCATCATCATCATCATCATTATTATTATTATTATTTATTTGTATCCCACCTCTCCATATGGATCGAGGCTGCGAACAACTTACAAATAGCATGTATTTCAATACATTTTTCTATACATGCCCCCAACAAGCTGGGTACTCATTTTACCGACCTGCAGAAGGATGGAAGGCTGAGTCAACCTTGGAGCCCGGCAGGATCGAACTCACAACCTTGTGGCTTGCAGCACTGGCATTTAACCACTGCGCCACCAGGGCTCCTTGCATGTGTATCTGTTTTGGGTTCCTGCTAGGCTGCATACCCCAAGAGATCTACTGCAGTCTTCATGCTGCTAGGCCAGTGGCTTCCAATCTGTGGTCCTACATATATTTTGGACTTCAGCTCCCAGAATTCCTGACTGTTGGCCAAGCTGGCTGAGACTTCTGGGAGCTGAAGTCCAAAACACCCAGGAGACCCAAGTTTGGAAACTACTACACTCGCCATTGCATCTTGCTCAGCTGAAGTCCCTCCTGGTGCCACCTTTCCCCTCTGCCTACAGTCAGAGATACATTTTATGGATGGATGCTGAGAAGTAGTAACACTCTTGTTTGCCCTGCCCAGCTGGTGAACTGAGAATGTGAGATTAGCTGCAGGATTCAAAGCAGCCTTGTGGCATCCATCTCCATCAGGTAGTGAAGCCACTCTGGGTTTCAGTCTGAACTTAAGGACCTCTCCAGGGTGTTGAATCTGTTTGAAGGACAGGATTCCAAACCTTGGAGAGCTCCTTTAAAGTCTGAATTAAAAACCAGACTGCTCCAATGGAAGTAATCAGTTACTTTGATAAATATATTTGTGAATTCATAAATGGGGTGGGTGAAAAGCAGAGCTGGATTTACAGGTCGATTTCTGAGTGATTTGCAGGGCTCCCAGCTGTTTAACAAGAGCCAAAAGAAAATAACAATCCATCTGCCTCCTGGAAAAAAAATATATACTGCTGAATTGTTGGAAGCCTGGAATAATCAGTAATGGATTTTTTTTACAGAAAGACTGTTAAGACAACTTCAGGCCTCTGGTATTCCAGACATATTGTGTGCTCAGAACTCTTTCCTTCTAAACATGTATCTTTTGCACTAGGATTCAGTGAATGGATCTTGGGGTAAAGAACCAAGTAGATTCTTCAAGCCTAAAATCTGTTTGCCCTGCCAATTGCCTTAAGGTTCCCTAGAATGTAGAGTCTGAGCCCAAAAACATACAGGCAACCATTGTGGCCATCACAGAATAGGTATAACAGGATCTGTATATCTGCCTACAAGTGTTCTGGCAGTTGTATTCTTAAGATTCAGTTTCCAAACTGTCTTCAAGGGCAGACCTACAAAATGTGGATTGCAGTGGTCTAGCCTGAATGCAACCTAAGTTATGCATTACTATAGCCAGGTCTGCTTTCTCCAGATAAAACATTGAAATTGAAAATATTTCTCAACAACTGCTTTATGACCATGGTTTACTACGAGTTAACCCAGTTTCTATAGGATTGCAACTGGGTAGTTTGGTTTTGCTTTAGTTTTGTTTTATGCTTGAAATTTCTGTGCCTCGTACCCATCATGGCTTCCACAGTGAATTCATTAGCAGCAAGCTGCTAATTAAATTCTGTATTTATGATTGGAAAATAAAATCATCGGACCCTTTTAAAATAGATTTTTACAACTGCGAGCTCAGGCAGCTGACTCAGCAATTGAAGCAAAGCTTCAGACTTAAAGGCGTCCATGAAAAAGATTAGAGAGAATGAGAAATGACACTTAGAAAGACTTGTCGGAAATCCCCCTTCATTTCTGCACTGTATTAATTTTTCAGCCCAAGAAAACAACAACATCGCATTGTGTGGTCTGTTGTTCTGTGTCACCTGAGACAATATCAAACACTATTACCAAGGGATTTCCAGAAGGCAAACATTGTTGTTATTCCAGACAGATGAATAAAACTCAAAATTCAACATGTTGAGAATCTGGGATAACTGGAAGAAAAGGAGGAGGGACAGGTTTCTAGAGCTCATGATAGCAAAGGTGGATGTGATGTTGATTGAAATCTCAGTAGCTGAACAAGGCCTCGCCTATAACCTTCCTAGAGGTTTCCTTGCCTGATCCCATTATTTGCAAAACTAGAATGAATTATGTGAAGTGGTAAACTTAGAATTATGCAAAAAATCATTGGTGGGAAATCAGTGAGGGGAAATAGACTTCCTCATTTGCCTAATCAGTCTTGGTTGTGGAACGGCGCTTTCGTTAGCACAGAGTTTGGACTTGGTGTGACGTAAAACTTGGCCACGTTATGTACAGAATTCTGCAGCTCACTGTGCAGAATGGCACCAAACTTGAGCATTTGTTTTAAGACTGAATGGACCTATGCAGCTTCTCGGTCTGGAAAATAGGGTCAGCTCTTTCATTGCTGCTCATTAGAGATGTTGGCCAGGCACCAGTTTTCTTTCTTTCCCTTAGCCATGCCTCACAGGGCTTCCTCTTTTGCTTTTGCCATTGCAACCTGCTTGGTCACCTGCCATATCTCTCACCCTGCTCAGATAACAGTGGTGGGATGAAGGAGGGAAAGAGTGCCACGGCCTGCTTGCTCGTGGGCTCTCTCTTTGCCAGCTGAGCCAAGAAAAGCCATTATGAGGAGGATCACAAAGAGGTGGTGAGGATGGGGAGACAGTAGTCTCACTGAAGGAAGAGACCCTCTTTCTCCAAAAACCTGGAGCCATCAGGGTGGGAGCATATTAATGCAACAAGGGCAAAACATGATGCTGTTGGAGTTGAGTACTGGGGTGGTGTGATATACAGGATAACGTCATGTTCAGAGAACGGGTTTAGAGTGTCTCCAAAGCTTTATTCGTGAACATCGAAGAAAACAACTGCACACTTTGGCAATGCCAAGACAAAGGAACGATTGGACTTGCAGTACCTTCGAAGCTGTAACATTACAAATTAACAGGCACAAGCATTCCATTTAACAGCTAAATAAAACAAACTTTCCCCCAGACTCTCGATCTGCCTGCCAATTGCATGACCTTGCATCTGTGTTCATTTTTATCAATGGCTCGTTACAACAACATTCTCTCATTCACAGCACACTTTTTCTCGCCTCAATCCCATCATCTCCTTACAGTACAATAAAGCTCGTTTTCAAACATCAGAGCATTACATGGTGGTGAGAACAAAGCCAACCTGACTGTCGGGCAACCGTATGGGTCGGGGGGGAAGGATCAATTCCCTCCCATATGCCCTTCTGGGCCTCAACCCTCCCACATGGAACGCATATACTTCCATTTTAGTGCCCCCCCCCTAAAAAAAATGGCAACAGGAGATAATGTTGTGTCACTTTCTGTCATCATTTTGAGAAGGGCTGTGGAGGAAAATGAAGGTATTTGTGAGTAATGCAGAGCTCTGGTGGGCTTATATGGGAGCATTCTTGCATCTTTTTGCATGTTTGGCTTTCTGCATGGGATTAGGGCAAAATATATACCAAAAAAGCACACCAATTTTTAAAAATATATATTTGGGGAGCTTTGGAAGACTAGCAGCAGGCTTCAGGGTACACAAAAATGGGGCAATTTGCCCACCTTTGCTCTAGCAATACCATTGTCCTACGCACGTTATTCTGAATCTTGTTAGTTTTGTGTGTGTGTGTTTTCCCAGTCACATGCACAGTTTTTAGGGGGCACTGATGTGTGCAAATAGTTTTGCATTGCCCAGCATGGACATTTTCTCATTTCAACAATTTCAAAATGGGGCAGTATAATGTATTTTATTTGGATACAATCCATGATGTGCTATATTGCCCGTTATATTGTCTGCACTAAGGGAAAATACCTGAAGCAAAGCCACTTAGAATTGGTAGTCACCCACCCAGAGCAATATGGATAAAGTTAAATATCTGTTGTCTGGTATGGTTACATGTGCTATGTTTAATACAGCTAGATTTGTGGCGAAAGCTGCCCGACCTAGACAAGCTTTTGAAGTCCAATTGTTGACTGAAGGATTTTTCCTATGTTCTATGGATTGGAAGCACTTGATCTGCTTAGCTCTGACTGTTTTTCTTTTTGGCCTTTGGGGCTATAACCTGTATTTGTTTGCCAAATAAACATGATTGATTGGAACTAAAGGCACCGTAAAACTCTATGTGGCCATGATCTTATTACTCTCTAGCACCTGGTGCTAACAGATTTCAGGAAAAATGTCTCCGAAAGACAAATTCTAGGGAGAGTGCCTGACTGATAAGAAAGACGTGGTGCCCTTCCACACCTACACAATTATGGTGCTGTTATTCCACATCAGCTGCCAAGGTTGCATCCTATGGAATCCTGAGCTTTCTAATTTGGTGAGGTCCTAGAGCTCTCTGGCTGAGAATTCCAAGCACCTCTCCCTAAACTGCAAACCCCAGGGTTCCATGGGATGTTGCCATGGCAATTAAAGTGGAATCATAGTGGTATAATCATGTGGTGTGAAAAGGTGCCAGGACCAGGAGCTGGCAACCTGTTAGTGAAGTACACCATTGCAACTCACTGTTTTGGTTGTTGTGGAGATCAGAATTCTGTTCTGACCACAGAAAGCCCAAAATCCCCTCCGTCAAACCTGCTTCATAAGCAGTACACTCTCCTCAGTATGGTCATAGTATTAAACTGCTCAAAAGGTGGATTTGAGGTGATGCCATCAGGAGTGATAGCCACAGAGATGTAACTATGCAATACAGTTAAGTCTCCCAGTGCACAATCTTGACCAAGGACCATCAGCTATGTAGATTGCAGCAAACTAATTTCAAAGTACAAAAGTTGCTTGTGCTCAATCAACTTAGCAATGGGGGAGAGGTGAGGTGGGGGCAAAGTCTTGCCCTTCCCAGTAGACTCAGGCATAAGCAAAGAGCTCTCCCCGCTTGTGTTTTCTTCCTCGTGTGTCCTGATTTTCAGCCATGAAATGTTGGAGAATATGTTATATAGAGACAGTTGCAGTTGAAGCACATTTGAACTAGAACTCCCAGAAACCCCCTAGAAGCCATGCTGGCTGGGAGATTGTGCAAACTGAGGTCCAAAAAGCAACATTCTCAAGCTCTGGGTTGATACTGACCTTTTCTTTCCTCTCCAAAAAAAGCACTTTCCAAGCTCTGATTCTAAAACAGACCAGACTCCCTCCTCTTCTTCTTTGTTTTCCTCTCCCCGGTCTCCTCACCCATTCTAGGAAGTGAATGGACTTTCTAACTCTGGGAGAAAGCTTCCTTTCTGGTTTTCCGCCATGGTGGGGAACATGCGTGAAAGCTGCTCTCAGCCTCCGAGCCGAAGAGAGAAGGGGAAGTGAAGCAGGCCGTGGAGGCCTCTTTCCTGCTAAATATAGGCCTGAGGTTGAAAAAGGACAGCATTGAGTGGGTGGGTGCTTCCGGACACACACGGCACCGTTTACGGGAGCCGTGTTTTGAAGGGGCCCAAACGAAAGCAAGAGAAGGGACAGTAAGGCTGAGCTGGAAAGACGACGACAAAGAAATCTGCCATGTAGCTGGGACAGATGGTGGCTTGAAGAGCATTAAAAACAGAGTCCCCTTCTTGTATCATCTCAGCCCACGGACAAGTTTTTTGCTTCTCAAGAGGTTCTGAGGTAGGCCTGTAAGTTCCTTCAGTTCCTGGGTGGCTTTTTCTTTCTGAGTAACAAGAACGGTAGAAAGAGAGCTCAACCGTCTCAGCTCTCCACCCTCTCATTTCTCCTTGCCTCTGCACGCTCTTGTCTTTCTCTTGCCTCTTGCTTGAACTGAGACACAGAAAGTCCTTCACTCAAATCTCACCACAGCCCTGGACTGGTTTGGGGCTCTGATGCTCCACGCCACTGCTTCGGTCTTCCTCTATGGTCTTCCTTGATGGGGCTTACAATCAGTGGGGAGCCACCATGCTGTAGTAAGTCATCTGGGTCATGGAGTGGGGCTTCCATTTGGTCCAGAGAATGTGGGGGCCCCTCCCAATATTATTTAACATGTTTATAAACTCAGCTTATCAGGACACATAGGAATCCATCCAAAGAACATTTTCTAAGCTTTGCTTTGAAGAGAAAACTGTCTGTAGGAGTGATGGATGTTGGGGGCAGCTGTGTGTGTATAAAAGAGCCTCAATCCTACCCATTAAACCCAGTAGACCTATTGAATCAAATGCTGAATGGACCCCTTGAATCACATGCTGAATGGTGGGTCAATACATAGATAAATGCCATTGATTCCATGCATCTACTCCAGCTGGGATTATCAACAGTATTCAGGCCAAAATGCATCTCTCTTTCAAGGCAGTGCTCTTGCCCTGAGATTCCTTCCTCTCACCCTGAGACTGGAGAAGAGGATCCAGGCCCTGAGAGCTGGGATCTTTAAAGCCCAGACCACCACCACTACCACCTCATGGTGGTTGTAATACCAATTTGTTGTAGAGGAATGTGATATGGATTATAATGCAGGGTGCTTTGAATACTGAAAGCTCATCTTGCACAGTAAATGCTAAACATTTTATTTTGTAGCTCTGCGCAATGGACCGAGAGTGCAGATTAGTTCCCTCTTTGCTTGTCTTTCTCCGGCATTCGGAGATGCTTCTTTTTCCTCAATCCTTTGAGATTGTTGCTTTTCAAATTGTTCTATGTTCACCCTGGTTCTGAGAATTCTTTTTGTTGTTGTTGTTTTTCAGTTTGGTGATGTACTTGCTATTATTCTAGTGTTTATTAATGAAGATTTGAGGGTTTTTTTAAAAGCTATATTTAATTCTTTCGAAATTTCATTAGTTATATTGCAAGATGCTGTGAACTCTTCAGCCTTTAAACAGCCTTTAAACACTTTAAGGCTCATTATTTCTACAATGTAGTGATCATTTAGATATTGCTCTGCAGAACCTGTTGGAGTGTAGCTTCAAGCAGCATGCTGGGAATTGCAGTCCAACATCTGGAAGGGATCTGCAGGATTCCTGTTCCTGTCCTAAATTATACTGTTGGTCTCAAAATTTGCTGCTGTTGTGTGCCTTCAAGATAGCTCTGACTTATGGTGACCCCATCCTAGGACTTTCTTGGCAAAGTTTATTCTTCTTAAGCAGAGGGAGTGTAACTTCCCTAAGGTCACCCAGTAGGTTTCCACAGCTGGGTGGGAACTTGGTTCCGACTCTTCCTGATTGAGCACTCAGACCACCACACCCCACTCGGTCTCTCACAGATAAACGCACTGAATCAATGGGAACTTTGGTAAATCAGTTTTTATGTAATCTCCATTAATTTAACAGGTCTGCTCTCCATGGGGTTAACCATTCCATCCAGGCCAGAAGTAGGAAGCAAATGGGTGTTGTCCAGATATTATTGGACTGCAACACCCAGCAATCTTAGTCAGACTAGCTAATGGTCAGTTCAACAACATCTGGAAGGTTGTAGTTGACCCACACTTAACCCATTACATCTCACCAGCCTGGGGAAAGGTCTGACTTATCTGAAACCTTGGCACTTTCTGTAGGCAGCCTTCAAGACTGTGGGTATCTTGTGTAAAGTTGGCCCAAGTGAGTATACCAATAGTTCACAAGAACTGCCAGGGACAGCCAGGCCATTCCTAAGGCTTTCAGAGGGTTACAAACAGAAGCATGAGACAGACCACCCAAGGCTCAAAGGGAGAAAGCAACCCTGAGCAGAGTCCAAAACTGATAGGAAGGTTGCTAGAAAGAGTAATCCAGAAGTACATACCAAAGTTCAGCAATTTAGAGATGCCAGCCAGGGTTATACAGAGGTTCAGCAGTTCTGTAGCAATCGAATGGCCCGGGCTGAGCTAATTTATAGCCAGCAGTTAATCAGTCCAGCTGGCCTCATTAGCTTAGAGTCCCGTATTTAAAGTGGAGCAGGGCACTGCCTGACCTTTGGCTCCTGGTGCTTTAATTTACATTGCATGCAAGGGTGAAGTTACTCTGCTGGCTTCTCCTGATCTGTAGTTGCTGTCTCTGATAGACCAGACACTGCCATGCTAGGACTGTCACCCTTCTCTGGCTCCAACTTGGGCCCATCACCCTGGCTCTCCCCTTCCCCTTCTACATCCAAGGAGGTAGAACATGACAGCTGGACTCCTTCTTAGCATTTCTTTTTTTTAAAGCGGACTTAGACTAGACAATTCTTCAAACAAAGGATTCTGTATTGGACTCTGCCTTAGTCCTTGGTCATCCTTTCAAGTGGAGCACAATGCTCTGTAAGTAAAACATGTGGGTACTCCACCTGTCACTAACTTTCCATTCATTTCACTGCAAGGCATTTTTGGCATGTGGAGGAAATTGCCTTGACAGTGCTTGTTTAATCTATTCTGCTGCGCTTCATGGCCTCTGTTCCTAATTGCTGCTTCTTCGTCTCTTTTTGTTGGTATTTAAATACAAATAGAAAGTATTTTTATCGTTCACTGTTTTTCTTTTACTTCATGCAATCCTAAACATTTTCTAAGAGATAACCATGGTAGTCTTTCTGGGGGTGACAAGAAAGAAAGGGCAGGGGAGAAGAACCTTTAAGATTTAGTGATGTAAGAGCTGTAACATATCTAAATAAATAACATTTGAAACAAAGCCAGTTCCTTTGAGATCGAGCCCATATCTGTCCTGTGTGAGACTACAACCCCCTGGGTAGGCAGGATACGGTGCAGCCCCTTGAGAAGCAATATTGACAATGCAGCAAAATACAACAAACTCCAAAATCCACAAGCAGTGATACCTTTATTGGGCCAACTCCAGAGCATAAAATGCATCATGCACGCTTTTGAAGCTTCACTGGCTTCTTCATCAGACAAAGATGTTAAAAATCATACAGGAGAAGAAAGGGGCCTACATTAGGGGAAAAAGGTGATGATGTTAAGAGTCTGATGGTATCAGTCCAATGATAGCAATTAACTATTTTCTGACACCAGAGAAAAACATTTACCGTCTTCTTTTCTGTTATATTCCGAATATTTCATGGCCAGCAAGAGAGGTAGCCGCTACCTCCATCCAACCTCCCGCTACCACCATCTTAAACACAACTTTAACATCTCAAGAAACGTGCAAGTCTGTCAACCTTCATCATCTCAGTTGTTTCCCTAAAATGGCTTTCAGCATCCTTCCTGGATGAAGAAGCCTGTGAGCTTTGGAAGCTTGTGTGATGTATTTTGTGCCTTTTGGGTGGCCTGATAAAGGTATTGGTGCAGTTTTACTATACTGTTTTGTCCAGAGAGGAAAGCAGACTTTGAAAAAAGGGGGGGATTGTTGTTGCAACTTGCCTTTATGATTTATGTAATTTATAATGACGCTTGTTATTTTAATGGTTTGTTTTTAAAAATGCAAACCCCTTTCTGAGGCTCATCGGGGAAGCAATATCCATATATACTTTTAAATACATCAATAAATAAAGAAATAAGTTCAGGGAGAAACTTTGTATCTACAAATTGTCTGTGCTTATGGTTCTGAACAGCCAGTTATGGGTATTGGGAGGTTGTTTTTCCAAAATTCATTCCCAAGTTTACATTTAAGGTGCACAGGGGGATTGACCCTAAGAGAAGAATTCTCCCCACACAGAATGCACATGTGTGATTTGCTGTGATGAATTGTCTCCATAGTCTTTGTGTAGCCCCAGTGTGAGACATGAACAAATACCCGATGCTGTCCGCATGCATCCAAAAAGTTGTGAGGAGGAGCTTGGGAAAGTGACAAAAGACAGAAGCCTTTGAGGCCCCTCCCTAAACTGCAAACCCCAGGATTCCATAGGATGTTTAAAGTGGAATAAGACCACTATAACAGTCCAGTCCGGAAATGGCCTTCAAGTGAGGCCACTTGGAACACGGCAACCAAATGCACTAGCAGCTAATACAGTGTTCAGGCAGCAGGACGGAGATGCGTTTATGTTCCGTTGTCTCTGTAATCATTGTGCCTCTCCTCTTCATCATTATTCATGACAGCGCTGAGGGGGTGTAGATTAAACCTTTTATTAAATGCCAAGCTTTCGTCTCCTTGCTTGCATCTTCTAAAAAAACCCCTTTAAATAGAGGCACTAAATTCCTGTGGTAAATTATTAAAATTATTGTGCCATTAGTTTGATTTGCAGGCTCTGAGCTAACACTAATCTTAAAGAGGCTGAGATCCATCTCGGGACCTCGTTCTCCATTCTTTCTGCACATGGCTTTGGTGTGTTTGTGTTTCCTCATCTTGGATTCCTCCCTCCCTTCATGCGCATTCCTGATTCTTCCATGTGCTGCTTCTTTTCTCAGTGACTGGGTTTCTTTTCTCACTGGTTTTCTTCTGAGGAGAAGCAATGCAAGTGTGTGGAGGGGTGGGGTGTCAGTGTCTACCTAGCCCAGGGGTAGGCCAATTTCTTCCCAGGGCTCTCTCACATACACACACACACAGCAAGCCTTAATGCTTCCATTTTCCTCTGCAGTCCCTCTCAAAATGGCAAGAGGAAGTGATCCACCATCACTTCCTGTCACCATTTTGAGAGGGACTGCAGAGAGGAAGATGGAAGGAGCTGTAGGTAGTTCCAGGGTGCTTATGGTGGCCAAGTTGGCATACCTTTGTGTGTTTTCACATGCTGAGGACTCTCTGTGTGGTTTGAGAGCAAAAAAAAAAAAAGCCTGTAAATGCACCAATTTGGTGGGATATGCCCCAAATTTGGGGGACTTGTGACTTGAGGGGGATTGGTGGGGGCTTCAGGGGCCAGAAAAGTGGGGCCGAGGCCCTGACGAAGCCTCTAGGCTGCCCGCTGTCCACTCCTGCTCTAGTCCGTGCATGTTCAGAAAGGCGCCTGAGGCCTTGCATAGGCACATAGTCTCCTGCAGGTATTCTGGTAAAAGAGCACAGTCTCGGGCTGAGCTTCACATGTGCCTTCATTCTCATATCTTTTTCATTAGCATTTTTTCAAGTGTGCTAAAAACTAAAAATACAAAAAAAGAATGAAAAGAAGGATAGAAAGAGAAGGATAAAATATACAGAAATGCAGAAAAAGGAATGCAGTCAACCCTCTGCATCTCTGGGTTTCACTATTATGAATTTGATTATTTGCAAGTTTCTCCAACCCCTGCACCTCAGGTGCTTCTTTTCTGGAGGAACCTTCCCTGTTTTCTGAGCATCTGTGCAAGTTCTATGAGTACCATTAAAGAGCAGGGAAAATTATTAGTATATTCAGACTTGTGACACACACAAAAGCCTGACTGTAATGTCCACATTTGTAAGCTGTTGTGTCTCCCCCATCTCCAGAGATCTTTCAGAGATTTATCATGCTGTCTGCCAGGGTCAGAGATGTCATTGTTCCATATGCTGCTAGTGTTCTCTGGGAATCCTCTGACGCTGCCTGCACATTTGGTTGCATAATGCAGCAATTCCTAAACTTCATTCTGTTGCTGACCAGCCTCCAAGATTGCTTGCCTTGGAAGCTAGCAAGCTTTCTTGCATTCTAGCCAGCCAAGGGGCTTCTGTCCTTCAGGCTTCTGCCTTTTGAATGGAAATATGGTTCCGTCTGCATTCTGGTGCCCCAGTACTGAAGGAGCAAGAAAGAGTCCCTAGCTAAAAAGCAAGCATTACTCTGTATTTGCATGTGCCCTGTCTCATGTTCTGGGTACCTCATTGGTTGGTTATGGACAAGGTTGGAGAGGTTCATAGAAGGGCAACAAGGGCAGTAAGTGGTGTGAAGAACAAAACATATGAGAAAAAGTTGAAGGAGTTGGACATGCTTAGCCTAGCAAAAAGAAAACTGAGATATGATTTCACTCTTCAGGTATCTCAAGGGCTGTCACAGAAAGGATGGTGTTGGTTTGTTCTCTGCTGCCCCAGAGGGTGGTATCAGGTCTAGTGACTTTAAGGTACAAGAAGGCAGATTTATATTGAACTGCAGAAGGAACTTATTGGCAGTAAGTGTGGTTTAGCAATGGAATCAATCCTGTAGAGAGGTAGTAGAGTCTCTTTCTCTGGAAGTCTTCAAAAAAAGTCTGGGCAGCTACCCACTGAGGAGGCTCTAGCTGAAGTTCCAGCACTGAACATGGGGAGGAGAGGGTGGGCTTCATGATCTGGGGGGTGTCTTCCAAATCTGTGGCTCTACGATCCTGTGATGTCAGGTGGGACAGTACCAGTTCCATGTCAGTAGTGCTGGGAATCAACTCAAGCTTTAAAGGACCTGCTATGGAAAGTGATGAACTTTATTTCCCAGGTAGGTTCATCACCCTGGATTGCCCCTTTAAATTTTGACTCTGCTCTAGGTTGTAGTTCGATCAGCCCAGTGACATGGAAGTTGCCAGCTGCCCTTGGTCAGTACCAGTGACATAGAACATACCTCCTAATGCACATAATGACTTAATGCCTTTTGCCCACGGACTAAAGTGTGTTTGTGTGTTGTTTTTTTAAAAAGGGCACATTGTTTGTATACATTTTATTGCTCCAGAAACCCCCACGTGTGCTAATTGGAAATGCCAATTAGCAGCATCTTCATTGTAGAATTCAGATGGGTGGGTGGATGAATGGATGGATGGATGGATGGATGGATGGATGGATGGATGGATGGATAAACAGTCAGATATTAAATACTTTGCTTTTCTCTTTTAATAAGCCTGAGAAGGAAGTCTCACCAGCATCTTGGAGGTGTATGTTTTTGGGCAATTCTCCCAAGTAATGATATAAAGTGTTCATATTTATTAGGTGTGGGGTCAATAGAATTAAATCTCATGCCAAGATCTATATGGGAACATTTTCAATTTGGCTTCCTGTCCATTAAATCATGGCTGTGAATTGCCACATAGTACTCTCCGATGATCACATATGCCGTTTAGTGTGCTTATTTTGCTAAGGCATGGAGTACCCTCCATTTTAATTTTGCCTGGCTGGCGAGAGGAAAACAATGGGAGAATATTGTTTAAGCGCTTTGTCCCTGTGAACTTTTCCATCCAAGAAATCTTATCCTTACTCTAAACACTCCTCCCAACCAATAGAGGAGTACAAGGTGTGGGGGGGACAGTTGGGTGACCAGCTACTCATTGTAGGCGCAACCTCATGTGAGGCTTTGTATCCGCCACCATCAGAGTTGCCAAATATCAGGGCCTCGCCTGGAGTCACGGGGTCTTGCCCCTTTTTTCCAATTCTCAGGGCAAGAAAGAGGCACCCAAGGATCTTGAAACATGTGTGTGGATGTGGATGTGTGAATGTTTTCCTCTCTCCTTAGATTTGGTGTTTCTGACTTAAAAGGCATATTCTGTAGATGTGGTTGGTACTTAGAAAACTGAGAACAAAGGGAGAAAGGAGAGAAATTATGACATTTTAAAAGCAACTGGAAAGAAGGATAACAGGGGAGAAATTGGGGCTATCCCTTTCAGACTGGAACAGTTGGAGCCTATAGGCTAGTCCTTGTGTGAGGTACAGTAGAAGCGAGTGTCCCATTTAATCAGTAAAAAGAGTGTTTAATTCCTCCTAATGCAAGAGAGAATTTGTCAATTGTCAGCTTGCAGTAGCTGGATAAGACCAGGCTCTCTCACCCATAAAGGCTACCTGTAAGGATTCTGGGGAAGGGACAAAATCCTTTTGCTATTGTAGCTGTTTGGGTTTCTTATTTCAGATCAGGTCTGTGTCTGCACCCGTGTCACACTCTGCACACAGGCATCCCGTCTCCCTCATTTTCAGTCAACCCACGTTGGAGATTTCACACCTGCATTTTGAGACAGACACCACGATGTTTCCATGGCACTCGAGCCATTTTTTTTCGCAAGGTGTCGCGTTGTGCTTTAAGTGGCACTCAAATCAAAGGCTATAGAATATACTGTGAGAGAGCAAATGTGATAAAGCCCATGCGTGTTTCAGCCGTTCCAGTCGCTTCTTGTGGCCTTGCTTTTAAAGCGAAGGAAGCGCTTTTGCAAAAGAAAGAAAGGAAAAGAAAGGCTGATGACAGACTGAGAGAGAACTTGCTAGCACAGAAAGATCAGACCAGGCTATGAATAGCATTAGAAGTAATAATCTTACTATTATTTAGCTTATCTCTAATACCGTCAATGTTGAAACAACAAAAGGAGCCCAGACGCACCTTGAAAACTAGCAATTTCCTGGTGGCATGGGCTTTGGCTTTATAACGACATAAAAGGTTTCCAAGAGCTTTTCATGCACTCTTTGGATGTTGCTGGGATCCTGCCCGTACATTGCACCGCAAGCTGCCCTTTTTTCAGGGATGGTGTACAAAGCCTGTTGGCTCTGAACTACCTATTTCTCCAGCACCTTCCATCCTTCATGACCACTGTTCATGGCCTTTCCCACACTTTCCAACTGTTCCAGTTTGGCACGGCGTTATCCTGATTAATCCTGTGCCATCCCACTTTTTCAGATGTTTTTAAAATGTCCTTGTTTCTCTCTTCCCACTTTCCAACTTTGTCCACAGCTTTTTTCAATTGTTGTAGATGAGTTCCAAGTACAAATGCCTGAAGAACCTTGGATTTGTCCCCCATTGTGTCCTACAGCAGTGTTTCTCAAGCACTGGTCCTCCAGATGTTTGGGACTTTGACCCCCAGAATTCCTGAGCATTGGGCATACAGTGCTTCTGGGAGGAAGTCCAAAATATCTGGAGAACAAGAATCTGAGAACCACAACCCTACACTATATAAAAGCGTCCTTCAAATCTCCAGTTTATTGTGCAGAGTATTTTGCTGTCATGAGATGGAGTCACTTCATAAGCAAACTAGTCTGCAAGGCCCTAACACAGGAGGTTTATAAATCCAACTAACTACAATAAGAATTTAAAAAGTTAGTAGTCCCTCTAGTAAGTTAATATATGACTATGGCCAATGTGGTGCTGTACTTTACTAATGTCCTCTATTTGCAGTCATTTACTGATAATAATTTGGTTGAAATCTTTTGGAATCCTCAATTGGTATAGTTTTAAGTGACCAGTAAGATAATAACATAATGTATGCAGACTTGAAATTATGTATAACATAATATATACAGACTGTATAATGTATACAGGCTATGTGTGGATTCATGAAACTTGAGTAAGAACAGTGGTTGCACAAAAGTAGCACTTGAGCATGAGCAACAGATCTTACTGTCATTTCCCCATCATTATGGCCCTGATCCAAGAAAATGAGCAAGTTCGGACAGGAGGATGAGGAACTGGGAAAGTCCCACATGTAGCTGTTCATCTCTTGTACTCAATGGTACAAGAGATTCTCTAAAGGATCCTGTGGTTGGTTTTGCTTGGTGTTATTGTCATTCTCATGACATTCTTTTCCTGTCTCTTATTTGCTGGTTCTGTGATGGTTCTTTTCTTGGTGAGGGCCACGGGACTGTGGTTGGCAAGAGGAAGACTGCTTAGCAACCGTTCCAAGTATTTGCAACCACAGCTGCCTGAGCAATGATTGATAGTTGCAGGCGGAAGGGGGGCTCTTAACACACTGAGCTCACCTCTTTCAGCTCAGTTACTTCCTCAGTGGAAGCCCCTCTTCTGATGCACACACCCCATCAGACCTCCATGTTAAGGGGAGAGGACTATGTTAAGTGCAGGCAGAACCTTCCCCAGTCGCTGAACTATTTGATTCTCAGATGTACTGGCAAGAGTGCTATGCCAATGCAGGCAAGAGCCGGGCGTGAGACAGGAACGGCAAAGAACTGAGAGTTCCAATACAGCCTCCCATTTGCTGAGCTCTGCAAAATGATTCCCTCTTTCTTCTGCACCTCTTGTTCCAAGGCAAATGAAACCCATCAGCTCCTGCACCATGCACAAAGAAAAATGTGCAGAGTTGTGGTGAGGAGACTGCTGCAGTTAGGAGACGACAGGGAACCAGCACTCTGCTAGCAAGTGCGTTATAGGAAATAAAGCCTAGGAAGTACCTTTCTGAGCTGCCACATCCCCTCTGGCTTGTCTGTAGAGCTCGACTTCCTGAAAAGATGGGCTTGGACACAAGGCAAGCTTTGCACGCAACCACGCAACTGCTCCCCAGTTTATTGCAAATGGCAAGTTTTTGTGCACGTATATGTTTCCCAGAGTTTGGGAAGTTACCTCTGAAAAGTAATCTGTTCCCATCACTCCTTACAGTGCTGGAAAAATAACCCACTTCTCTTGGTGATCGCGCTGTTTAAGTATCTTGTTGTATTACTTGATGCATTTGTCATTGTGTGTTGTGTGGCTTCAAGTCATTTCCCACTTACAGTGATCCTAAGTTGGAAACCCCCATCAGTGGATTTTCCTCACAAAATTTCTTCAGAGGAGGTTTGCCATTGCCTTGCTTTGAGGCTGAGAGAGCATGACTCACCCAAGGTCACCAGTGGCATTGCATGGCTGAGTGGGGATTCAAAACCTAGGCTTCCAGACTCCGATCCAACACTCAGACCGCAGCATCATGCTGACTGTCTACTTGCTGCACTTCTCATTTTTTAAGAGAAAAAAAAACGCTGTAGGGTTGATAAAAGAATGGCATAAAACTTGAAAAATTCATGTCAAAAGGCCTCTAAAAATGGCCTTTAGAAGTAACTTTTAAAAGTTGTTGGAAGCTGTTATTTGTTACACCAGTTAAGGATCATCATTTTTGTTTGTTGCATTTTTTTAAAACAAGTAACTTCATTGCAACCTTGTTACAAAAAAACCTAGTTACAGGTTGTTACTTTACTTGTGTTACCTTGGATGAAACAAAAAAAAAACTAGTTACAGGTTGTTACTTTACTTGTGTTACCTTGGATGAAACAAAAAAAAAACTAGTTACAGGTTGTTACTTTACTTGTGTTACCTTGGATGAAACAAAAAAAAAAACTAGTTACAGGTTGTTACTTTACTTGTGTTACCTTGGATGAAACAACAAAAAAAAAACTAGTTACAGGTTGTTACTTTACTTGTGTTACCTTGGATGAAACAAAAAAAAAACTAGTTACAGGTTGTTACTTTACTTGTGTTACCTTGGATGAAACAAAAAAAAAACTAGTTACAGGTTGTTACTTTACTTGTGTTACCTTGGATGAAACAAAAAAAAAAACTAGTTACAGGTTGTTACTTTACTTGTGTTACCTTGGATGAAACAACAAAAAAAAACTAGTTACAGGTTGTTACTTTACTTGTGTTACCTTGGATGAAACAAAAAAAAAACTAGTTACAGGTTGTTACTTTACTTGTGTTACCTTGGATGAAACAAAAAAAAAACTAGTTACAGGTTGTTACTTTACTTGTGTTACCTTGGATGAAACAAAAAAAAAACTAGTTACAGGTTGTTACTTTACTTGTGTTACCTTGGATGAAACAAAAAAAAAACTAGTTACAGGTTGTTACTTTACTCGTGTTACCTTGGATGAAACAAAAAAAAAACTAGTTACAGGTTGTTACTTTACTTGTGTTACCTTGGATGAAACAGTCTGAAAGTATCTTGCACAGATCGTTGGGGTTGTTTTCCCTTCTAATGTTGCAAGTGGCCTGTTAAGTAGTTTAGCCTGATGGAGAGCGTGATTTGTACCAAGGCTGAACAGCAAACAGCCTTGCTTATCCCAGCCTTTCTTGGGCCACATCTGCTCCATGCTACTAAGTTTTTGGCATGGCTTACAAACGTTGTTTTTCTCAACTGCAATATACAATCTCTCAGCATGGACAGTGAACTGTCTGTGTGCTCTTAGACCAAATCCCCCACTCCAACTCTTTCATTAGACTAGCAGAAAGCCTGCTGCAGGCCTGTATATGGAACCCTGTGAAGAAGCCAAATATAACTGTTCAAATAAACTAGCACTCTGTTTCTCCCAGAACTGTTCAGCTTGATCATCTCGTAACCATGTGTAATTGCATAATTTGTAGTGGACGTGACACATTTACTAGAGAAGCTAATAGCTAAATTTTGTTGTTTCTTGCATCTGTGGATAGAAGTTTCCTGGCCACTAGTTGCCATATGCAAAATCTGATTTGTGCAGAGGAATATGTTGAAATTAGATATTCTAGCCAAAGCAGATTTGGCAGGTATGTTGTAAAAGCAATGGAAGCAAATGGAAGCTCTAAAGTTGTAAGTGAAAGCACCCTCCTTCACCAATGACTGTGAAATGAATGGCTTGCTGTTTCAAGTCCAAAAGAGGGAAATACATGCAGTTATTTGCACAAGTATTTTGTCTCAAATGGATATTTTTGTTCACCTGGAAGCAAAATTGTTACCCCAAAACCATGGGACCCTGTAAGGTCCTATATCAGAAACCACAATTAAATGTAAAAATGGGGAATGAATTAACTCAAACTAAGAACAATGCAAGAGAGGGGTGACTTCAGGACCTTTTCACCTTTGTTTACCAGGTCACTGCAAAAAAAGATCAGTCAGAAAACTTATAGTACCATTTAAATGTGTTTTATTGGGGGAAAATATACACACACTCACACACAAATAAACACACACAAGCAATCACACAAGGCTAACTGAAAAAGAAGGGAGGAAAATTGATAGAGGGAATAGAAAAGGGATTTGGGGGGATATTTGCCATCAAGGGAGAAGTAGAGAAATGGTGATGGTGCTTGGGCTGATGCCCAAACAAACCAACAAGGAGGTCCCCTGAAATTGAAGTGCTGAGTGTAGAACCCAAAATCAGGGTCCTTTATACCCAAAAATGTGCCCTGGAGGTGTGACTTTCTGTTTGGACAACAAAGGATTTCCAGGGTGGACAAAAGAGACAGGATGGATTAACGGTTGTTAATGTGTGAAGGAAACATGTTGATTTTTAACATGTGGATGGCAAAAGATTTTGATGGCAATGTGATCATAGATCATGAAAAGGATCATAGGTGTGAAGATAATGCAATTATGGATTTGTTTGAAATCTTCCTGGTTTCCTGAACCAGTGCTATCAACCAAAAGCTCTTTGTTTGAAGTTTCCAGCAAATGGGTGTCAGATTTTTCATGGCTTGGTCTTCCATAGGACATGCAAACCACAGGGAGTTTGGCTCTTTTTGGAGATGCCTTTTGTTTTCCTTGCAAGAGCCCTTCTTAGCCATGCTTGGGGCACCTCTGACCTGTTTCTCCAGTCAGTTCCTTTTCCACATGGCCTTATCCAGTCATTGTTATATGGTTTCTATTTTATGCCAATTAAATGTATCTGCCAATTAATATATCTTTCCAATAAAACCATCAGAGCAGTGGCGTTACAGAACAGTTCCTCCTGGTAAACAAAGATCTATTCTTTTACAACATATATTAATCAGTCTGTATGTAGGACAGGGAAGTTTCTGAACTTCCCTGTTCACTGAGCTATTTATCTTTCTCTCACCATCTTGTTTTAGGAAAGAGAATCCAAAATGGAGGACTGTGTAGAGACTCTGAAGGATGAAGAGGACGCATTATGGGAGAACGTGGAGTGCAACCGTCATATGTTGACCCGCTACATCAACCCAGCCAAGCTGACACCCTACCTGCGTCAGTGTAAAGTTGTGGATGAGCAAGATGAGGATGAGGTGCTCAACTCGCCCATGCTGCTCTCCAAAATCAACCGAGCAGGTAGGAACAGGTCGGCTGAATCTATGCCAAAAGCTGGGTTAAAGGGGTCAGGACCCTGGAACATCTCTAGAAACACAGTTCCCTTAGTGCACATGCAAAGTTCCCCTTGCAGGTCCAAGGGAGAAGGTGGAACTGAGCCCCTCTCCTGGGCCCTAGCTGGTTGAAGGGGAGTACAGTCTCAGAGGCTCTCTGCCTCTTGGCTTGCATTGCATCTGGAAAATGGGACTATGATGGGCAGCAAACATTCCCAACTTTTGGGGAGGGTGAGGGGAGAGAGCACCACAGCCTTCCTCTCCCCAGGAACACAAGAGGACATGGAGGGTGACTCTTGTGTATATGTGTGTGTTGTCAGCAACAGCATGGACTCCCTGGCTGTTGAGACACTGGAGCATGTGTTCCAAGTGGCGTAGCTTTGCTTATGCCAGTTCAGGCTTGATGATGAGATGTTTGCTGTGGGAACATTTATATCAGATTCAATGCTTCTCTTAAGGTTAAGCCAAGGGAGTGATTGGCCCTGGAACAGGATTACTGATCCTCAGCAGCCACGAATCCTCCTTGCTTATCACAAGTTTCAAACAAGCATGTTGATTGTTCAAAAGAAGGAAAAGCTGAAATTGTTGCCCATTGTGGACTAGTGTGGGAAGAGTATTGGCATACAATGCCTGCGCTGGGCATGTCTGCAAGTACAAAAGTAAAGACAGGTTATGAACCGGCAAAGATGTTATTTAAGGGATTTTGAAAGGTTCTGGAACTGCAAAATATCCTGAAGAAAAGAATCTTATAGGAGTTGTAGCCACATGAGAAGTTACCTTATTGGAAGACCTTATTGGTCTGTTTAATTCTGTATCATTGAAGCCAGACGGTCTCAGGAATGAACTAGGAGACCAGTGTTCAAACCCCGGCTTAGCCATGAAAATCCTCCCTAACCTGCAAACCCCAGGATTCCATAGGACATTGAAAGTGGAATAGTAGCCCTATAACAGTCTAGTGCAGAAATGGCCCAAGTCTCAGGATTTATTTCTTCCCAGCCCATGTCTCTTCCCACTTTGATCACTCCATATCAAACAGGGATCTTTTTTTTTTTTTTCTTATTTCATTCTGGCATGCATGTAAGAATAAATAATGTAAAAAGTTGTATTCCTGGTGGGTCAAATCACAACAGGTTTTGCAGATTTATTTCTTTTAAAAAAAAAACAGTTGGAGGCCTTTTGCAAAAACGTTGATTTTGCACACATACATAAAAAGTATATCTGCATGAAATAGTAACTTTTTTTTTTGAACATGAAACAACTCACTTTGCACAAAATGCAATATTTTTTGATAGAAAAATGTTGGGTCTTCATGCAAAAAAAAGTGTGGTTTTTTGCATAGATGAATTTTTTTTTATGTCTAAGGAAGCTGATTGGCTATTTTAACTTTCTGGCTCTATTTTGCAGAGTTCTGCTCAGTTGTCTTGTCAAAGTGTGATGTGTTTGGACTCTTCCCTTAGGTCGGCTATTGGACATTCTTCATACCAAAGGGGAGAGAGGCTACGTGGTCTTCTTAGAAAGTCTTGAATTTTACTACCCAGAACTCTATAAATTAGTGACTGGCAAGGAACCAACACGACGGTTCTCCACCATTGTTGGTAAGTTGCATACCCTCTGAATCATCTAAAAGGATCAAGGTTGAGAACAACTAGTCCACACAATGGCTAGGAAGATACATTCAGGAAGCCCACAAGCAGAACATAAAAGCAATAATCAATGCTTGCTGCTCTATCCTTCCAGCCATAGATGTCAGTTGTATACTGCTCCTGCTTTTGACCAGTGCCCTGTGGGTTTGTCCAATCATCTTTTAAAGCCATTTAAGCCTTGGGATCACGACCACAGCTTGCAGCAGCAAATTCCATAAAGCAATTTATGTTTTGTGTGAAGACATAATCCATTCTCCATCTCCTGATGTAGACAGCCATCAGAAGACAAAGAGGTAGACTTACGATAATGCTCAGGGAAGTAGAAGGTGGTAGGACAGGAGGAAAAATCCACATTACACATGGATTGGGTCTCTCAAAAAAGCCATGGTCCTATGTTTGTAAAACCTGAGTCAGGCTGCAGCTGGTTGGAACTCTTGGAAGTATCATTTCGTAGGATTGCCATAAATCAAAGCTGACTTTATTTATTACTCTGCCTTTCTCTAAGGATTGGAACTTAAGGCAGCTTGCATCACATAGCAACATCTGATGCAAAGTGATGGTGAATAAAAACAACAACTTCTGGTGTAAAATATCTGTTATTTTGAACCAGAACAACCAGTGGAGGGCTTACTTTAGGGTAACTTCATTGACTGGTCAAGAGGAACTGTGGTATTTTGGTTTCTGTTGTGTTTCTCAAGATAAATTCCATGGGCCAGAAGTACTTGGCTCTTAAACTCAGTACTTACTGCTTCTCGTGAGTGTTGATGTACTAACACTGGGCACATTGGCTGTGGCTACCTTGTTTTCAATGTATTTTCTTTTCAGTAGAAGAGGGTCATGAAGGCCTCACTCATTTCCTAATGAATGAGATCATTAAGCTCCAGCAACAGGTCAAGGCAAAGGATGCCCAGCGCTGTGAGCTCCTAGCCAAGTCCCGTCAGTTGGAGGATGAGAGGAAGCAGCTGAAGCTCAACAAGATAGAGTTGCTGACCTTCCAGGAGAGGTACAACAAGATGAAGGAGGAGCGAAACAACTACAATGATGAACTGGTCAAGGTTAAGGATGAGAACTACAACTTGGCCATGAGGTACGCCCAACTGAGTGAAGAAAAGAACATGGCGGTGATGAGAAGCCGAGACCTCCAGCTAGAGGTGAGTGGTGGGGAACTGGGGTGTCTTGTTCAAAGCCGAGGCTGCTGTGACTCATTGGTTGCTTTGGCTTTGTGTGAGGTTGTGACAGAAAGGACACTTCTTTAAAAAAAATCCTCTCAGGCAGGATGAAGGAACATGGGTCCCTCAGAAACCCTTCTTTCTGCACATAAAAACTTATTTTTGAGCAGGAAATAGTGGGAAAGCCTACTGTTTTTGTGCAAAAAGGTTGTGCTTTTTTTGCATGCAAAACAATTTTTTCACCTGCACAATTTTTTGCAAAGGAAGAGTACCCAAATGCCCCCCAAAAGTACAAAAAGCCTTGTAAATTACCCAACTGCAAGAAAAGTTTGAAAATTATCCATTCTTGCATGCAAGTATGCAGCAAGTGAAGATTTACAGCCCAAGATTCCTTCGTTTTTATTCAATAATTCACAGTGCCGGTTGGGATATGAAAGCTGGAGGCACTGTGCATGAAATACAAGCTATTTATTTGCTCACTGAGTGGCGTGTCCATTAATTTTGGGCACAGTGCTACTAGAGGCGTAGTCTCTCAACTGGCTTGTTTTGTCTGCCTTGTTTTTCTCTCTCCTTTTGTGGGATGTGCTAGATTGACCAGCTGAAACACTGGCTGAACAAAGTAGAAGAGGAATGCAAACTGGAAAGAAACCAGTCTTTGAAGCTCAAGAATGATATTGAAAACCGACCCAAGAAGGAACAAGTTCTGGAGTTGGAACGGGAGAATGAGATGCTGAAGACCAAGATTCAGGAGCTACAGTCTATCATTCAGGTGAATGAGGGAAATTAAAAAGAACAGAACACAGTGTTGGATACAGATTTCAGAGTCCAATTTCCCTGCTTTTCTTCCACATTTTTTGGCCTTGTGTTTCTGGAGGCAGCCTTGACAGAAACCTGGAAGGCCCAAAAGGTTGCTGAATAAGACTTGTCAGATCAGGTGAAGTTTCAGTGCTGTAGGGAGCACGGCTTGTGTCACCTGGGAGGTGGGTTTCAGAATCCTTGTTAGCATCATGGCCCAATGTTAACAGCTGTCCAGTGGCATGAACAGGTTCATTGCTACAAGTGACCTCGTGAATACTTTCTACCTTCTCTTTACAGTTTGAAGCTAGGAAAAGATATGAAGGCCAAGAATGTCCTGGGGGAGTTAATTTTTCCTCTGTTGCTAACCTGCTTGTACAATTCTCATTGCTATGGTGGGGAGAGATGGGTTGCACTTTGATTTTCTTTGTTTATTTCTGCACTATATAACCCTTGAGGATCCATCTTCCATTGGACTCAGCCTGCGAGGGAATGAATGCTGACCCACATGCCCTGTATAGGCAACAATAAGGATTTGGTTTGACTGCCAGCCAAAGAGATAAGTCTAGGTAGAATTTGCTTAGGGGTCCAGTTCTACCGTTGGCTAGGAGGGGGGCTGGACCTCATCAGTGACAGTGCTGACAGTTTCTCTGATGTGGACCATCTGCAGCTCTTTTTGCTGAGTTGGTATGTGCTTTCAAGTCACTTCTGACTTAGGGCAACCCCAAAGTGACCCTATCACAGGGTTTTCTTGGCAGGATTTATTCAGAAGGGGTTTTGTTATTGCCTTCCTCTGTGGCTGAAAGACCACAATTTGCCCAAGGTCACCTGGTGGGTTTCCATGGCCAAGCTGGATTCAAACCCTGGTCTCCCAGTGTCCTAATCCAAACTCAAAGTACTCAATAAAGGTTATGCTAGAGGGAGCCAAGGTGGTATAGTGGTTTGAGCACTGAATCACAACCCTGGAGATCAAGGTTTGATCCCTCACTTGGCCATGGAAACCTACTGGGTGACCATGGATGGATCACACCCCCTCAGCCCCCACAAAAAACTGTCATAGGTTCCTCTTAGGGTCACTATAACTCAGAAACAACTTGAAGGCACACAACAACAACAATAGCAGTAATGTGTGTCAGTGTCCAACACCAAAAGAACTCTTGGGGAGGCCTGGAACTCTACCCAGTTCCTGATCCAGACAAAATCCCATGACAAGAGGAAGCTAAATCAGTTGTGGAAAATATTAAAGTAAATCATGCAATAAGGGAAAATATCAATTATGCATGTTTTGTATAATTTATACGGATGACAGCTTTTGCGATAGGAGAACTTTCAGCTCAGAGTACACACCAGCTGGTTTAGATAGTGCTTTTCCTGTGTGTTCAAACAGGTGCTGTAGAGCTCATAAATTCTTCCTACCAATGACCTTTTAAGGAAGGCTGCAATGATTATGCCTTTGTGGCATACGGAAGATAGCTGAAGCTGTGAGAATTGTGGGTTGCATGATAGCAGCCAAGGAGTTTCTGCCTAAAATAAAATGATTTAAAATGGGGAATTCACAGTTCACAGCTGAATCACTTAAACATAGGATATGTTCGATAAGCCACAGTTTGTATTAACCATGGCTTATTGCTTAAGCCAGCTATTGCACAAGAGATGACTAAACTGTGGCTTCTCCTCCCTATTCCTGGTTATTTCTCTTTGTCAGCTCCAGTTTCAGGCTGAGCAGGTTGGAAAACAAGTCCAGGAGAAGCCATCATTGTTGCTTCTCAATGGACAACATGTCATGGTTTTAAACATAGTTAGGGTTTGTAATCCAGTAACAAACCACAGTTTTAAATTGGCTAGTTAAGAAAGCCAAGGATTAGCAGAGAGCTTTGTGCATCATAATAAGACAGTTTTGGACAAACCACATGTGTAAACGCGATCCTTATGTTACAACAGTTCTGAATCTGTCTCATGCCTTGATATAAGAGTACAATTTTAGACACATGAAGAATGTGGTTTAAAAATATCAAAGCCAAATTAATTTCCCTGCTGCTTTATAAGAGCCCAGTCCCTTCTGAAGTGGAAACTAAGCGGTGTTGATTTTCATAACCCCATTGATATCCAAACAACCCTCCAGTTGATCCAGGGATTTAGTTCTATTTTAGGTGTGTTCTGCTGTGTAGCCTAGAATGACACTCTTCATATTCCCTTCTGCTTGGTTGTAGTCTTCCCAGGAGATGCATTGCAAATAGTAATTTGGAAGGTTGGGAGAGTTAATCAGCATGACTGACTTGAGCTTAATCACTGGTTGGAAATGAAGCAGTTGAGAAACAGAGCTGTAATTAATTGGAGCTACACCTGACTGTGGGTGCATGAGAGACATGACTACACAGCTCCGAACACTTTGTTCAGAGTACATCCAGCTTATATTTAAGCAGTAACCTGGTTGCCATAGGTGAGCAGAAAATCCCAAAGCGTGGGAGTATGTGTCCTCCTTGTTTGCTCATGAAAGTTAAGTTTGTTGCAAGAGGAGCAAAGCCATCTGGAGGCCTTCACAGGGCCTACCTAAGATATTTTGCTGCCTGAGGCAAAAAATAAGATGGCACCCTTTTCCTCCATTCCATGTACAGAAGCTATCTGGACCCCTAGCTGAATCTTAGTTTTCAATACTGGGGGTGGAATATTCTCCCCTCCCACACCTGAGAACAACAGGTGATGTGCATGTGCGGAGGATGCACTGAGTGGTTACACACAGCTCTGTCCTCTAAGAGAAGGGAACATCTGAGAGTATAAAAAAGAAAAGAGAGGGGTTTACTGCTGTTGCTCTCCAATATCTGCTGCCCAAAGTGGTTGCCTCATTCTACCTAAGAGTAGAATGAAGAACTATGGATCTTTGCTCTTTGTCCCTCCTATGGCAGATCTAGCAAGCTGGTAAAAATGTTTGCAGGGTAAGTAACTTTTGTAGCTGAATAAATCCCACTGAGCTCAGTGGGATCTATCTTTACATAAACATATGGGGTCAAGATATCTGTGGGATTTGGGTCTGAGATTGAACAGAGAGTTGTGTGTGAGAGAAAGTGCGTTCCACGATTTCTTTTTCTCTCTTTCCTTTCGCATGTCACATAGTTGTACCTTTTGACTCCTAGTTTATGAAATTACTTTTGGACGGCAAATTACTTACAAGCAGAGCGGGGAAAGCTAGACGCAGTTGAGAAGGAAACATTTGTTCTAGTCAGCAGCAATGATGACTCCAGGCGCGGATTTTTCGATTATTCATAGCGTGTTGTCCTGAAATGGCTCCACGTGTCATAAGAGCTTCTCTTGTCACGGAGCAGAACCTAGGAGCAAATGCGCAAGAAATCAAATGCAAATCTGTGGGAAACACGCCAGGCAGAAAAGTTGTTTGTACACTGAGTTTAGAGGAAAATGAACAAGAGCTAGAAGGACCCACTCTTGAAGCTGTGAGATCCAGGGCCAGCTCTTGCAGATCCTGGGAGACAGCAGCAGCTCCTCCCCACATTCCTAATGATACTCCCTTGCTGGCCATTTCTCTGTCTTGGAGGACAATGTGCCATGTCCCTCTCCTGGGCTCTTAACCTAGCTTGTTGCCTTCAGGTATGATGGAGGACCCAATCCCATTGCTATACTTAAAGAAAGGCAACGGGTGCAAAGCTTTGCTGAGGAAACCTTTCCAAGAAAACCGGGTTGCTACCCATTGGCATCAGCTTGATACAAATACAAATATACCTTCAACTTGACTCCAACATAATGCAAGCTGAGCTTGACCTGGAAAGCCAAAACACATTGGTATAAGGAACCCAAAACTAGATGGATCAGTAGTCTGATGTTTGTTGTTATTTGTATCAAGCTGATGCCAATGGGTAGCAACCTGGTTTTCTTGGAAAGGTGTCTTCAGCAAAGCTTTGCACCCATTGCCTTCCTTTAAGGCTGAGGGAATGGGAGTTGCCCAAGGCCCCTCAGTGAGCTTCCATGACTGTGCGGGAATTCACACCACAGTCGCCTGGAGTTCTAGGTCTGCTCTTAAAACCAGGGCCCAGAGCAACAGAAAAGAAAGAAAAGGGGAAGCCTGTAAGGGATTTGTGATGCAGGAGATCAGAACTGGTTTCAGAGTGGGGATGGAAAGAATATTTTTAAAATATTCAGAAAGTGGTCTAAAAAATATGTTTTTTTCATGTGCTGAGAAATCTTTATGAGAAGAATCCTAGATTGATGAGAATCTTTGCAGTTTGGAATTTATTCTGCGCAAAATTTGCATGTGGTTGTTTTACATAGAAAACCACATGCAAATTTTATACAGAATAAGTCCCGAATTGGGTAAACGATGTGGTTTTCAAATATTTTTTTTGCAGTGGGAAGAAAATTATTAAAATTACTTGTTGCTTCCTTCAAAAATAAACTTGGTGAAGAATTACATCCCTATTTCAGAGAGGTGGGGAGGAATGGTATTCTTAAACAAGAAAGTTAGCCCAGTCCTGAGTCCACTCTCTTAGAATCTGCTCTTCTCTGTGGCTTGAGAATTGTTAGAGAATGTTTAGAAAGTGCATAGGGATTTTTCTTATTTTCTCCACATCCATAAGAGTGGGAAACTTGGTGGAATATTACTGCCCCCCAAGTACCATAGAAATGGCCACACTATAAAGAATTTGCTTTAATGGTGCTACAAATACCTAGTTTAGGATGGGAATCCTGTGACTTCCTAGATGTGGTTGAACTGCAACTCCCAGTAGCCACAACTGATGATGAGTCACTCTGGGAATTGAAGTTCAGCAGTTGATTCTCACCCCTTTTCTAGCTGCTGCCCAGAAAGAGTACAGGTTACTGTTGCTTCTAAAATATATCAAATAGTACATTTTAAAGTTTGTATTTATTGCATATATTATTTCTTAAAATAAATAAGGAGCTTTATCTGGAGTGCTGGAAAGAAGACCAGTAGACCGTGGCTGGCATTCTGTATGGCAATTTACAGATTTTTAACCTTGAGTTATAAATCCATAACCACTCTGTATTGTAACACCGTGTAGTCATGATCACAGCACTATTGTCACAATTGTAGATGCCTCCAAACCACCTTAACAGCCCGCAGCTGCATTGAGCAAAGGAGGTCAGTTCTCCTGGGGATCAGAGTGCAGCAGGATGACATTTCCAGCTCCATCTCACCAGCTAGTGAGGCTGCAACAATCAGAAGCAGGACCCCTTTTGCAATTCTTCATAAGGGCCTTGCTCGCTGGTAGGATCAGGGCTGGAAGCATCAACTTCCTTGCCACCCCAATCAGCTGCTATATAGACCTTCTTCATTCAGTGCTGCTTCTGGCTGTTAAGGTGGGCTTGGGGTTCAGGCCAGGGAGGCATTACTTCGTTGCACATTTATAACTATGTAGCCAATATAGCATAGCAACAAATATCTACAAAATCATGTTGGCTTGAGCTATTGGCCTAGGGTTACTTTAATCCTTTGTTTTGCTGAAAGTATTTAAAATTTAAGGAAATATTAACCTTTGTCCACTGCTATTTCCCTGTTTTCCTGGATGCTGGTTTTCTTCTCTGTCTATTTCTTCTGTCTCCAACTATTCTCTAAAACTGCTGTGTATTACAGGCTGGGAAACCCAGCTTGCCAGATTCAGACAAGGCCATTTTGGATATCCTAGAACACGATCGCAAAGAGGCGCTAGAAGATCGTCAGGAGCTGGTCAACAAGATCTTTAATCTCCAGGAAGAGATCCGACATGCAGAGGACCTCCGAGATAAGGTAAGATGGAGAACAGGGAGGGAGAGGGAAAGCAGGAAGGCACAGAGAAACTCAGGTTTTTCCTCTTTGAGGAGAGAAGGGGGCATAGTTATGTTCCATTAGGTTGTTTGTACACAAGATTCTAACTGGTTTCCTGAAAATCCAAATGATATACTCTGTGTCTTGATTTGTTTAACCTCATTTTTCCACATCAGCCTCAGATATTTTTTTTAACGCGGCAAACACAAACATTTAAAATAAAATGGGTTGACGCAGTGCTGCGTGTTGATGTGTTATCTCCAGGCATGAAGGATCTCTTCTGGGAGAACTATCAGAAGTTGTGTGCAGTGATAAGATGTCTTCTTCCTTTGCTACCACTTCCTCCCATTTGGCATCATCAAGCAAAACAGAAACAATCTACTTTATTCTGCTCTGGTGGAGCGATGACAATGACATGGCAGTAGAGTGGCCCCAGCATTCAACCAAGTGATTCACAAAATCTCCATGTCTGTGACTCCCAAAATAATAGACACGATATGCTCAAAGCAGGGGCTGTAGCGGAAAGGAAAAGCCATAACAGGCAGATGAATTGTGCATGGCTGCCCGGCCTTCTGCCCTCACTAAGTCTCAGGGCAGACCAACATCAGCCTTTTTCATCTTTTGGACAATGTATTTACTTATTCCAAGTGGAAGTTGTTGTTGTTACATACCTTCAAGTCATTTCTTACTTACGATGACCCTAAAGCAAATCTATCACAAAGTTTTCTTGGCAAGATTTGTACTGGGGTGTGTGTGAGAGATGCCTTTTCCAAGGCTGGGCCCACAGTTCCAGCCCCCTGGAATCCTACCACTCACCCTGCCCTTGTTCCCCACTGAATACCTTTCTGGATTTGGGTTTCCAGGCCTTAGGGTGACCCCTTAAATGTGGACCTGTAGCTGTGTAGTTTTGTGGGTTTGTTATACTAGACATGGCCTGGCTCCTTATCAGGCTTGATAGAGACACCCAGAGACAGGCATTTTAAAAAACAGAATAACAATTGTAGATGTATTAAAACTCAGTAATGCAATATATTAATTCTTGAATGTTCTATACTTACGTGGCTCAGGTCTCCTTCCTGACTATCTTGTATCTCTGAAATCCACACCCTAGCCATTTGCGCACTACACTCTTATAGCACGATTATTCCACTTTCAACATCCTATGGAATCCTGGGGTTTGCAGTTTTGGGAGGGGCCTCTCCCGAAATTGCAAACCCCAGGTTTCCATAGGATGTTGAAAGTGGAATAATCGTGCTATAAGAGTGTAGTGCGCAAATGGCCCTAGTCTCTATCAACTCCAAAACCCTGTCTGCTTCCTCAGAGGCAGCTTTGCACCCACAGCTCTCCTTCACAGCCCACAGCAAGATGAGCCCAGTGCCTCCTTCACAGGCATATTGCCACGGCCCTACTCTGAGGCTGAGAGAGTGTGACTTACCCAAGCTCACCCAGTGGGTTTCCATAGCTGAGCATGGATTCAAATCCACATCTCCCAGAGTTACAGTCCAATACTCAAACCACTTTACCATATACTATTTTGACAGCCTGATTACTTATTCCAGGTGGAGTATAGCTACCCACACACTACATGATTTTTGCTTATTTAACATGTCTGTGTGGGATATTCCTTGAGCAGTCCCTCTCTGTTCTGCTATGCTCCCTCTCTGATCAGGTTAACCCCTTCACCCAAATCCATAATATTCCGATGTTTTGCCACAAGACCTCATGTGTAGATTCAGAGCGATGACTTGCAGCCCCAGCCGCCGAGCCCATCTTCTGAGATGCAGAGAGATTGGCAGGGCTCCCTTCTTTGGCATGGGCTAGGTCTTTATCGATCGCCCTTGATGCACTGTGCTTATTGATCGATTCATTTGTAGTACCTCGAGGAGAAACAGGAGCTGGAGTTAAAATGCTCAACTCTGGGGAAAGACTGTGAAATGTACAAACATCGCATGAATACGGTGATGATACAGCTGGAAGAAGTAGAGAAGGAGAGAGACCAGGTACCTGAAAATCACAAGACATGGCTGGGCAGGGAAGGTGGGGGAAAACTGAAAGGGTAACTGGGGAAAAGTCAAAGCTAAGAGTGGAAAGAGGAAGCTTTTCAGTGACCGTTTGTGCTGGAAAGGTGGGGATTTATGGAAACAGTGATGGCCTCACCCAATTTTCTCCCCTGCCAAGTCCATCGTTCTTCTTGCTATTGCTGGGTACCATGTCATACCTGCTAACAGTGAATCCATTCTCAAAATGCAGATTCTCATGTAACCAAAATGACACCATTCACAGAGAAGAAAGGAGGCAACTGTAAGCTTACAGACACCCATGTCTCCAATTTTTTTTTAAATCTTGTCGAAGTTCCCAGTGCTCTCAAATCTTGGAGAAGTCCCCAATGCTCTCTTAAAAAACAACTGATCAATGAGAACCTGAACATGCTTGTTCTTTTACAAGTTCTTGTACAAGTCCCAAGTTCTTTTACAGCAGCACTTTCTGGTTTTTTAGGCAGGAAAAGCCCAACAAACAATTCAATGGGGATCTCAACAGAGCTTGGGCTGAAGGGAAGATCATTTTTGGTCTGCAATTCCCATAATCTCTTACCAGCTTGGGAGCTGCAGTTCAAAAAGCAAGATCTTGCCTAAGGTCTGTGAAGCCCAATGAGCATGGAATGATCACCAGTTGTGTAGAGGTTGGAATGGAAAAGGAGTGGAAAGAGGGAATGCAATGGAGTATGGCAGAAAAGGACATGGATGGCTGTAGAAGCACTGAATGGGGACACTCCATTCTGGACATTTTGTTTCAGCTTCCATGCTCTCCTCCGCTGCCACCACCACCCCTTTCAGAGTTCCTTCTCCAAACAGGAAGCATTTGCTTCATTCTTCTGCTTTTGCTCTGGCAGCATCAATGCAGATACAAATTGGAGCAGAACTGAAAAACTGAAAACCCAGAAGATAACCTGGCTGAATCTGTGGAACACTGCTTTAGATAAACCTCCTTTGGGGTTTATGTAAAATACTTCTATATTCAGCCTTCTGGGGCAAGAGTTGTGGACAGGGAAAGGAAGTAATGTTTCCTGTTTGGAGAGGAAAGCTAGGAGGAACTTGAGGGTGAAATGGCAAGCAGCAGTAGCAATCATAATAAATCAGAATATTTAATACTTGGCATTTCTATAGCAGTTCAGAGGGTTCCAAACACTCAATTGGCACATAGCATGGCTTGATAATCTTCGTATTCTTTGAGTTGCTACCTGTCTGGGACAGTGATGGGACGAAGCAGTCAAGTGCCCAACAGGCCACAACATCCCTGCTAGATATTTTCAGTCTTCACGTTTGCATACAGCTGTGCCTTAAGTTTATAGCAACCCCTTGATTGGCTATTCTTCTCTTAACACTCTTGCTTCCCATTTCCAGTCTTTAGGCAAGGTCATAAGATCAAACCTGTAAGATCAGGCAAACTCAAGTTGGAGGCTGGAGAAGTGACAATGGTATCAGGTGGCCAGGTTCCCCACCCCTGCTGTAGACAGTCACGAATTCAGTTCAGTTGGGGTTCCCAATTGTTCAGCCAGGCAGGTAGCTGGCACATAATATTTTATTTGGGGGAATTTATTTGGAGGAATTTACTGCAGTTGTGCACTAAATGAAATTTATCCCACTTCCTTTGCTTCTGGAGGCATTCCATTCACGTGATGAAGCACAAACTCAGTATTCTCAGTGCCTGATTGAAAAGGATAAATATCGGAAGCAGATCCGAGAACTGGAGGAAAAGAACGATGAGCTCCGGATTGAAGTGGTCCGGAAAGAGGCCTGCATCATTAATCTGGAGTGCAAGTTGAGGCGTCTCTCCAAGGACAACGGCTATGACCAGGTAGGGCTAGAGAAGGTTATTCTGTTCATTCTCTCTCTCTCTCTTTCTCCCTTCCTCTGTCTTTGGGGAGGCCCAATGCTTGTACCTAGCATACCTGGGCAACTGCTGGGGTCCATGCACTATGGCAGGGCTCAGCAAAATTTGATGTCTTTGCAGGGGTTTTATATTTGTCTTCCTATAGCCCCCTGCACAGCATTCCATGAGCTATAATTGGTGGGGTCTACCTGGGCTTGCCAGCCTGTCATTTCCCAGCTGTTTTGGTAAATCAGGAGCAAGAGACCATCTATAAAAGCCTACATTCCTTTAATGGTAATCTACATGCTACTAGGAGCCGGAATCTGATTCAATAGGGCAGGGGTGTGTAGCCATCCTGAGCTCTGGAGGCCCCACACACCTTCACACCTGAATTCGAGGACCAAACATTGGCATACCGTACTCCTGCAGCCCATTTTTTTACTTATTTTTTTTAAAATCTCAAAACGCTTTCCATATCTTCTAAGAGAGGTTGGGAGCAACGTCACCATCTCCCCTTCCAAGAAGAGGCCTTTCTTGAAGAAACTGATCCTTCCTGGTTTGTTTAGGTCAAAAATTATTATTATTACTATTATTGTTGTTGTTGTTGTTGTTATTTATTTGTATCCTGCCTCTCCATATGGATTGAGGCGGCGAACAACTTACAAATAGCATGTATTTCTATACATGGCAAAATTACTTGTGAAGTAGACATTTTCAGGTTTTGGAGGATTTTAAAAAAAAAAATCCATGGCTTAGGATCCATTTTTCAAACAATCAGGGCTTTGGGATCCCTTTGCAAACTGCGTGTGAATTTTCCCCATGCTTGCAACAAGGACAGATTTGGCAGGAAACGGTTTTGCAGGGTGGACAAAGATCAACATGAGAGGAGATGGGGGTTTTCCTATGCTCTTTGAGCCAGAGTTATTTTGTACCTGTGCTGGATGAACCATTGGAAAGCGTAGCATTAGGAGGTAAAATTCAGCCAATCGATCACAAAATCTGTCCTTTCATTTGCTTCCAGAGCTTACCGAGAAATCTACCGCTCACTGTGATTTCTCAGGCTTTTGATTCCCAGAGCCCCAAAGCCAACGGCCAGGAGGCTGATGATTCCTCAACTTCGGAGGAATCGCCTGAAGACAGCAAGTTTTTCCGCTCGGAGCAGCCTCGTTTCCGAAGGATGAACTTGAAGGGCATCCAGGTATGTTCCGATCTGAGATGGGATTGTCAGAGTCAGAATGGGAAGAATATTTGAAAATATTTGAACTCAGTATACAAGCTGTCAATTGAAGACAGCAGTCCAATCGTTCCTGAAAGACTAATCAATTTTATTTTATTATCACTGCTTCCTAATTGTAAAACCCACACGTCATAATTGTTGATTGTCCCTTATCGCTGTTTTGACAACCTGGCAGTCCTCGTCCTGAGGATCCATGGTTTCGTCTGTGAAGCTTTGGGCATTATGGAAATACTGAGAGCATCATACTGCTGAGACCCTGCCTTATATTTGGAGAAGGTGCAGAAGTTGCCAGTAACATGGCTGGCTTGCAAGCTGTATCAAGGGATTTCAAGGTTGGGGAAAAACTGGTGGCTTGGAGGAGTGGGAATCCTTAAAGCAAGGTCATTGCTTGGCTTCAATGAAGCTCCTGTAATCAGAAGACAAATATTTCTCTGCCCCCCTTGACGGTTGCAACAGAAACATTCACACAGAGAAAGCAATGCTTTAAGCCCTGTACAAATGGAAAAGCTGATGGGTGGCAGGCGACTGATGAAAGAGATCCTAGTGGCGAGGAAGGATAATAGGAAGAAAGCAACCCAAATCCAGAGCAAAATTAGCTACCTAATTCAGAGTTAAATTAGGCCATGTCTTTTGCTCATTCAAGTGTACCGACAAACGTGCTTGAAGTCTTTGATTCTGCTTGATTGACTGGGTAACTGGATCTTCTGCTACTCTGGTAAACTCTTTGGAAGTTTTGCTAACAAAGGATTTAGCTGCAGTGGGGGGAAAAATAGGACTCTATTTCTTTCTCCCAGTATTTATTGCTTGCTGGAAATCTTCCCGTCATTACTGCTAGCAGAAAAATAGCTCCTGTTCAGAGTAAAGATATTGCCAAAACTCAGCATTACTTGGATAAATCCCAAGTCTGGTCCTGTATACATATATATAGTAACAGACCTGGGATCTACTATCAGCCATTGGTGCAAGCATTTTGAATTTTGAAAACAACTTAACAAATTCACATTTGCTACGTCATTATGCAAATACTAGTGCAGTTCTCCTTAGATCATCAGAATTTTGTGATATTCTCTCAACAAACATATCAGAGAAGGGTGCACGAACGTGGGACAGTAAGAAGATAAATGAAAAGTCTTTATGTAAGAGAGAGATGCTCTACAGACATTAGGCAAAATTGCATACAGATTATGTATATATTAGAAGAACTATATACATAAAATGCCTACAACATTTTGTGCAGACCTTTTTTTTTCCCCTTAAGAAAGCAAACTCTTGTAGAAATGAGAGAGTAAACAAAAGAATGGAAAAATGGGAAACTGAGAGCAGAAGTGGCTGGTGGTTTCATGTCCGTGCAATGATGAATCCGGTCTGGATTTTAGTCTGAACTTGAAACGGGTTGCTCAAGGTGCTGGGCCTTATCTTTAAAATAGGTTCACCTGGACAGCACTTTTAAAATCCAGACTAAAACTGAAGTATGTGGATTCACTATCTTATACAGACATGGGGGCTCCCAATTGCCATTGGCGGAGAGAATCTGACAGATTTATCCATTCCTAGTCCAGAGCAGCCCTGGACCTGCTTGGCAATTACTGCTTCCTTGCACATGCTGAAAGTGTCATTAGTAGATAGCTTAAGACCGAGAGGTCTTCAAATGGCCTGCAGGAGCAGAACACCAACCACGTACCCTCGAACTATCCTAATTTGGCAGTCACAGTCCCCATCTAATCCTCTGACATCCCACTTTTTCAGTTGCTTTTAAAATGTCCCAGTTTCTCTCTTCCCCTCCCACTTTCCTCCTTTGTCCTCAGCTTATTTCCATGGGTGCAAATTAAATTCAAAGTGCTTCTCAATCAGTTAACTCAGGAGTGGGAGAGGTAAGGAGTGGTCAGAAAAGACTATGTTTTATATTTAGAGTTTGTCCTTTGGTATAGATATAACCTCTTTGTTTTTACATTGTAATGGCCTATGGTTAAAAGCAATTAAAACTTGAACTACAAGCTAGGAGAAGTTGCGCTGGTTTGCTTTTGCCTGAGCTAACTGGGAAAGGGAAGATTCCTTTCTCACTTCTTCTCTAATCTCTCCTTCTGGGTTAATTGAGTGCAAAGTACTTTTAAGTCAGATGGCAGCAATAAGCTGGACACAACGGGGGCAAATGGAAGGAGAAAAGGGAAACTGAGAGATTTTTAAAAGCAGCTGAAAAGGTTGAACAACAGAAAATCAATCATGACTGTCCCTGCCAAAATGGGACAGCAGAAAAGTATAAGAGAGGCTCTTGGTCTGGTCTAACATGGCTACTATATTCTATAATATAAAATTCCCCATGCCAGCCCCAATGCCATGGCCAATTGCCATAGCTGGGCTACTCCGAATTCCTGCATTATCGAGGGACTATTTTTTCCCCTCTTTCTCTCTCATTAAATAATCTTAGCAATTCTGTCACATCTTCTCCACCATTTCTTGAAGTAGTTGCCATCCGCTTATGTTTCTGGAAATGCAATCCCTGTTATTATTTGCAAAATATAGGAGTCGCAATGTGTTTAATACCTGTCATTCTGTCCCACCCACTTCATTTTCTCCAAAGGAGGCACATGGAGCTGTGGCTTGGTGTTGGGAACGTGTGGGCGGCGTCTCTGTTTGGGGGAATGCTAACACATGTCCCGAGTTCAGTTTTTTGATTTCTCTCCTCTTGCAGCTGCCAAGAATGAGATCCCCCGTCAGTGTGAGCAAGGCGTCAGATTTTCAAGGTCAGAGAGAAAAGCCCCAGTCCCTGTCACGTCCGTCTTCCTCTTAATGCTCAAGCTGTTTGGCTTTGTCAACATTACCAGGCAGGGAAACACAAAAATAGTTCTCCCCCAAGATAGCGGCCTGGGCTGTTTTAAGCATAGTTAAGCTTCACTTGAAATCAGAGCTTGAGAAATTCGGCTTCTGAACTGGAGTTCCCAAAATCCACCAATCGGCCTGGCAAGGGGCCATGTGGGCTGGTGGACTCCAGGTGGTCTAATCCAAATAAAGAGGGATTTTTCAAAGGTCTGCTTAAAATAGAGAGGCCTTTGGATCAGCGCTGCTTCTCATCTTTCTAACTCTGGAGTTTTCCCCTCCCAAGTCAATATGGCTCTTAGTACAAGCCAAGAACCAACACCATTGAGATCTTTTTGGAAAATTACGTACCACCAATCCCAGCAGGTAGTGGGGTAAATAGAAATTGCTGGAGCATTTGAGACAGATTGGTGTCCATCTGTCCACCCAGTGGTCAGGTGGCAGTTGTGAATAAGCAAACATTTCTTTACACCATCTCTAAAATGACCTCTTGGATTTGTGTCCATCTTTGGGATTGGGGGAATGATCCCGTTGAGAGAATAATTTGAAAGAATTAATTCTAGAAGGGTACATGGTCAAATGTTTTGTACATTCCTGCTTAGACAGACTTTCTCCACTTTGGCCCTGCTCCTGTTGTTTTGGACTACACCTCCCATCATGCTCAGTCAATGGCCAAAGCTGTTGGGAATTGCAGTCCCAAAGGTATAGAGAACAGAAAGCTAACTTGGGACCCTTTCTCAAACTGTGGAATTGTGACTTTGTTTTCTTATTCTTTTAGAGTAAAAAGAAGAGAGTCAGATAGGATGAGGACGGAAAAGAGAATTTCTTGGGTCAGGGAGGAGACAAACATAACGACAGAGCCATGGGGGGTTGGGGCTGCAATCACAAACTACACCAAAGCAATAATCACATGTGTTAGAAATCTTGTTTGCACACAATTATTTCCACTGAAGCAAACCTTAATGTCAATATCTCGGGTGTCTCTCATCCATTCTGACTGTATCCTTTTCTATCATTTGTGAGCTCAGCAGTTCGAGGACATGACGAAGACCGGGGTGACACCGGCAGCAGCCACGCAGACACCAATTCTTCCGATCCTGTTTCCATCAGCAACTCAGTGGGCAGCTGCGAAGTTGGCAAAATTGTAAGGAACTTGTGGGGTATCCCTTGCATGACCTTCCCTGTATGATATGGCTACGGCAAAGGCGGGGGAACTATGCTGATCGCAATTTCCAAATTGGCAACTCCAGCTGCTTACAAAATGGAGGGTTTTGTCAGACCATAACCTCAGCTCTTTAATGCCTTCCTTTATTCAAAAGTTGTTAACCTTTTCTCTTAAAAGGTGCTGTATTGCTGGGTTGCCATGTTTATTTAAAGATATTCTCAATTTTAACACTTATTGGCAGGAAGTACGGAGCAGAGACTTTCTTTTCCTTGTTGCATTGCAATAGAATTTCTTTGTTCTTCACATTCTTTCCTTTACGGGTCCTCGTGCCCTTGTCGTCTGTAAGCCAAAGCAGGGTGAAGAACAAGGTGCCATTAGCAGATGGGGGTTTCAGCAGATGCCAGCTGATCCATTTTCTCCCCCGCCTGGATGTATTTCCATAATCTCGCAAGGTAGACATCCTATTAGCCGGCAATGTGATCACGAGCACAGCAGGCACAATGAGTTGCGGAGGGAATGATCTTGCCAGGCGCTAGTAACAGGCCCTTTGAAGAACACAAAGACACCTTGCTGGAAGATTGCAAGAAATGCTGGCCCCCTGGAAATTAAAAGCACTGCCTGGTGGGAACATAAATTATGCTTCCTGGGATTGTCATTGCAACACAGAACCTGTTCACAATGGATATGGCTAGCAAGAGCAATTGAGAAGCTGGTATAATAATAAAGCAGATAGTGCTGAATCAGACTGGCCCTATCATTAGGCAGAGGGAGGCAGCTGCTTCTGGGAATAGATGCGGGAAGTCAGATGGTTCATTCTTCCTGACAGTCTTTCTCCTTTCTTGGAAGACAGACCTATGTGCCCCATAGAGGCTGTCTGGCACAGCCCCCAGCAAGTCTGTTACCCTCAGAGACAACAGACAGTCTCCCATTGCCCATGCACTGATGTACATAACTCAGTTGCAAGTCTGGGTCACTTCTGTACATGCTCTCCTTTGGCTCTCATAGCAAAATATCTTGGGCCAATCTTGTGCTGAATTCTAAACAGAGGGCGATGGGTTCAGATCTACACCCTGCTTCAAGCAAACTCAAAAAAGAGGAAGCTGTAGCCTTTGGATGACACTGCCACCTTCTTCCAACCCATCGTGGATGGGTTACATTCTCTGTATCGGGGTGGGGAAAGTACTGCCCGTTGGACCCAGGTTTGAAACCCCAAGCCCTCCACGTATCACGACCACATGAGTATCCTACACACAAGTACAAGGCTAAGGAGGACCAACAAGCCTCCTGCCGCTCAGCACAAAGATGAAATGATAGTTGGCTTGTTTTATTTCAGCTTTAAAACTGAATCAGTTAGGACCACTTAGTCACAAAAGAAAATGTATCTGTCTGTCTAGCTGCCTACCTATCATCTGTCATTTTTGTCCCTCTCACCCAGTATTTTCTCTCCTTGCCTGTCAGTGGCTCTCCAAGGTCCAGGCAAGAGACAGAGCAATAACAGAGCAATAGACTAACTAGAAAAAAACTAACCAGTTGCTCGTACTTAATAATTTTTTTTTCAGTAACCAAGCCATTAACTAAGTTAAGTTATCATTCTAACCAGTAGTAACTTTGCTCCTTTCATAGTGTTAATTTAACTTTTTAGTTACTTTTATAATTACGGGATCTGGCTTCACAAAACAGCGGAGGAGGTAGAATATCGCATGGTTCATGTGCTGCTCAAGTTTTGTTGTGGATGTTGAGAACAGGGGCACAGACGGTGAGAGAAAAGCATTTTTTTAAATCACAGGACTGCTGCTTCTAGCATTCAGATGTCTCCTCATTTTAGTTACCTAGGAGAGAATGGAAAGTAAAGAGTTATTTTTTAAAAAATTACAACAATAACAAACTACTGCCAGAGGGACTTGTAATTACTGCTGTAACAATTTCTTTTGACATAGTAGTGTTCCAAGCTCTGCTGGTGGTAGGGATGGATGAATTCATTGAATCAATATTTAAAAAGAAAATAAATCCATCCCATCCTCAGTAACGGGCTCAACCGCTTTATTTATGCTTATTGTTTCTCCTCTTGTCTTGATAGCTTTGTCTTCTTTCTTTCTTTTTTAATATTATTGTGCATTGCTGGTTTTTTATTATGTGTTTCCATGCAGGGTTTTGCAGAAGGTGGAAAGGTGGGGCATTGGTATACCAAATAAATCAATACAAATAAAATAACTTTCTCTGTGTTCTGGGGAAGAAAAATAAAAATTGATTTCAAGGGCTGAACATTGAGGTGGGGGAGCAACTCATTAGCCATTATGTAAAGCATGGCTGTGACTTGGATAGGTTGTCAAAAACTTTGGAAGAGATGTCCGGCCGGAAGCACTCGGATATGTCTAGCAAGGCCTCAAGAGGGGAAGGCATTGCTCTGTCTTAGGCATGGATCATACATACACACATCCTGGTTTGGGATTCTTTAGGAAACTTATACACGCATTTTTCTTTAACATAGAGGATTTATCTGCTCTCTCTTTTACACTGTTTGCAGTTCACACATGCTCGGTAGGGATTTCCAATGGCAGCTGCTCTTTACCTTGCCTATTGTATAGCAGATGCATGTGGCTACAGCTGGGTCAGCTAGACCTGAATCCCTCTCTTTCCACACTCAAGCTTTATTGCATTGTTTACTACAGACAAACGTCTGCAGCACAACACCCAAAAGATTGTTTTTCACCAGCCTCTCAATGCTGGTACTGAGGACAAGGAGGATAAGGGATGATGGGCAGGTATAAAAAGACCTTTCTTTCTCAGGGGCTTTGTTAACTGAGGTGTGCCTGAATGTAGAGTCAGAACTGAACGGAGCATTGCCGTTTTAGGCTGAAAGTCTTTACCCGGGAGCAAATCTCATTGAGTGAACACAGAGGGATTGCATTGACACATGCTGAGTTGCATTGATGGGTTATTTTATGTGTGTGTTGTGTATGTGTGTGTGTGTTGCCTTCCTGCCTGAAATACAGCAAACGCTACGGAACCGCAACCCCAGCATCATGTCCACAACTCCAGAGCCCCCAGGGAATGACTCCATACTCCGGCGTTCCAAAGAAGATGCTCCCCATAGCAGGTAGGTGCCACCAGATTTAAGGGTGGGTGGAAGGCACACAACAACAACAACAACAATATTCTTATCTTAGTTTCTTTTTATGCATATCCTAGTTGTATTCTTCCCTCCTCACCCCCTTGTGTATGCTCCCAAGCGTTTCCTCTTTCTCTGTTCCTTCTCTGTTCTTGCTATGTTGACTGGCTTCACTGTCCTTTCATTAGAACGCAAGCATTCACTTCCTTTTATCCAGGGTGTGGGGCAGCAGCACCAGAGAGGGAGTGCTTAAGCAGAGCTTTTAACACTTCCTTTTCTCACTACAGCTCCCAGAATCCCCTCCAGACAGGATGGTCAGAGATTTATTCAGTTATTTATTCAGAGCATTTGTATCCCACCCGGCAGCCAAAAAGGCTCCCAAAACACCTAACAAATTGTTAATTTGACAGTTCCATGCCCTCAGGCTTACGATCTAAGTAAAAGGTGACACATAAGGAAAAGGGGGTGTCAGTGGTGGGGTATTAAGTCCAGCAGTGGCAGCTGCTCTTCTGCTCCTTAGAGGCCACTGCAATGGTGGTCGGTATGGAAGGAGGGCTTCTCACCCACCACTGGGGCCAAGGCAAGGTAAAGCTGTACCTGGCTGTTCTTCTCTCCCTCAGAGACCACAGCAGAGACTGTTGGTATGGAGGGAAGGCCTCTGACCAGCCACTGGGAGCAAGACATGATAGAGCTGTACCTGGCTGCTCTTCTCTCCCTCAGAGGCCACAGTAGTGGCAGCTGGTATGGAGAGAAGGCCTTTCACCAGCCACTGAGACCAAGGCATAGTAGAGCTACACTTGGTTTCTCTTCTCTCTCTCAGAGGCCACAGCAGTGGCAGTTGGTATGGAGGGAGGGGGCCTCAGCAGCTGCTGAGACCAAGACACAATGGAGTGTACTTGGCTGCTCTTCTCTCCTACAGAGGCCACAGTAGTGGTGGTTGCTATGGAGGAGGTCCTCTCACCAGCTGCTGGGACCAAGGCTCAATGGAGCTGCACCTGGCTGTTCTTCTCTCCCTCACAGCAGTGGTGGTTGGTATGGAGAGAGAGGACCTCTCACCATCCACTGGGGCTGAGGCAAGATGAAGGTGTACCTGCTGCTCTTCTCTCCCTCAGAGGCCACAACAGTTGCTGGTGGAATAGAAAGAGGGCCTCTCAGCAGCTTCTGAGACCAAGGCACCAGAGAGCTAAATGAAATTCCCATTGGAATTTTGGGAAATGTAATCTTTTTTTTTTCCCCCAAGCTCTTTGTTTAAGCCTTTCTCCCTGGCTCCTTTCCCCAACAGAAATCCCACCCTTTGTGCTTGCCTCTATTAATTGCTCTCTCTTAGAAAGGAGCCAGATGGCTGACGGTATCAGTGGCCATGGCCACTGGGGATGATGGGAGATGGGTGAGTTAGCAGAGGATGCCCTACTGCTTTGAGACTGTTACTGCCATTGTATTTATTTTTCCTAGCTGCTGCATGAGTTGGGGGTGAATACATGAAATTGTCAGAATGCCTCTGATCACATTTGACAAGGTGACTAGGGCAACTCAGTTTTTCCTGGGCTTCCACGGCACCTGAAAATACTTCCCTTAGATGGAAGTATCGCCACCGGTGAACCAGTGACATTTGGCATGCATTTGGATTTTTTAAAAAAGGGAAAGAAAAGAAAAGCACAGCTGCTGAATCAAATAGGACCTTGAGTGTGTGCAGTTGTTTTTTAAAAAAATTATTGAATTTTTTAAAGTACAGTTGCAAAGAAAAGGAAAAGGAAGAGAAAAAGAATGGGTTGGGCACATGCATTAAGATAAGCTGACCACATTTCCAAAAATACCTTTCCTTGAAGTTTGCATCTAAGAAGCATAACCTTCGTGGGTAGCTGAAGCTGTAAGTGTCTCCGAGCATGTGCGAACTTTTCTGAAATAGTTCAAAATCAAGAGATGGCAAGATCGGGGGCACCAGAAGTAGTTGAGGGATGTAATGATATTCCATTCTTCTCGCTCCCCTTGGAAACATCACAATATCCTTGCAGCAGGAGAAGTGGGGAATGTTTCCTTCCTTAGAAGCTCTAGGCTGATCTGCCGGTCCTCTACCAGCATCCCTGTGTTTTGGACGGTACCTTCTCCAACCTTAACACGTCCTCCGCTTCACACACAGCTGTCTTTGTTGGCACTGTCTCACTGTTTCACCTGCTGACCCCCAGACAAACTCCTGCGCTGGAGAGGTTTCCACGCTGAGCCTTCTTCTACCCATCGCCCAACACCTTGATGTGTTTCTAAGAAGTGTATAAAAACCTACTCTCTTCTTTAATTCCAGTCTGACTGAAGAAGACAATGACAGCTTTAGCTGCGACACTGTGGAGTTAGAAGGTAAGGGTGTTGTAGAATACTGTTGCTTTTAAGAATAAGTGACCTGAAACAGGCCATCTAACGGCTTCCAGGTGTGTATGAAGAAGTGGATTGATATCCACAATTGCCTGTGCTAAAATAAACCAGTTCATCTCAGTGGTACTGCCAAACGCCTTCATTCCCGCCTCCCCTTTTCCATTTTATGCTGAAGCAGATTGACATGGCCGCCTCTTTGAAAAGTACTGAATGAACAGCGCAATCGGCACCCTCAGGCTCATCCAGAAGGGGAAAAGTCTCTGGAAATGCAGTGGGCCCTCCACTTTTGCAAGGGTTCGGGGTGCAGGACTGTTGGAGTGTGCAGGACCCATGAAAGTCAACTAGGGGTGTATTTGGCTTAATTTAAACAGACCTGGGAAGTAGGAATGAAAAGTTCTTGGGAACGCTGAGAGTTGAGAGCCAGCATGGGGTGTAGTGTAGTGGTTTGAGCTTTATACTATGACCCTGGACCAGAGTTCAATTCCCTGCTTAGCCATGGAAACCCAGTAGAGGACTTTGGGTGCATCACACTCTCTGTCTCCAGAAAACCCAGTGAGAGATTCACTTTAGGGTCACCATAAATCAGAAACAACTTGAAGTACACAACAACAGGAGTTCACGGCAAATAGTCAGTGACAGAGAAAGCCGTCATGCTGATTGGTTTGTACAATATTTGGGACTTTCAGAGGCTGTTTTCTTATCTGGAGAGGCTCTGTGCTTCCCTTCTCTGGATACTGAGACTTAACTCTTCAGTCTTACTTTGAATCAAATGTGTTTCCCTGACACTTCGGTTTGATGTTTGTAATATTGCTTCCTACCAACGTTCCTACCTACCATCTCCTTTTCTAGATGACTTTCATGACAGATATTCCTCATTGCCTTCCTCATCTTCTTCCCATCAGTCTGACGGACTGGACTTCGAGCAAGTCAACTCCATTTTTCGGAAATTCTCGCTGGAGAGGTATTTTGAAGTCTGCTTGGTTGGTTTCAGGGATGTGGATTCTGGGCAGGTTTATACAGTTGGTAGCATCAACTAGCAAAACTTCTTCTTGGATGTTTTGTAGGAAGTTCAGTAGGAAACTCAGTAGAATTCATTAGCATGGAGAAAATAACCTTGCAAATAGACAGCTAGTAAGCAGGCAGAGAAATTGAGACTAGTCATATCTTTCTCTTGTTAGTTTTCTGTATGTCGGGAGGGTACATTTTTCTGTGTAAAGGACTTTTAGTGGTACAGTCCAGAGAAAGCTTTCCTGTTTGGTTCTAGCAATTGGATAAACTGGGCATCAGGGCGTCTTGATACTTGAAGGAGCGCTTCTCCCTATATAAACTGCACATTCTAACACTTTGCAGTTGAGGAACAAGAAACATGGGACTAAGCAACATGAGAATGTGGTCAAGATGTCAAAAGTTATTAATGAGCAAGAATACACAAGCTAGGAGAAGCGGCAGCAGTTTGATCTTGCCTGAGCCTACAGGGAAAGACAAGACTCTGCTCCTCCTGTCCTCTCCTCCCACTGAGTTAATTGAATGTAAACTTAACACACACACATTATATCCATCTAGCTAGCTAGGTAAGTGGTGTAGAGGGTAAGCTTCAGCTCAAGAGGAACAGAAAACATTGCAGCAGATCCCAACCCTGGTATTCAGGATAATCTTCTTCACGTACAATCAGTGCTAGAGGAATCCGCTAGAATGAACATGATCCACTGGGAAGTTCTCCAGCACTAGTCCCACTGGGATGAACAGGACTCACTTCATTTGCCTAAGATGTTCTTGCTCAGCTCCTGTGTACCTACAAAATCATAAGCAGATCTAGGCCAACTTCTGTTTAGTCTGCAGAAGAGAAGGTTAAGAGGGGACATGATAGCCATGTTTAAATATTTGAAGGGATGCCACGTAGAGGAGGGAGAGGGCTTGTTTTCTGCTGCTCCAGAGACCAGGACAAGGAGCAATGGATTCAAGCTGCAGGAAAGGAGATTCCACCTGAACCTCAGGAAGAACTTCCTGACAGTCAGGGCTGTCCGGCAGTGGAATCTGCTGCCTCGGAGTGTAGTGGAGTCTCCTTCCTTGGAGGTTTTTAAGCAGAGGCTGGATGGCCATCTGTCGGGAGTGCTTTGAGGGTGTTCCTGCATGGCAGGGGGTTCGACTGGATGGCCCCTGTGGTCTCTTCCAACTCTACATTTCTATGATTCTATGATTCTGGCTTGGTTTTGGATGGGCTTGTGCAGACCACAGTGCGTTCTGGGCGGCCAAAAATCGGTCTCCAGACTTCTGGACCTTACCCACCACTGCACCAAGCAGAATGTAGCCTCGGAACATTCTGGCAAAAAACCCAAAACTTTGTGTTCTGAACTTGGGATTCTTTCTCAGAGTCAAAATTTCTGCCTTGGATTAGAGACAGCTAAAAATTCTGGGCAGATGGTCCTGATAAATTTAGCTTTGTTCTTTTTTTTTCTCTGGGCTTTAAAATCAATTAACAAAGTCAGTTGGCTGTTGCTACACTGATTGTAAGGCCCCTTTCTGCTCTTACCCTGGGCCCTGAGTTCCTCTTTTATAACCCCAAATGACTTGAGAAAAACCAAGGAGAACGTCCTTTCTTCTTCTCATTGACCCAGGCCTTTCCGCCCTTCGGTAACATCTGTTGGCCGTCTCCACAACACGTTCCATGCCGTCCAGCAAGTCATTGTGAATGGGGACACCTTGAGTTCGGAGATCACTCTGCTTGGAGGGAATATCAAAGGGAACTTTGTGAAGTCTGTCAAGCTGGATTCGCTGGCAGAGAAAGCAGGCCTCAGGGAGGGACACCAGCTGCTTTTGGTGAGCGTTTGCAGAGGGAAATAGGCCTGGGCGTTGCAGCATCTAATCTTACTTCTGTATACATGCATGTATTTTCTCTTATAAACATGGGGAGCTGCTAGGGCTGGCACTACCATTGGGCTCAGGGAGGCAGCCTTCTCAGGTAGCCAGTTTTGGATGCCATGGGAAGACAGAAAATTGTTAGATATTCTGCTCTTGTGCCCACCTAAGCTGTCTGACTTACATAACTTTAAAGTACATCAAAATAAGATTTTCTATACCTTGGCTGGACCAGAGCTCTCTAACAGAGAATTGTAAGCACCGCAGCAAACTACAAATCTCAAGATCTCTTAAAAGGAGCCATGACAGTTAAAGCACCTTAAAACGGATGTAAGGGTAGTGGACATAAACTCCAGGTCTTTCTAAAACCAACATACAGGGGAATAGATCTTCAGGAGCTTTTGCATGAAATCCATACTCTGCATAGCAAATGTTGAGGGAACTGCAGTCCAGCAACATCTTGAGGGCCACAACTTGCTCATCTCTATCTTATATGTTTCACCTGGGTTTGTCATCCAGTTCAAGAAAGGCTGATTGCATGAATATTACAGTTCCACTCTATGCAAATCTACTAAAAATAAAAACTTGCAGGTGGGCTTGTAGCCATTTGTCAGGTCCTGGTTTGCAAAATATGTACATCAAGCAAGAGGGAACATAGCACACACCTAGTTTCCTTAGGGCTAGGCTTTCTGCAAATTCCCATTACTGCCTTCCTAAGAGGGAGCCGAATTCCACAACATGGTTATCAATCTGCCCATTGCTGTTATTTTATAGCCAAGAGACTGTGAGCAGCCCAGAGAGAAAAAGAGAGCTAGGATGGTGGGGAAAGAAAGAGAGAGAGAAAAAAGAGAGAGAGAGATTCTTAGTTTAACTGTTGTGTCCTTAGTACTGCAAAAAATCAGATAGATTGATTGTTTCAGATTGATGTTAACTACACAGCTTAATAAGTGGAATAATTGCCTCATAGGAGAAAATAACACTGCGTTCGCATCTTTAGGTGGAGGGGTGCATCAGAGGGGAAAATACAACTCTACCCTTGGACGCCTGCACAAAGGAAGAAGTTCACTGGATAATTCAGAAGTGTAGTGGACCGGTGACGCTGCACTGTAAATCGAACCATGACGGTAAGGTGTATGACATGCGGCTCACCGCAAACTTTTAGACAAGTGGGTGTATTTACGAACCAGGGCAAGGGACAGAAATACAATCCCGGGACCTCTACTGCTCCTTGGGCCCCTCCCTAAACTGCAAAGCCCAGGATTCCATAGGATGTTGAAAGTGGAATAATAGCGCTGTAACAGTCTTGTGTGAAAATGGCCATAATCAGAGCTTAGAAAGTTACTTTTTACAAAGCAGTTAGTGGTCATGCTGGCTGGGGGATTCTGGGAGTTTTAGTCCAAAAAAGGGATTAACTTTTGAGTATAGAGTCGCTGATCATATGAGCTGGCACTTGTATATGGGGCTTATAATCTTGGCCACCATAATTTGTGGGACCACTATAGCCCTCCCCTTTTTAGCCTTTGCCTCTTAAAGAAATTGCTTTAAAGAGTCACAGAAATGTCACACACACATCCCTGCTACACTTTGAATCGGAATTTCAGGGAATGCTTTAAAAAAAATACTTTCAAATCCACATTTTTAAACTCTGTCGAATGAACATCTGCTTGCTTCCCCCAAGTACAAGGGTCAAGGAGATTCAGAAAAGCTGGATTTCTCTCTGGAAAACGATTCTCTATATCTCCTCCTCCCAGTTTCCTCCCTCCCCAAGCCCTTTTTATGTTTTCAAACATAAAAATGGATGCTACACTTGGCAGGAGCAAAAAGCGAGGTACAGATTGTGGAAGGTGCCAATTAGAGTTAATTATGAAATGATTGAGCTGTACTTTATACTGAGCCAAAAAAAAAAAAAGATCGTAAGGCACTCTAAAAAGGTGATGTAGAGGTTTGGTTTGATTTTGTCATAACCTGTGTCCTTTTGCAGAGAGCGTTTGTGTGAAGAAATATCTGAAAAGGGGTCATTTCACTTGTTCTTTATGAGGGGCTCTTCCTCTCAGTAAATGCTTACAATCTGATAGATTGATTTCTCTGCATCTTTTTTGCAGCTAAATTCAAAGAGGGCAGTCTAAAGAAAGTGCCCACAAATTAAGGGTAGAGCACCTGCTAAGCTTGTACAAGGTCTTAAGTCTGATTTCTGGCATTCCCAGACTTTTAAAAAAAATGATTTGGAAAGCAAATGATTGGAAAAACCCTCCTTCTCCTGAGATCTTGGGGAAATTGTTGCAAATTAGACTATGTACAAGAAGCCTTTCTTTCAGTCCCACCAGCTTCATGGGCATAGTCGGTGAGGCCTTCTTCATAGCTGCTTCCAACCTGTGGAACTCCCTTCCATGGGAAGTCTGCTTGGCCCCTTCCCTGCACTCTTTCTGCCAGCAGGTGAAGACCTTTGCTATTTAGGCAGGCCTTTGAAATTTAAATGCTGTAACAGTAATATGTTCGAAGCTATGTAGTTTAAAAAAAATAATCAGAGTTGGAAGAGACCCCAGAGGCCCTCCAGTCCAACCCCCTGCTATGCAGGAACCCACATCAAAACACTCCCAACAGATGGCCATCCAGCCTCTGCTTAAAAACCTCCAAAGAAAGAGGAGACTCTGCCACACTCCATGGAGGCAGCATCTTCCACTGCTTGACAGCCCTGACCATCAGGAAATTCTTCCTGAGGTTCAGTTGGAATCTCCTTTCCTGCAGCTTGAATCCATTGCTCCGTGTCCTAGTCTCTGGAGCAACAGAAAACAAGCCCGTTCCCTCTTCGACTTGACATCCCTTCAAATATTTAAACATGGCTATCATGTCCCTTCTTTTATTAGTAATTATGTTTAAAATGCATTCTATTTGTATTTAATCCATAGTTTTTAAAATGGTGCTGTTATTCTTTTAACCTTTGCAAAACAAGATTTCTAACTTAATCTTGTCTTAAATTACTGTAAGCTGCCTTGGATCCCATCCCAAAAGAAAGATGGAGTATAAATTCAATAAATAAACAAATGGGGGCAAACTGGCTGGCCTGGTATATAGCAGCTTCCTGTGGCCTAAATCCTAAATCTCGACTAAACTTGTGCAATCAAGGGGAATGTGGACGATCAAAATTTATGTTGATTTCCTTTGATTTAAAATTGAGACTAGCAGTTGCATCCAGGTCTTTGATTCTAATGATAGAATAAGAGTAACTGAGGAACAAGGAAGGGAAATCCTTTGTTTCCAGAAAAGCAACATTTTCCAGCATCTGCCATGTGCTCTGGTTCATTGGAGGCCACCAGAATAACACTAGACTAGGTTGGGGAGGTTCCCGGGTTCATACCATCAACGGTTATGGATTCAATTCTTTCCACTGTAGGATATCGGAAGCTGCTGACTGAAATCGAAGAGGGGCTGGTCACCTCGGGAGACTCTTTCTACATCCGCCTGAATCTGAGTATCTCCAGCCAGTTGGACTGCTGCTCCCTCTCGGTGAAATGTGATGAGATCCTTCATGTCCTTGACACCATGTACCAGGGGAAGTGTGAGTGGCTTTGTGCCAGAGTGGACCCCTTCACTGACAAGGATTTGGAGATGGGGACCATCCCCAATGGCAGCAGGTGAGCCTCGATATCCCCAGAAGCTGCAAAGCCAAGTGTGGTTGATACACCACTCTTTGGTGTCACTGTGGTGTAATGGCTTGACACTCTGGGAGCTCAGAGTTTGAATCCCCACTTGGCCATTTGATCAAGTCACACTCTCTCAGCCTCAGAGGAAGGCCACAGCAAAGCCCTTCTGGACAAGCCTTGCTGAGAAAACCCTATGATAGCTTCACCTTAGGGTCACAACAAGTCAGAAACCATTGGAAGCCACACAACAGCAATGTTAAGCAGAATGCAGCAAAGCTAGTGCAATGGGAATATGAATTCACGATGCTGTTGTAAGATAAAAAGAAGACTTACATTTGTTGTCCCAGGAAATCCATCTTGGGATAGGAAAGGAGAAAGGATAAAAGAAATTGACCAGTACTTGGTTACAAGAACCCCCGAAAGCTGACTCTTGTGTGGAGTGAAAAGCTAGCAACCATTTTTGGGGATGTCAGGGATTTGCTTTGGCCTAATGAAGAGGTCATTCACATTGCACAGTTATAGCAATAGGATCCCACTTTAGCTTCCATGGCAACATCCCGTGGAATTCTGCAATTTGCCATTCAGGAAATTCTCAGCCATAGAGCTTTAGTGCCTCATCAAACTACAAAGCCAAGAATTCCACAAGATGTTGCCATGGCAGTCAATGTGGAATTGTGCTGTGTGAAAGGGCCCTAAGACAGTTTAAAAGCACAACAAACAACTAAACAATTCAGTTAATCTAAATTGCCAACACTGGACTTAGAATACAACAGTTTCATGTGTTTGCTCTCCAAAATGTTGTAAATCTGGAACTGAGGTGGCATCACTTTTATGAATATAGGCGGGGATATTACTCACAATCCTAGGCAATTTCTCACTGTCATCCCCCCTCCACCCATGGTCTCCCTTGCAGGACTGTAGTAAGAAAGATAACATTTGTGAAGCCCTTTTGAACAGTCAAAAAGCAACTTATGAATGCCAGCTACTATTAACTTATGACTGCTGTATTTGTTACAGAATCCAGGCAGGGAACTAGAGCTAAACAAAAATATTAAATTCCCACCTGAAAGTTCAGAAGGGAGCAGGAAGAGAGGTTTGATTCTGCATGCAGAACTGTAACTACCCCAAACATTTGGAGAGGGTAAATAGGGGGTAAAAATCTTGGGAAACATGTATGATTGTTAGGGATGAAGAAAGGATGAATGTTCTCACCATGATCGTCAATTCCTCTTTCGCTTTCTGGTGAGGGGGAAAAAATATTGCATGTCTCCAGCCTAAACAATTAGGAGACAGTGATGTGCAGTCAAGTCTTCCTTCCCTTTACTGGAGTCCTTCATGCTACTATATTTCCTTGATTTACTCGATGGTTGATGCCCTGAGTTGTACAGACTTTCAAATCCTCATTTATAGAGCCCAACAGCTCCTCCTAGTGAAGCTGCAGCGGCTGATGAACCGAGGGAACAGGGATGAGCTGGACAACGCATACGGCACACTCCGACCGTCCCGAGTAAGTAGTACCTTTCAGTTCGTCACGTTCCTTAAGGTTAGTGCCTCTTGCCCCAGTCTCTCCTCCTCTTTTCCTTGTCCACAAATGTTTTGCCCCCTTCAAAAGGCTGGTGCTGTTTCCATTGGTTAGCATGAGAGGTAGACTGTAGACTTCACACGCACACATGCGTCAAGATTTCTGCTCTGTTCTCCCAATGAATGTCCCCACACACACAAAAAAAATTAAGAATTCAATTCATAATTTGGAATGTGTTGTTGTTAATTGCTGTCAGGTCAACTTCGACTTAGGGGGACCCTCTGAATGTGAGAGATCCAGGTCTCCTGGCTTTCAACAGCCTTGGTAAGGTCTGCCAAACTCCAGGATGTGATGGTTTGCAAGACCTTAAATCTAGTTTGGAATACCAGGGCTATATTGATGAGTCCATAGATAACTAGCAGAGTGCCTGCATCATAGGAAGAAGTTCTGTGTTCAGTCCCAAGCAATTTTTTCAGTTTTCAAGCCCTATTCATACCTAGAGAGTTTGTTCATGAAAATTTGTGCAAAAATGCATAAAATGCACAAAAAAGTGTTTCCTGCAAAGGAAAAAAAAACACTTCGTGGCAAAATCACTGGTGCAAATTATATAATTTATGTCTATTCCTGCTCAGAAAATATGTTACCTACAGTATTTTTGTGCAAGGAGCAGCATGTTTTGCAAAAAATATGTTGTCCCTTGCAGAAAAATATTGCAATTTGAATCCAAAAGACATATTTCTCTTCTGGAAAAAAAAATGTGTTTTTGCTCTGGTGAATATTTCTGAACAAAATCCTGAAGTGCAAAGAATCTTGTAGCTGTTCTCCTGTTCCTCAATGCAATGTCTCCACTGTTGGGACACTCTTTATTGCTGAAAAAGCAAATATTATCAACTATTCTTCACATCCCAGTTCTTGGATTACTTTATGAGTCCCATGAGCAGTGGTGGAATGAAGCTGCCTCCTGTGTTAGTAGGAGTAGTGACTCCACTCTGGGTTTCAGTCTCAGCTTCAGAGGAGCAATCCAAGGCATTGAACCTATTTTGGGTGGATAGCTCCTTTAATGTTCAGACTAAAACCTAAAGCAGATTCATCACTCCACTGACAGGGAAGCCACCAGTCCCTCCATTGTGGTTGAGTCTGCTTAGGTCTTCTGACAAAGCTGTGTTTCAGCAAGTTTGCATGCTGTTCTGCTCTGAAATATGTTTCCCGGTGCTCCTTCTAACAGAATACACTGCAACCAGAAGAGCACACGCCACCCAGCGACTCTAAAACCAGTCCTCGTCTTTCCCGAGCCAGCTTCCTTTTGGGGCAGATTCTACAGGTAAAACACAAACACACAGACACACACATTAAAATATTACCTTTTATCAGCAAGTGCAGTTTTGGCTGGCTTTCCACTACATTAGCTTCGGCTTCTATCTCATTTCGCAAGTCCTGTTTTCCTCCATCTCTGCCAACCGCAGGGTTCATCGGAGCTGTGGAAAGACCACTTGAGAAAGCAAGGAAACCAAATTTTGTCTGTTAAAAAAAGGCAAGCTGGCTGATAACAAATGGCACCAGGAGGCTCAGACTGATAACTCTGGCCATGGGAAGCAGGTGTTTTTAACCTTCTGCACTGCTGGTCTGCCACTTACCCAGTAGAGCTGTGGCTGGTCTCTCATTTGCTGGGTTTTGGCACCACCACAGTGGCTGGGCAAAGGATGGTATTGCATCAAACAGCTGAACAGAGGCTGGCAGAGTCCCATGTGGCTCTACTTGAGTCCCATGTGGTTCTAGAATGCCAGGCAGTGGATCTGGTCTGGGTTTTACTCTGAACTTTCAAGGACCTATGCAAGATGCTTAAGCCCTGGTTCCCAGAATAGGTCCAGTACCTTAGAAAGCTCATTAAAACCCCAGGGTGCATTTTTCCCCTGGAAAGTTTAGAAGCTAGGAGGAACATTTTGACTGTAAATACTGTTTGACAGTGGAATCGGCCTCTTTCAGGAGTGCTTTGGTTGTGTGTTCCTGCATGACAGAGAGTTGGACTAGATGGCCCTTCCAACTCTATGGCCTTTACCACACCATGCCCCAATAGCGCATCATTCCAGTGGGACCCCAGCATTGCCATTTCTGCAAGGGGATCAGAGCCTGAGCACTCTCCACCAGATCCTATTGGCTTCTGCAGATGGGTAGCGTCAGGCACACTGTTCTTCCCTTCACAGTACAGTGTCAATGGCAAGTCCCTCTCCCTACCTTTTCCCTGCCCCACGACTCATGACTGGTCAGTTCTTGCGCTGTACTGTGGAAGGAAGAGCTATCAAGCCCTTTGGCCCTTACCACACACCCACAGCTGATGGGACTGTAGCGGGAAAGGGGGCTGTTACCTGACTTTTTCTGGTAATGAGAAAGGGCAGGTTTCCCACAGATGGCGAAGCAACAGCAGCTGGTCTATGATGACATCGCGCAATGGCATGAGTCCTGGACTAGGAATAACATGTTGCTTTGGCAAGATGACAACTTCCTGGAGTAACGGCTATGATTCTACCTCCACTCCTGTAACTATGCAAGCCATCAGTGCTACTGGATGCAGCCAGCAAATACTATTACCCATCACAATGTGAATTAGCAGCATCCCACTGGGATATCTGAAGTTCTTTCCTCCTTGTCAAGGTTCCATCAATGATCCAGCCTCAGATTTCTGTGTCCAGAATGAGTCAGGTCACAATCTCACACAGCCAGGGCCAAAGTCATAATCACAGGTTGTGGTCCAAAAGTAGCATTGGAAGAGATCAGGAAGGCCCACAGCAAGTTGCATGATTCAAGGCAAGCCAGAGTGGACAGGCTTAGGGGTTTTAGGCTGTTTGAATGTGGTCTCAATGAGATGGTTGAAAGTTTCCAGACTCAAACCTCTCCCTTGACCCGCAGTTTGTCAGCAGGTCGGAAAACAAGTACAAGCGCATGAACAGTAATGAACGAGTCCGTATTGTCACCTCGAAAGACACCCATACCAGATCAGAGAGTCAGCCGGTGACCAAGGCCTTGCTGGACAGATTTGAAGGTACTGGAATGGAATGGGTTTTCACAGTCTGCCTTGGAAGGGTCCAGAAAAATGATCAATAGACAGCAACGCTGGTTTGGGATTGTTCTGAATAATTGTCATCCACGGCAATGAGTAGACTATATTGTCCTCAATCCTTTTGTTAGCCCCAAATGGCCCACTGAATCAATGGGAACGTGGGAAGGCAACCTCTCTATACGTGTTTGTGTTTCAGTGGGTCTACTTTCGTTTGGGCTGGCCATAGGATTCAGACCATTGTGTCCAATGGTACCCATTCTAAATAATTAGCGACCAGTTGTGTCTAATTTTTCCCCCCAAAATGTGTTCATATTAAGGAAGATAAAGACTGAAGGCTGATTCACAGGTATCTACAGGAGCTTCCTACAAATGGTATGCTATTTGTGTACAGTCATTTAGGCAAATCCTTCCTTTGCACATGGATGTGCACTATCATCTCCACCCACATGGTTTCATCCTACAGAAGTTCCCAGAGGAGTATTGGGATCACAGCATAAGATGTTGCTTCTATACTGTTATAGACAAGTATGACTCTTCCTCTAGGTTGCTCAAGGATAACACTGGTGCAAAATAGTTCTTTGCCTAGAAACAGGGAATGGAATCAACTGTGACATCAACAGGGATGCTGCCACCAAAAAAGGTCCTGCTCCCTCCATATCTGTACCCATCACCTCTCTTGATGGTAGAACACAGAACAGGTTTTCTGAAGGGAACCACAAATGACAGGCAGGTTCATGTGGAAAAGAGCGGTTGTTCAAATGTCTTGCTCCCATGCTAAGTAATAACCAACACTTTGAACTGGGCGCAGAAATGAACCACAAACAAGTGTCAGTTGAACAGTGGTTTATTCCATTGCATTTTATCTAACATGTGGTAGATATGGAGAGCCACCACTAGACTTCTCAAAACATCCTTGAACCAATTCTTACTTGGCTCAGACATGCTAACAATTGTTTTCTGGAGAAGTCAACATACTAGTATTTCTTGAGATGATGAAGTTATGTCTTTGTCTGAAGAGTCTAAATCTCCCTGTAGCCTTCTTGTGGAGATGAGGGTTGCAGTTCTATACTTGAGTATATTTCTAGACTGTAAATGCTCATTGTGTCTTTTCCCTTAGAGTTTGATTCAGTAAGTGAGATCAATAAGAGTTTCAGCTTGGTCGCATATAGCTCGGTGCGTCCCATCCATTGTGTCCGTTGCCGCCCGGTCCTCTTCAGCCCCACGATGCTCTCCAAGACCTTCATCCAGAAACTGCTCAATTCCGGAGGGGCCCTGGAATTCAATTTGTGCAAGCCAGGTAAATCTCTCCATCTTGAAGAGCTACTTAGCATGCTAAGTGCCAGCCTGCCATGTCTCAAGAGAACTCATGACTATACTTTCAGGGCAGGAGTCAACATTGAGGGAACTGGAGTAAAGGAAACTCCTGGGTAACAAAAAGCTAGTGTGAGGTTGGCCCACTACTGAATGTGCACACTAAATTTTTTGTTAAAGCGTGAGAAGCATTTTATCCTATCTCATTAGAGCAAAAAAAAAACCCTTAAAGTGCTACATCTAAAGTTTTTCAAACATTGTATGAATTAGTTAAATATGTGAAGGAGGACCACATTGTATTGAATGTGCAAGAAAACAGTGAGTAAGTACCATTTAAAATGTGACATGAGGAAAAGAAGATGCCCTAACCTATTGGATGCCCATCTGTTAGGAGTGCTTGGATGATGTATTCCTGCATGGCAGGAGGTTGGACTCAATGGCCCTTGTGGTCTCTTCCAACTCTATGACTCTATGTGTCAAGAGAGCTAGTGTTGTGTAGTGGTTTGAATGTTAGACTCAGACTCTGGAAAACCAGGGTTGGAATCCTTGCACAGCCATGGAAATCCACTGGGTGACATTTGGCCAAGGCACGCTCTCTGAGCCTCAGAGGAAGGCAAAGACAACCCCCCTCTGGACAAACCTTGCTAAGAAAACCCTGTGACAGGTTTGCTTCAGGGACATCCTACAAGTTGGAAATGACCTAAGGGCACACCACCACTATGAAAACAACAAGACTGTGTATCAGTTCAAGGCCATAGCCATGTTAGTCTGGATCAGTATGCAGAGGGATCTTGTAGCACCTTTGAGGCTTACTGAGAGAAAGAAGTTGGCACCATAAACTTTCGTAGACTTAAGTCTACTTCATCAGATGCAAAAGTGTACTAAGTTCACCTCCGGCTGGACTCTCACGTTTGTTTGCCTTGGAGGTAAAATTAAACTCTGTATGCCAGCCTCCGGTCCATTTCAATCACTCACACCAGAGAGGACACATAGTTTCTAGTTCTGTCATTGGTTAGGGAGATGCCTTTCTATCAGTAAGTATTTCTCCATGCTGAAAGACAGGATACTGCTAATGGTCGCATGCTGGGAACAAGTGCAGAAGAGCTGGTCATTATCTCTCTGCTTTTTTTGTGGACCTCCCAGAAGCCCCTGGCTGCCATCGCTGTTTCTGGGAACAAAACTATTGTTGGCTTGACGCAGCGGCAAGCCTTTTCCTCCGTTATTATGCTCTTTTATGCATATCCAATTGTAGGCATTGCAGATGATCTTGCACACTTCGTTGTTGAAATAGTCTTTCAGAAGAGCCTGACACTGCAACACAGGCTGGCAATTACACAGACGTCAGTTATTCTCGCATCCTGGCACTTCATATGTTGTTTCTTGAAATAGGTCATGCTCAAGTTCACCAGATTTAACTAGCTTGAGGATAAACACGCTGCCAGCTCCATTCCCTGCCAGCTAAAGCCTGGGGACTGTAAATCTGAGGATAATAACTATAACAATCATTTCTTCTACACCTTTTAGGTGCTGTGTCCGATTCATCCCATTCAGTCCCATTCCTCCCCGCCCCACACCAATTCCCCCAGTAATTTCCAAAGCAGAGGCTTTGAACCAGGTGGAGGAGAGTCAAGTTGCAAGGTCTAGGAATAAGGCAAGATGGTCACCCAGATGATCAGCTTCATTTGGGCTGGTGAGGTGCAGCCGCTGAACTGTGGGTTAGGGATCACAAACCAATGGATTGAAATTGCAAGAAAAGAAATTCCACCAAAACATTAGGGGGGGAAATGTTAGTGGAAGAGCTGTTTGAGAGTGGCATAGCCTGCCTTATGGGCAATGGACTCTCCACCAAAGAAGGTTTTTAAACAGGAATTTTGGGGGGCTGTCTTGCAATGGACTCTCCACCAAAGAAGGTTTTTAAACAGGCATTTTGGGGGGGGGGTCTTGGCAGTGTATTCTTGCAGGACAGAGGATTAAGGTGGCCATTGTGATCCTCCCAGCTCTAAGATTTTATGATTCTATGGGTATGGGTATTAGCTAACCACCATATTCTTCTTTTCTAATCTGTGATTCACTTTTCCTCTTTGGTGGGTCTTCTCCAAAAGATGATTGAAGATCTTCTCACGTTTGCCGATAGAATCTTGGTTGTCAGTCTTGATTTTTTTTTTCCCTGACTTCTTTTCCAGACATCATAACAAAGGAAGAATTCCTGAGGAGGCACAAGACAGAAACAATCCTATATTCCAGAGAAAGGAACCCGCACACCTACGAATGTATTTTCCCTGCAAATATTGAGGCGGTTGCTGCCAAGGTAATTGGGGTTGTCCTGCCTAGATCTTTGGTCGGGGCAAAGAAATCCCCCTCAATAAATCACTAAAAGTACTGCTGGTGCCCCTGACTCCCTCAAGTATTATTATAAGTGTTATAATTGTTATAAGTATTGTTAGCCATGTTGAGAGCCATTTTTTTGGTGAAAAGGCAAAGTATACTGAAGAAAAAGAATGTTGCCTCTTCCCCATCCTTCTGTCTTTTTCACAAATGGTTCCATCCTGCATCTTCCTTTGCTATTATGCTGTTACATGTCCCCCCCTTAAAGACAGACAGTTATCCTTCAGTTATTAATGTTGTTCCTCCGTTTCATTCCTTAGATTTTCATGCACATATCTAGAGGTGATGGGAAACTGTTTGGGTTTTAAATATATATATATATATGGAGAGAGAGAGAGAGAGAGAGAGAGAGAGAGTTTATCTGAGCTGTAGAAAGAGACAGTGATGTGCAGAACAAAGATGATAATGTCAAGCCCAAACAGATGGCATCAAATGCAGAACGCTTGTTATGCAGCAGGGAAAAGACAAGTATAAGAAGTTTTTTCCCCTTTGAGAAGTAATTACAGAACATGTTGCATTTGAACAAACAAAGTTCAATTATGTGCTTATGTTTTGTACATGCTACCTTCATTTTGACATAATCCCCAACTTTAGATCAGTTAATTCTCTTTCAGGAAGGGGGCTGTTATAGTGAATTAATGAACAAATGCAGCAGGCAGGAAAAAGAATTGATTTGCTGGGTTGACTCTGCATTGGGTGGTTAGATTCCGGACTAAGAATGTATTATTGATAAAGTGTACTTTGATGCTTTATCGGTAGTATATTTCTAATACCCTTCAAAGGCGTTGGCTTACAAAGTCGAGCTCCAAGCTGATGGGGAGAGAATAACAGAAGTGGCCAATTTCGGCTGCAAGTTGTTGAATCATTAGCTATTAACACAAAATTTTAGCAATGGGTGTCTTGACTATAATGGTTGTTGGACAGGCTTAGCAGACTTCTGGGGGGGCACCAAAAGGGGCCTAAGGGGTCACATGTTGCCCATAAGCCACATTTTCCCTACCCTTGGTCTACAAGTCATCCAAACTGCATGCACTTCGGCCCAAATTAGGAAGTTATAAAATGCAGTGGTTCCAGACTGAGGCCATTTGTGCACCACACTGTTATCGTGCTACTGTTCCACTTTCAACATCCTAGGGAATCCTGGTGTTTGCAGTTTAGGGAGAGGCCTAATGTGATAATAGCAGTATAACAGCATAGTGTGGAAATAGAATGAGTTAAAGAAAAATTACTTAGGCCAGGAGAATTCAACCTATGTTGCCACCCCAAAGAAAAATCCATCCCTCCAGATGCTATGATTCCAGCTATCCGTCACCATTGGCCCTGCCGGCTGGAGCTGTACTCCAACATCCAGAGCGCCAGAAGTTCTCCACCCCCAGTATAGGTCAAAAGAGTTGCCAAAATGCTGGATTTTGAAGAGGGCTTGAAGAGATTGTGGCTTTGCAGGGGGCACCCAAATGTTAAGAAGCAGCAAAGGAAGATGAATGGAGTGGCGGAAGATGACAAGGGGGACCGGAGAGGTGGAGGAGTGATGGTTACAGGCAAGGATATCTTTGGAAACTGGAGCAAAAGGACAGAAAGGGAAAGCCCTTGGGTGGAGGAGGGAGCTTCAAGGAGTAGAAGATACACCTTTACTTTCAGATATAAAGTAATTTTACTAGGTGCGCAATCAGCGGGAGGTGATTTGCCTAATCCTGCTTGAGACTGTGTGCTTACAAATCCTAAAGCGTACTTACCGAAGTCCTTTTCCTGACTTTGTATTTACAGAACAAACATTGTCTGCTTGAAGTTGGCATTGGCTGCACAAAGGATTTAATCAAAGCCAAGATATATCCCATTGTTCTCTTTATTAGAGTCTCTGAAAAAAATATCAAGAAGTTCAGGTACGTTGAACGCTTTCATCGTTTCATTGGTCGCCGCTAGACTGATATTGTCAAGAACAGGAGAAAAGGAATATCACCCCTGCCTCCTTCCTGTGTATCGTAGCACTTTCATGCCTGACACCGGTCTGTCTCATCATTTTCTCCTTCCTCGTCTTGAAAATTTTGAGATGGCAGTGATCAGGGATACAAAAATCTAGCAGCCAATAGCAATGGAAACTTTGGGCCTGGCAGCTGGGTAGCACTGAAGAGAGCCAAAATCAGACTCCTTTATAGAGGAGTGGGAATTACGTGGTCCTCCAGGTGTTTCTAAACTGCATCTCCCATCATCCCTCACCATTGGCTGTGCTGGCTGGGGCTGCTGGGTGTTACAGTCCAGCCACATCTGGAAGGCGGCATGATTCCCACCCCAGTCTTATCGAGTGCTCGATCTGGACTGATTAAAAAGACCAAAAAGTTCCAGATTTTGTTCCTGTTCTTTTCCATTTTATTTTGGAAATCCATTCATTTCATTTATCTCAGAATATTTTCTGTCAGTTCCCAGTATGATCAGAGACTTTTTCATTATACCAGTTCCCCAGGTCAGTCTGTTTTAACCCAGTATAAAATAAAAAAGAACAGGAACAAAACTGCAGATTGTTTGCTAAGCCTGGATACACCCTCAGATTCCTATGTATATCTAAAGGTTTTCTACACAGTTCCCTCACTTGCCATGATCTTTTCCTCCTCCTCCTAATCCTTAATATTCTCTATTGTCTCTGAAATTTTGTTTCTGTCTTTTCCTTCTTTCTTCATAGGCCTAAATCCAACTATTAGCTCCAGCTAGACTTGGCCCACAGAATCGACTGGGATTTAATAAGCTAACCCTTAATGCAAATGCCCATTGATTCAAAGGATCTATCCCAGGTGGGCCTTCTGTGTTCCTCAAAGTCATTTCTGACAGGTGAACCTGTCATGGGGTCTTCTTGGCAGGGCTTATTCCATGGAGATTTGCCCTGGTCTTCCTCTGAGGCTGAGAGAGTGTGACTCACCCAAGGTCACCCAGCGGGTTTCCGAGTTTAGGCCTTAAACTGCACCTCTTGTTTCTTTCTTTCTCTCCTCTTTCCCACTCCGTATTTTCTTTCCCTCTGTGTCCTCATTTTAGTTTTTGCTAACCCTCTTTTTTAAACACAGTTGTCTCAGATATCCCTCCTTTGAAACCTGAAGACAACGTGATCCATGACTTCCTAACGGGACAGTTTGCAAAACTTTTTTTTCCCAAATCTTAGCTCTTGGGCACAACAAAGTCGTAATAAATGAACAGTGAATGAATACCCTTCAGCTCACTTCCGAACTGGCTCAGTATCTCTGAGCTTCCTAAGAATTTTTTTGCCAGAAACAGAGCACCTTCCTTTTCCTGAGAGCTCTGTCTTGACTTGTATTGTTGGCATAGTCTATTTAAGATTTCTCTGTCACCTTTGTTGCTATTAGAAGGCACTGCGGCGAAGCCTTGAAAACCAGGCTTTGGGAACCTTTGCTCCGCTCTGAACTATGATAAGCATCCAAGATTTAGATGAAAAATAGATGAGATCATGAGGCAGGTGAAGCCTCAGGTGGTCACCGATAAACAGAACCTCTTCTCTCCTTTTAAGCAAGAGAAGAACTTCTTGGGGAGGCAATACGGTTTATAGTAAACCGACGCATTTACAAGACTGGACACATTTGTATTCCAGCCAAACCTTGGTAACATAAGCACATAAGGGCATCAGTGCTGAAATAGTCACCATCTGCAGTCAGTTGTCAGAGGAGGGCTTGCTAAGTCAAAGACTTAGGATTTCCATGTGCATCTGAACTGTGGTGTGTTTCAAGATACTGCCCAGAAGTTTAAGGAGTGACCAGAATTCAGCAACAAGTCCAAGTTTCATTCTCTCAAGGCTCGTTCAGAAGGCCAAAACATCTCTGGAAGCGACAAGAGTTTGCGGTCCTTTTTGTTCTGATTTTACCTGCATATTGCCAGGTTTGCCCCCGAAGCCCTTTAAGAAAAATATCCCTCCCTCCGCCTCCCCTGTGTGCTTCTTTTCCCCCTCTCATGGATCAGATGTCACATCTGGACTCATGCAGCGGTGACTTTTACCTGTTCCCACTGAAACGCCTTTATTATTATTCAGGAATTATAGTCAAAGTGCTGAAGTGTTTTAGCAATATGACACTAGTTAAACCTTAAGATCGTTTTGCTTTGGTGAAATCATTTATCTTTCCCTCATCTAATCTGTGTTGAATCCATGTTTTGGAAACAATAGCTGTGTTTTGCTGGTAGCAGCCATTTCAGCTACTTTCAGGATAATACAAACAAAAAGCCCAATAGAATGTGTGTGTGTGTGCATACCTTCTAGTTGCTTGTTGACTCAGAGTGAACCCATGATTTTCATAGGGTTTTTCCTATGGAAGTATTCCAAGGAATACTCAGATGTGGTTTTGCCTGTTCCTTCCTCTAAACTATAGCCTACAGTGCCTGGTATTCATTGGTCATCTCCCACCCAAATACTAACCTGGACTGACCCTACTTAGTTTCTAAGATCAGATGGGATCTGGTGCTTTTAGAAACCAAATAAAGAAACATTTAATTTTTAAAAAATATTGGGTTAATTTAAAATGAGCCGAGAAGTAGGAATGAAAAGTCCTTGGTAATAATGGGAGTTCTCAGGAAATATTTTGGGATGAATAAAACATCCTGTGGATCTCCCAAATAAAATTGCTTTGTACAGGAACAAAGCCTGGGACTTTCAGATAATTTTTTTCCTCATCTGGAAGGATTCTCAGGCATATATTTAGTTGTCTATTTTGCCTTCCACCCAGCTAGCTACAGTTTGCACCTGGTGATAAGCCGTATTTCACTTTGATTTAACTTCGGTTTTGATTTGTGTTGGATGTATGAAAGAGCAAAGGATGTTTGACTCAAAGTTGAGGGAAAGATACAGTAGGTGGCATAAGGGAAGACATCACCCCAGAATACAAAAGATACTCAGGTGTTAAAACAGAATTAAACCTTTCCAGTAATTCTCTTGGGGTGAATAGACAGACAAGTGAGAAGAGACCATATGGTAATGGTAATCTGTATTATTAACTATGGTGCGGGAATTCACAGCAAAATTCACAGCAAAAGCAAGAGAGAACAGTTCATCTTTCATCTGTTGGACTCGGAGGAAACAAATTGGGGTCATAATATTTATGAATAACATTACAAGTTAGAGGAATTTATAAAAAGTCAATCAACTGAGAGTTTTTGGTAACCCATGGGATTCATGCAAACTGGCTGAATGACATCACTGCAAAGGTCTCTGTTCCCAAAAAGTTTGCAAGTGAAGATAACCATGGAGGAACAGCAGAGGCTGAAAAATACATTCATACATACTCAATGCTTGGTCACTGCTTAACAAGGTGAGCCCAAAGCCACATTAAAATGTTTTGGCACAGGTTTAGAGGTGTGTGCCACCGAACCACACATGAGGGAATGATCACCTGCATGACCTTGGGTTGCTGTTTTGCTCAGGGGTGGTGCACAAGACTGTGGGGATTTGTTTCAAATGGAAGGGGAAATGTGAGCATGCATAACATCTCTGTGTGTAACACGTGTCTTCCTTCTGCAAAGCAGGAAGCTTCTACCAAAGCCTGAGATAGAAGAGGAGCTGTTACCAATGTGCCGTCAGAATGAGAAAGAACTGGAGAGTTTACCCTGCCTTTACACCTCCCTGGAAGCTGATACCTGGAGCAGCATTGAGGACCTCCTCCGTATCATCAAGGAAAAGGTGGCAGAAGAACAGCAGAAAACCGTCTGGATTGAGGAGGACCAGTTGTGAACCACGGACCAAACTGGTGTAAGAAAGAGATTCTGTTTGGTGACACAATGGAACAGCCTTGAAGGTGCTGGATTTCTAGCAGAAGCTTTGAGAAATCTCTGGAGGAAGGCCTGCCTTCACTCACTGTTCCAGCTTTACTTGGCTGCTGAGCAGTCTCAACCTTTGGCAGCATGTTGAGTGTGAGACAACCATTAAAAACAACAACCACACCATGAGTGGTTGACTCATGTGGGTACCACCTATGCTCTTAGAGATTCCAACCAGGACCTTTCCTCCACAGAGGTTTGCTCCTGCACCATGAGCATCTCCCCTTTCTGGCAGCTGCTGAAAGCCATGGATGTCAAAGGGAAGTTTATAAAGCATAAACCTATGAGCACAGTTCTCAGAATTGCACAGGGAGAATCCTACCAAGGGTTTTTCCACAGATGCTGGAGAAGACACAGGTTCCCACCAACATCGTCTTTTTGAAGGTGGATTCTGCTTGATGGGAGCGGAGGCTCAAACACAAGGCCGTGACAGAATGTATTCCACAGGAGAGATCCCAGCCTGCTTGATAGGAGGATGACTCTTAGCCTTGATCTTCACTACAAAATGTGTTGCGGTTTTATGCACAGTTGGCCACAATGTCCACCAAAGAACCTTAAGCACAATAATTTTAAAAGGGACAAGTGATCTGTTTGGGGTGTCAGGCTGCCATCTCTTTCCTCATAAGGCATTACTGTTCCCAGCATTCCTTCCTTCTATTGCTATTTCCTCCATTTGAGAGTCTGCATTGGTAATCCCACCCTATCAGGGATCACATAACATTCCACCTCCAGATAGCCAATCAGTGACAGTCTCCATAGCTGTGGGTGACACAGATGGACATTTTTCTCCAGGAACTCTGATACCATTCCAAAAGGGGAATGTGGGTTTTTTCAACACTCTTAAAAACTCACCTACATTGAGTTGTGTCCCCTGAGTTCCCCATGTTAAATCAGTTTGCATTTGTACAGAAGACATGCTGCTAAGTCTTGAAGACTTTAGCTATCTGTACTGTAAAGGAACGGTCCATTGCTGCCATGTGCTTTTCTGCACTAGTATACCACAGCAGTGCTTGTGTGGCGCTAGAATAAATGGAGGTTGCACAGTTGTGCCTAGTGGATTGTGTCCCGTGCATGGAGTGGCCGTGCACCGTTTATGTTCAGTCCTTTGAAGAATACAGATTGCTAAAGGCTTTGGAACTGGCAGCTAGAACAATTCCCCCACTTTAAAATCTTAAATTAGGTGGCAAGTTTTTCCACATATCCATAGCAAACTGCCTTGTCACTTGACATATTTTCTTCTATAAAAGCATTTATGAGCACATAAAAATAACGGGCTCTTTCTTTCTATGTTTTTTTACTATATATATATATATATATATATATATATATATATAATTGCATTGTTGAAAATGCCATGGTTTTCAGTCCTGCAGCTGATTGCAACAGGCTGTAGATTGAGGGAAATGTGAGAATTTAAGTCAAATGTGTTTTATGGTATCAGCACTTCTAGAAGAGTAAACTGGAATATAGCTTTGAAGATTATCTGTGTGTGTGTGTGTGTGTGTGTGTGTGTATTTGCACATATGTGTAGGTGAGTATGTGCACGCACACCTCTAATATATGAAAGATAACTGATTTTTATTTATTTGTTTGTTTGTTTGTTTGTTTTACTTTTTTAAGGTGGAATTCAGTGTCTGGAATAATAAAAGCAAACAAATTACACCAGTTTCCTTTTCCAACCTGCTTTGCCTAGCTTGAAAAAAGAAAAAGATTTTGTATTATATAAAGTCAGCATCGTGTGGTTCAGCGTATCAAGGATTTGTTGCTTGTAAGGATTTCCTTCTAACTTTATTTCATGTTGTTTGATTTTCTTTTTGTGCCAGTGTGCTGGCTGGAGGGTAGCGTACCAATCCTTTTTGCGGTAGCACAGAGAGCATCGTTGGGTAAGGGGGATGGAGGGGGGGAAGAGATTGAAATGAAAGGACTTCTTCCCCTACAGAGTGACAATGGAGATTACTCCTGTCATTCTGAACGCATCAACAGCCCATTTAGATATTTCTCATTGCAGATTCTAGCTGTTTGTTTGGTGGTGCCTGAGGTTGGAGGAGCACATGATCAAATAAGGAGGATGCACACATTGAGTAGATTAATTATAGAACTTCAGGAGTGGAGGACATTTGCATTCTGTGGAATAATGGCCCAAGACGAACTGGTATACGCAGATTAAAGATTTTTAAGCTTCACAGAAGGCTATTCCGTGCCATATTGGCTCGGGAGAAAGTAAATAAAGATCAGTAAAAGAATGGAATATTGGCCATATCATCATCTGAGAGGCTTCTGAGGACAATCTGGTCCAGCGTCAGTCAAAACACCAGATTTGACGCTCCAGAGTAATTTTGTTTAGTGCTCATGGCCCTGTTTTCTACACACGCAAGTAAAATGAAGCAATTAAACTTCAGTCAGGATCCTACTAGGTCCCTACACTAGTAAAAAAAAAAAATACTGTAATGAGATCTAATGCAAGTATGTGTGTGTGTTGTTGTTGTTCTGTGCCTTCAAGTCAACTCCAGCTTATACTCATCTATCTTATTCTGGTGCCTCCAGGCAAGATTTTTTTTTTTTAGGAGGAAGTTTGCTCTTGCTTTCCTTAAAGGCTGAGAGAGAGTGCATGTGACTTATCCCAGGTCACCTAATGAATTTTTATGGCCAAAGATTTGAACCTTGGTCTCTTGGAAGTCTAATCCAACCCTCAAATGACCAAACCATTCTGGCTCTTGCATATATTTGTGCTGTGCTAAAAGTTCATGAGATCTTCACTTAAGCATATGTTTTATGTCATTGCTATATCTTGTCCCTTCTGGAAAAGCGAGTAGTCATTGCAAGTATCTTTCCAGGAGAACATTCATTTCTTCTTCTCCTTACTACATCACCTGATTATTTCATGATACCGCAGCCTTGCGAAACAAAACAAAAAAAATTATACAAGCAACTAGTCCATCTTAAGCACATGTTCCTTTAGGTGGTGGCAGGAGTCTCCATTACCAGTGGGGTAGTGAATCGTGTACTTTTAAGGGACTGTCCAGGGTGCTGAACTCGTGAAGTTCAGCCTCGTGAATATCTCCATGAGACTTTGGACTGAAAATCAAAGCAGATTCATCACACCTCTGACTTCAGAGTCAGTAGCCACCATTGCTTCTCTTTCATAGCTTGGTTGCTTAGATGGATCCTTTAGGTTAAGAAACTCCCTAGGCCTCATGCAGAATTTTTATGCCACTGGTGGGTGCACTCAAGTACCTCTAGAGGCCATGATGCCATTCTTAAACAACACTGAAGTGACTTCATGGGACTGCAGTACAGTATGATGGCTTTTTATAGGCTTGATCTCAGTAGGCAGGTTAAGTCAATCAGTTGTTAAAATCTAAACACTTAAAACCTAATCAAGATAGTAAATCCATTGATTTGATAGCCAGCCTCGGAGGACAAGCTTAACAGCTTCTTTACCTGCAATGCTTTAAAGCAGTGGGTGTATGTTTTGGAATCTTAGCTTTTCTGTGTTAATCCAGAGTCAGCACAGGCACGAAGTGAAGTTCATGCATGCTTTGCACCATCTCCCTTCTTGCTCCTGTTGCTAAACCCCAGAAATATTGCATTTTTGCATTTTGAACTCTGTTTGCAGGCTCTGAAATAAGCTGAGGAGAGAGAAATTGGGACGTTTTAAGAGCAGCTGGGGGGGAAAAAAGCCTGGGTTGACAGACAACGACCTGGGACTGTCCCTGCCAAATTGGGACAGTTTGAGGGTATGCAATTTCTGGCAAGATAAGTAGGCTTTGGGAGCTGGAGAGGGTGTTGGAGGATTCCACTGTGATCTTTTTGACTATTTTTTTAAAAGAAAGTTTGGATGCAAGGCTGTAAAAAAGAGGGGCTGTGGCTACAGGCAACCTGTGGGCTGCACTTTACACAGGGCTGAGCTGAATTCATTGGTAAGAGGGAGAAGCCAAAGGGTACTTGTATCCCAGTTTGCACATTAGTTCAGGATCTTAATGTTGCATTGATTTGTATTTAAAAAAACTAACCAAACCGATCCTGCCACCATCCCTAAGATCTAGGTATCCCTTCTCATAGTTAGAGATTCGGCATCAAAAGACCGCAAGGAAAGGAGAGAAACAATGCAGAATAACCCACTGATGACATTTTGGGAAGGTAGAAATAGGGACAACAGAGGAGCCTGGATTTATTACAGATAAGGACTGGCATTGATAAATACACTGACAGATGGAGGAAGCGGGATTCAGGCTTCAGGCCTTGGCCCCACATCTGCGATTGGGGGATCGTAATGGCAGCCTCCTTTATGGGCTTGCTTTTAAAAATTGCTGCAATAATGTCCGTGATGGGCTTTGAACGCTCTAAAGCATTTTATAAGTGCTAACTATTATTGCCACAGAGCTTAAAAGCGCTTTCAATGTCACTTCTGAAAACAACCTCGAAGGATAAACACAGCAATCCTGAAGCACCCCGGGATAACTTCTAGTTTGAATGTTTAAAACCCTAACTCCGTATTCAGTGCCTAACCATTTTTGGTACGCTCACTTTGCTGGGCACCTTTCTCTCCCTTTCCTCTGTTCTTCTGCTGAAAGAAAAGAAAAAGCTCTCTTGATGTTCAGATCACAAGCAGCCTTCTCAGGGTAACAACCACTAGTGGTTGGCGTGGAAGGGGTTTAAAGAGAGACGGGGAGAAAGAGAACTCTTTCAAGCCGATGGAAGGTGATAGAAAAACCGTCTGAGTGTAAATATCTACCCCAGGGTGACGACTTTATCCGATATTAGGCATCAAAAGTCATCTGACAGCTTAGAGCTAACAGCTGCATTGATTTTTGTTCCGAACCACAAAGAATGTGCATGGGTAGGAAGGAGAGAAGGGGGCTTTCATTGGGGCTGACCTACCGGAAGCCAAGTCAGGACCAAACCTGGGCAGCCGCAGGGCTGGTTTTACAGGTGAGCACAAGCTGCCGTTGGTGTCACATTCATAGTGCTCTCCGGAAACTGCCTAGATGAAGGCGAAGTGTTCGCTAACCTTGTTTTCTTGGAACAACACCATCTTCCAAGAGAGGTTAGCTTTTGGGCTATAGAAAAGAGGAAACATTACTGATGAAAGAATTCTAGCCAAAAAGAAGAGGCAAAATGGATCGTAAAGTTAACAGTTATAGTTAAAATCTTTGGTCCTCAGAGACCTAAATAAGGATCTCAGTTTCTTCCCATCATTTTAAAAAATCCTGTTTGTCAAAGGTTCCCTTCCTTTCAACCTGGTTGGATCACATCAGTCCTCTCAGAGCAAAGCCTTGCTTTTCCTTTTTTTTCTGCTTCCCCTGACATTAGAAAAAATGCTTCAGTCTTGGTTCATGTGTTTCCTCTTTTTGTCCAGTAAATGGTGTGGGAGCTTTAATTCCCGAAATTTCCGAAGCTGAATTTTCAAACAGGTACGTAGAGGCCGCAGGCACCGTACAAATATAATGATTTCACACACTGTAAAATGATGCATGGTTTCATTATGTATTTATGTCTCTTTTTATGATTTTAATGTAGCCCCTGAAGAAGGTCTTTGAGAGCGTATACATGCCTAAATGAAAAGCAGGACTTTTTATTAATAAATCGTTTATCCATTGAGCACCTTGAGACGCATCTCCCATTTTCTGCTGATTTTATTGGGTTTTAATCTCCTTCATTAAACCTGTGCTTTGTTGTTATTGTTAACTGTTGTCAAGTTGACTTCAACCTATGGATAAGGGACTTCTAAGTCATCCTATCATCAACAGCCCTGCTCAGGTCTTGCAGATTCAGGGCTGTGTCTTCCTTGATTGAGTCTGCCCATCTGTAATGTCCATTCCTACTGCCTTCTACCTTACCAAGCATTATTGTCTTTTCTAGTGAGTCATGTCTTCTCACGATATGGCCAAAGTACGACAGCCTCAGTTTAGCCATCTTGGCTTCTAGGGAGTGTCCAGGCTCCCTTCGCTGTAGGACCCACTCATTTGTCCTTTTAGCAGTCCACGGTATCCACAGACTCTTCTCCAGCACCACCTTTCAAAGGAGTTGATTTTTTCCTGCCGGCTTTCTTCACTGTCCAGCTTTCACAAATTACAGAACTCCTTTCCAAAGGAGAGGAGGCTAGTTCCTCCCCTATCCCCTTTTCCTCCAAAGCGGGCAACGACTTTTCTATTTAGGCTGGCCTTCAGCGACCGCCGGCCTGTTATAATCAGAGGTTTTAAACTGAATGTGCTGGACTTGTTTTAATATTTTACTGCTTATTTATTATTTAGTGCGGTTTTAAAATGGTTTTAATTAGTGTTTTAAGAGTACAATTAATGTAATTCATATTTTCATGTGTATAATTTATTGGAACCTTTTTCATTACGTTGGAAGGACAACCCTGGCAGAAAAGGCAGGATATAAAACAAACAAACATGGAAATAAATAAATGAATAATGGAGACCAAAGCGGAGGCATCAAACTATAATGAACCAGAGGTAGGAAGGGGGGAAATAGGCATGGATGCACACAAGATGACTGCAGAGTACTAGGAAGTTGCTGGGGTAGATCAGGAACTAGATCATTATCCAGGTGACACTTCTGACTTGACCTAGAAGCGTTTTATGGGCCAAGCAACTTCCTGGTAGCAATAGCTTCACTGCCTACATAATTTCTGGGCATAATTCAAAGTGGTGCTTAGGGCCTATAAAGCTCTGTATGGCTCAGATTCAGACTAGTAGAAAGACCCTACATCCACATATAAGTCTATCCATGTTTTGAGAACTCCGGAGTGACAAAACATTGATGGGAATCATGACAATCTCTTAATGTTCAGCCAGGTAGGTTGTAAAGAGAAGATCTCTGTAAGGTATGATCTGATTGCTTTATCTGGGCAGTTTGTCTCCCACCGTGTTTGAAAATGAAGAGATTAGCAGAAACCCATCAGAATCAGGTTTTTCAGCATAATCTTTTACAAACTTTTACGCTGTGAACATGTCTCTGGTCAGCCTGACCCTGATCATGTTCTCTGGTCATTGATAAGTCCAATGGATGAAAATTGCCTATCTCATTGGAGGGGCAATAGGGTATGGTAACAATCTTCTTGACTGTAAAAACTGTTCGACCTCTCTTTCTTTGGAGGTCTTTAACAAAGGCTGGATGGCATCTTTCAGGAGTGTTTTAGTCATGTTTTCCTCTATGCCAGGGGTTGGACTAGATGGTCCTTGTGTTCCCTTCCGGCTCTAAGATCCTATGATTCTATGATCCAACGCCATCTGCCTCTCAGCAACAGTAGCTCTCCAACTACCTGTTCTTTGTTGCCGTTGTTGTTTTTGTTGCATTTGTCTTTTGTAATCCGTGCTTCCATGCTCCTCACCGCTCCAGGGAAGCACTGCTCATTATCAGATTGCTCGTTATTAATCAAAGCAGCAACAATGAGATGGAGGAAGCTAAAATACGGCATGGCTGTTACTTCGTTTGTTCCCATTGATTTTCCCATCACTGTTTATTACCAGCATTTACTTTGTAAGCCTCCAAAAAATAAGACACACAGCATGGTGGGGCACGTTCCCAAATTCCTCTGCTGAATGGCTTAAGCACTGCTTCTTTCCACAATGCTAAAGTGTGGCCAACAAGGGTCACGTCCACAAGTATGAGATGAAGCGTCCTTCTGTTCCATGCAAAAAGAGGCTACGGTTCAGCGACAGTTACTTAGATCCAGTAATACAGAATTCTGCAGTGGCAATCATAGGTTTACAGGTATGCCTCAGCTCTGTTCAAAAGGCATGGAATGCAGATTTGGTTGCAGAATTTAGCCTCTAGAAATGGCATTTTTTTTTTTTTTTAATGAAATTTCTAGCCCTCAAGACTCCAAAGCCATGCTTCCATGTCCTGCATAGCACTTTGTGCCTGACCATTGCTAGCAAAACTAGAATAACGTATGCAAAGTACAGAGTGAGCTATGCAAAATGGATACATTATGCACCCAGGCGTAATTTGCAGAATGTATGCAGACTTCAGAATTTCACTTTCGTTGGCACAGAGTTTAGTGTTTTTAATGTAGATACACCATTGGTGTTTAGTAATCAAAGTGGTATCCCCCATTCAAGAAATATTAGACAACTAATCCTATTGGGGTTTTGTCAATCAAATTAACCTTTCAGTTACATTAACATAAGTTTGCATACAGGTAAAAAAAATGGTTTTGTTCTTTTAGATGATGGACAGCAATGGCTGTGAGAGTTATCCTCTTAGAGGAGACATTCCTTCTTGGGTGAGAAAACTAGGGGGAATGCCTCATTTAAGAGAGTACTTAGCATCTATAGTTTTATCATTTATACTTACCATGACCTTTTTTTAAAATGCACATTAAATGGGGTAGCTTTTGAAACCTTTATACATTTTCCTCCCAGTGTCAGTGTAGTATAGTGGTTTGAGTGCTGGACCAGAGCTCTGGGAGACTAAGTTTCAAATCCCCACTCAATGATGGAAACCCACTAGGTGACCTTGGGCAAGTCACACTCTCTCAGCCTCTGAGGACTGCAGTAGTAAATCCCCTCTGAACAAATCTTGTTGGGAAAATGCCTTGACAGGTTCTCCTTAGCAATCTTTTGGAGCATGCTGCTAGTTCCGTTGCACTAAACCGAAGTAGACAAAACTAGGAAGAATTACGTATTCTTTCTCTGTGTCTTTTTATGGAGGAGAGGTCTGACATCAACTGTTATGTAGAACCTCCACAGAGAGGAGCAGTATAGCTTGAATAACAAATGCTGCAAACAAACAAAGGAAGGCAATTGGATTTGTGTCCTTCCTGCAAGCATCTGAGTAGTGCATTTAGATAATTTTAGATGCTGAGCAGAATGGTAACATATACCCTTTGCTAGTCATACATATTACATATCTCACATTGAAATGTGGCATGCCAGCCCTCCCATCTATTGAGTTGGGACCCTTAACTTGAGTCCTATTCTGATGGCCTCACGAGAGGACCTGCAAGGGGCAGGAGGGGAGACAGAAATAGTGCAATATTTTCCACACAGCCCATACTTGATCTTACAGCCTGGAAACATTAGTGTTAATATGTCAGTAATAACAAAAAAAAAAAATTCATTAACATTAATCTTTTTTACTGGATACTATAAAATTGATTTGCTACGTTTCTTGTTATAAAAGGATCCCTGACGTGTTACTTTTCAATTTTTTTTAAAAAAAAAATCAATTAAAATGACTAAAAATGGCCCAAAATGGGCCCCGGCCCCCCAAATGACCTTAAAGTAACAAATCAAGGTAATGTGAAACCGTGAATGGTCATCAAACCATTTACATTACCGATGTTAAAACAATTAAAGGAAAGGCTTCTAAAGTTGTCAAAAATTATAGCGAAGGGTAGCTTTTTGAGTGATTATGAGGATTATGAGTGAAGGGTGATTTTTCTTTTAACCAATGAAATTCCGAGCTTTGCACGACCTGTGGAATGTCAACATCCCAAGAACCAAAAAATGGGAATTGCTGAATTGAGAGGGTGCCTGGGAACATGCAGAAGGGATAGGAATATCAATAGCTATTAACTAAGGTGGTCTGGGAATGCATGCTCATAATGAGTATTTGGCTGCTTGCTGGAAGTCAATAATAGGGAACAGACTATTAAGTGACTCCATCTGGAACTAACTACCATCAGGAGTACAACGACAGGGGTTGCATAAACCACTGGTTTCAGCCAAGCGAGGTTACTCAGACGTCCGAAGGTACTGAATTTGTTCAGAGTGCTTTTTATTCCTCTGGCTTTATTTTGCTGTATTTTTATTGTCCCTCTCCAAACCTTTCATCCTTGGGCTGC